>VZTN01005749.1:54650-370171 GCA_013400515.1 Erpornis zantholeuca
CGGCGGTGCCGGGATCCCCGCTCGGCTCCTGCCCGGGCTGCGCCCCCGCGCCGGCCCCGAGCGCAGCACCAGAGCCCGCTCTCTGCCCTGCCCGAACGCCTTCCTACGGTCATTATGGATAGCTGACCTTTCAGTTAATTAATTAATTAGGTTAAATTGCCCGTCCGAGAATTTTTGACAAAGACGTAAAAGGCAAAACCTTTGCTTTCTCTCTCATCGTCGTAATCAGCTCGTTAAATGTGCATCCCTTTATTTCGGGTTTGTGTCCAGCACAATTTGGTTGTCAGTGATGAGATATTTATAATCAGATATTTAGCTTCATGGGGATGCTTTTCCCGTGAGCTCTTTCTCTTTGCGGCGTGAAAAGATATACTTTAGCTGTGGCTACTTTACTGAACCGCTGCTCGTTTCAGTTTTTTATTGCCCGTGACCATTTAAAATCTCATTTTTGGAATCCAGGAGGGACAGCCTCAGCGCAGAATGACAGAGATACACCGATACATTTCTTTACGTTGATACATTTTTAAAAACGATCATGTAGTTCGGTAGCAGTGTCATGTCCCGAGGGTGCAGTGGTTTCCTCTGGTGTTTGTAGGACAGCTGCAGGAATTTAATTGACTTTGTGGCATGTCCCGAAACCTTTGCCACTGAAAACAGCTCCTGCGCTGCATGGTTGTAAGTGACGCGATTGGCAAGGCAGGTCAAACTCTAGTAAATATCTGCTTAAACATTAGTGGTACCCTCGGAGTAGCAGTGAAACTTGCTGAGGCAAGTTAATGTGTGCCTGGGTATCGCTCCTGTGTTTGTGTTAGGCTCCCTGTGTTCTGAGATCCCTGCCATGGGGGGACTGTTGATATGAAAATGCAAACAGTGAATGTCTAAGGTAACTTGGTGTGTTGCTGTTACTGTAAAAGAGCTGGTGTACCAGGTCTTTTATATTCTTTGAAATCTTAGTATTGCATCCAATCCTTGCTGTTAACTCTTTTGATTTGTTGACAAGTGTTTTTCCATGGTTTGTTCCTCTATTTGTTAATTTGGCGCCTCATCTCTCCGTGACTCCCCATGTTGTCTCACATCTTTTGTTTTGCTGACTCTTACAACTTTAAATCCTGTCTGAAAACTTTTGCTTTCTGCAGCTGTTAATTGCTGGATATTGTTTCTTATTCTTGTTCACCTCAGCACTTCCTTTTTGCTGGCACAGTGTGTGGTTGGTTGGTTGTGTTGTTGTGTCTCATCGCTGTGTTCTGTTATCCGGAGGAAGCTGAGTGTGCCGTGCTTTTGCTTTTCATTGTGTTCTTCCTTTCTGAGAACACCTGCTCGTGTTGTGGATGTTCCTGCTGTGACTGGAGCTTGTACAACTGTCCCTTGAATTCGTGTTGGCATTGCACTGTCACAGGATTCAGGCTCCTGATCCTCCCCTGATCCCTCAGAGTTAAGGCAGGACATTTACTCACAGTTTTATAGAGGAGAAGCCAAGATCCAGGCTTGCCTAGGGCACATGGGAGCTCTTTACTAGAAGAAACAACTGAGCCCGAGCCAAGACTCTCTATCCAGACTCTCTTTTAGCCAGAAAACTCAGCTCAACAAAACTACCTGGGATCAGATGGGAGTTCAAGAATGCTGATGTACCTCTGTTGGCTTTTCAGCACAGCTTTTTTGTGCCCTGCTCCCTGGCACGGTAAAGGCAGCTGCAGAACCAGGAGGCTGGAGTGGAGGAGCTCTGGGAAGCTTGAAGTCACCAGTGGAAAACTCCCATGGCTACTCAGTGGGAATGCTGACCCGTCCACTGGTGGTACAAAAGCTTGGACTGAAATTTAAAGTTGTGATGCCAAGTGACATTATCTGTGCCAGCTATTGCAATTGCTGCCTTTGGACTGGCTGCAGCAATGCAAGAGGCAGAAAAACCTCTTATGTTCAGGGAAAAGGCTTGCCCAGCTGCACTTCTAGTGTGCAACCATTGCTGAACGCCTGCACCTTCTACATTCCTGCAGGTTCTCTGCGAATCTCTGGAAGAGGAGGCCTTGCCTTCCAGAGGTGCCTCTAGTTGGTGAGGACAATGTGGGGTAGGATTGGGCATGATTACTTGCTTCATCTGACTGATGTGAATCCCTTTTTGAGTACTCTTGCTTGGATTGCTCAGGGTGCTGTTCTGAAAGGTGAGCTTGCCCAGCACCTCTCTTACACTACTGAGCCCTCTGGGGAGTCTCATGCTGTTTAAAACACTTGAAATCCAGCTCAGGACTAGTGTTCAGCAGGGAGAGAGTCCTGTTTATTTTAAGCTGTCAAAGGCTAATTGTTTCTTAAACAAAGCGTGAGCGAGGCCATTCTATAAATAAGGTAAAATCCAGTGATCTCACGTTGACCTAGGCTGGTGTTGAGACCACCTTTCCCAGTATTTTGGCTGTGAATCTCTCAATGATGCATGGTGGCAATTAAAACTGCATTAATCACCTATCAGTACAATGAAGGGAAGAAGATATTCTTGATTGGCGAAGTGGGAAAAAAAAAGAGTAAGTAATGACAATGGCCAGGATCAGCTGTAGGAAAGTTTGACGATGGGCCTGTTAGTCACCATGGGGAGCTGCATTCCTGTCTCACCTCCATAAATGTGCAGTAAGAGATCTCCTGGAACACAATTAATGGAGCATGCAGCAGGACCTGCCTGCTCCGTGACAGATGGCCCTGGATGATGAGGGGTGCTGAGACTTACTTCTAATTAGCAGAAAAAGTTGTGTTGTAAAATATTTTGGACTCGTTTCCTTGCATGTGATGTTGATTTTTCTTGAACAACTTCTCATAATTTGTGGAAGCGCTTGCTGGAACTTTCTTACTTGAAATACCCCAGATTTATTCAGGCTTCTTCCCTGGGTTTTTGTGAACTTGTTGAACTTGCACTTCACACAGTGGTTGAGTCTATCATACTCAGTGAAGAGACAAGATTAAGTAGAAAGTGCTTAAGAAGCAGCATAAATCAAAATGTTGCAGGTATAACAAAGGCTAAAATATGTCATCTTGGTGGATTCAGGAACGGTGCTAAGAGAAAAGATGAAGTGACTGATGATGCTTCCAAGACACCAATATAGTGTTTTCATCAGTGCACTCATTTTCTCAACCTTTCTCTCCTGCTGTCTGGAAATGTAAGCTGTGGTGAAGGAACAGAGTATCTGTCCTTTAATTAATAGCAAATTTTGCTTTAGTGTGCCAGCTGGAAAAAGGTAATTAGTCAGGCAAAAATAAAAAGCCTGACAAAAGTGAGAGTGGCACAACTAGAATTACTCATAATTTGATTCTGACACATAGAGAATCAAATAATACCTAACAGAGAGAAGGGAGTATGAATTTCAGCTTTTCTATGGGAAAAAGTACTGGTATGTTTTGTTTCCTAGGTACTTTATCCTCTAGACTGATAGAACCAATGAAATTTGACAGTTTTGAGTGTGTGATTCTGATTTTTTTTTTTTTTAAATACTGTGTAGGATTGGCATTTTCAGGAATATGTTTCTCTTGGTTTTTCTGATGCAGCAGCTCTGGTCTGAATTCTGCAGCTGCTTTGAATATATGGTGGTGTACACTTTTCAGCTACACACTGTATTTCTTTTCTGTGATAACTAATAAGCTCGATTAGATGTATTATTAACTACTTTCATTGATCTTACAATAAATGCCATGTAAGTGGAGATGTAGGCATATAAATACACCTCTGTATCTCACATACCTTGCTATTCAATCCATATATCAAAGCTCATATCCTCTGTAATTATCCACTCTCACTAGCAATTAGGCACTGCTCCAGCTTTAATAACAACCTTATTTTGATGCTTGTTTCAAATACTCTAACAGCAGTGCCATCTTTAAATAAACAATGAGACAAAGCTTTCCACAAAGCAGCCTCAGGGGAATGCAGCAGGCCGTGAGCCCCGGGGGAAGCTGGTTTGTTTCAGAAGTTTTGCTTGTACACAGAGCACAGCCTGGGTGTGAGGGAACATAACATCAGACTTAATTACAGCAGTATGATTTATGAGGCTGTGTGCTTCAACGTAATATCCTTGGTTCAAAGGGCTCATTATCAAACAGAATTGGAGAGAAAATGGGGGTTGGGGAAAGAACTGATTGATTGGTGTGGAAGTCAGTTTGCCCATAAGCTGTGTGGTAGTAACTGGAAATAAGAGAGGACTTGGATTTTGAATTAAGGCAGGACATACAACTTCTGTAGTTCTCAGCTGGGCCGTGGGTGATGTGGGGAGTAGTCAGGAAAGAGAGGGGAGATCATTTGACCTGCGTGTCCTGAAGTCTTTTTTACCTTGCTTTTATATAATGAGGGGATTAAACTAGATCACCTTTATGTGATTCTCGGTGTCACTAGAAACCACAATTACCCTGTATTTTAAAAGGAAGAAGTCAGTCAATCTCTGACTTCCCCAGCCTGGAGGACTGTTTCCCAAGGGGCATAAGGACCTTGGCTCAGCCGGGTTCCACAGCACGGCAAGGTCTTTGGAACCCTCCACTGCTGGTGCTGCTTGGCTGGAGCCTGAGCCTGTTTGTTGGGCAACAGCACAAAGCTGTGTCCTCTGCACGTCAAAGTCTGGTTCCCACTTGCTCTGAAAGGCCTGCTGCTTCTTGTGGCAGAAAAGGGATGTGGGTGAAGTTCCATCACTTTGATACACTTGGTATCGAAATGGAGAAAAGAAAGCGAACAGTGGTTCAAGGTTTACTTCTTACCATGTCTGGGCTGTGTTTTGTTGCTTGATCAGAGATGCATATTTTAATTATGTTAGAGGATTCAACCCCCTTTATGACTGATTCCTTTAAACCTTCATTTGTTATTTGTAAATCTGATTCCATCTAATTACTTGAACCAGCAGTTCCACCACTATGTAGGCGCTTCCTGACACGGGTCCTGGTTTCAGCTGTTTGTGGTGCTAGACCTTGATGTTTTGGACCCAGGGTAAATGCCTGGAGCTGAATGTTTTGGTGTGGAAAGTTTCAAGTAAAATGGCCTTTCTGAGAATGGGTTTAGCAAAAAACCCCCAAACAAACACCAAACCAAACAAAAAAGCATGTTATCCCTGTTTTTTAAAAAAACTGCAAATGTGTGTCAAGAGTGTTCCTGAGCTGCAGTGCTCTCTCCAGCCCCACTTCTCCAGCATGGAGGGCTTGTCTTTCTCTGCCCCTGTGGAGTTTTGCCCAGATACCTGCCCAGCAGGTATAATTTGAGGAAGTATTTCACCCCAAGACTTTGTGGGCTCTTGTGATACCTGCCTCTTGCTGGAGGGCAGCAGTTTTACCTGGCAGGGGCAGCTTCTCCTCTCTGCTGACATTGGGCACCAAGAGCCCTTGACCTGACCTGCAGCTGTGTGGGAGGTGAATCCCAGTTCCCAGGACTTCCAGATTCCTTTCCTGGGGGGTCACAGGAGAGCTTCAGTTGTCCAGCTGCTTTGTGTTCCCTGTCTCCGGAGAAGTAAAAATAATTTCTGGTTTTAGTGCCTCAGTTCATTTCAAATATGAAACAAACGAAGAAATTACATTCTTGCAAGGTAAGGTTTTGGAAACAGAGTTAAACAAGAAAATCACAGGGTTAAAATGTACTAATTCATGTCTGATATTAAGTACTGCTTGAAGTTTTGAGGGACTCTTTTGGCTGTGATAGCCAAAAGGGTGTGTGAGGAATAATCTTGTTGCTCTTGGTGGTTTTGTGACTCTTTCTGTGCCTCAGTCTCTGTCTGCCTCTTATCCTCATTCGTTTGCATGTTTTGATTGCTGTTGAGTAGAAACAAAGCATTGTCCAAAGCGTGTGATTTAAAAACAATTCTTATTCATTGCTTAGTAATAAAGGAAAGAGGACCCTGAAGAGTGAGTTATAGGCTGCAGAAAAGAATGTGAGGAAAACAGCATCCCCTGTCCTTCCAGTGCTCCCTTGCTGGATGATGAAGAGGAGGAAGAGAGGTGTGTTGATGAATTTAGGATGAGAAATGAGCAGAGCAAGTTAGAAAGGAAGTGAGGCTGAAGAGGAACAGGAGCTGGACAGTTACCAAGAGATCTGCAGCCCCAGCTGAGAGAAAATAGCTCTGAAAGATACTGACAAACTGCGTTCTTTTCAAAGGGAAGAAATCAGCTTGTCATTGCCACTGTTTACTTTGATATTTCAAAGCAAGTGATTGATTGATTAAGGCTGGTATAGTTTCAAATACTTGAATATTTTTGTTCTGAGGGTTTTTGGTTTTGTTCAGGAAAATTAATTTTTTTATATCACCTTCTCCAAGAGAATGTATGAGGTAAAATGCCACTTCCTCAGAAAGAAATTGCAGTTTTAAGATGGCCTGTGGTACTTTTTGTAACAACAAAAGTTATAGATAACGAATCGTGCTACTTGGTAATCTTCTTCCATAATAAAGTTTGGGCAATTCTTTTGAAATGTCCCTTTAGGTTATTGCTGCTGCATGAGTGAAGGTACAGGGTTGAAATTCATGTGAAAATACTTGGCAGGAGGAGGCTGGAAGAGCATATCCAAGTGTGGTGGTTATCACTGTGGATCCCTCCGACTCAGCTTGCTCTGGGATTCTGTGATTTGGCACTAAGTTAAGCTTCCTAGAGCTCTTTTTTGTATGATATTAAAGCAGTAGTCAGGTTTTTGTTCTTTGACCTCTGACAGATAAAAATCAATGTCATTTAAAAGGAAAATCAACAACAAACCCTGAAATGAGGCTCTTTATATGAATCTCAAAATACAGAAACTTCTTGTGATCCAATGCTTGGGTCTCTTATCTTGATTTTCTCTTAGAGGGTTGTTTGAATTTCAAACAGCTTTTTTATTCCCTGCACTTGACAAACACAAGTTAATCAGTGCTGCAGGGGCAGTTGAAAGGACGCAGAATTAGGGAAACAATTGCTTAAACTCTTAATAAGCCCCAGACTTTTTCTACCTGCTTCCCACAGTTAAAAGACAGTAATCCAGTTTTAAAGGGTAAATTTTGGTAGTTGTGTCATGTTGAGCACTGTGCTGTGGAAAATTTAACTTGGCAGCTTTAGAGGGCAGCAAAGCTGGATGTGAGCAGTATAGTTTTGTCCTGAATCTCGCAATATCTCACTTTATTTGGAAAACCCCAACTCCTACAGCTCTATTACTTTTGGATATCCTCAGCTTCTCCCACGTGTGCTTTGCTAAAATATTCTTAGTCACCTTTTCAGCCTGGCTAATACTTTTTTATTGTTCAGAAACAATAAATAAAGAGAGGAAGCAAAACCAATGTATTAGGAAAGACTGGATATCACTTTTGAAAAGGTTGAGAGCAGATCTTTGTTCAGCTGTGAATGCTGAAAAATGTTCAAATCCATCACTAAGCAAGTTTTGTTCTTCTGATTGAAAAATAAAAGTTTTAAGCCTTCCTAGAAAGTTGGGGTTTTTTTTTAATCATTTATTTAAACCAACAAATTGTGTGGAGTGAAAAAGGTTAAAACTGCCTGTTAGTAGTGTTTTCTTTGACCTTTTGGCCAATTTTTTTTGGTTATCCCATTTTGCTAAGGTGGTCTCAGTTTCAGCTGAATGCACTGTCCTTGCTATGCTGTCTGGCACTGGTGAGGGTGCCAATCCAAAAACTCCCATTCCAAATCTGACA
Source organism: Erpornis zantholeuca (assembly GCA_013400515.1). Classification (NCBI taxonomy): domain Eukaryota; kingdom Metazoa; phylum Chordata; class Aves; order Passeriformes; family Timaliidae; genus Erpornis; species Erpornis zantholeuca. Next base: position 62,264 of record VZTN01005749.1, read on the forward strand.
GGGCTCAGTGAGCTTGGTTTTTTAGAGAGAGCTGAAAAGTCAGGGTTTAGTGGAGACTTCTGTGGAATTTCAGTGGAGTAAAATGAGGTTTTCCATCCTTGCTGATATAAAAATCAGGTAAGGCAACATCTATAATGCTTCCAAGGTTGAAGACAGAACTAAGTAAGTCAAACTTTACTGTCAATCAGGTTTCCTAAGTCCTGAACTGATGGATAAATTTTAGATTTTAGTGTTGCTATGAGAACTGTAAAGCTGATTACTTCACTAAATACAAGAAGTCCAAATTTCAAAAAAAGATTTTCAGGTATCTCTGTAGATATCCTTACGTATCACTGTAGCATGTTATTTATAAAGAATAAACTTGCCTTTAAAATCATTAAAGTACAAAATAACATACAGAAAAATTAATGAATTTTTTATTTTGGTAGCGAGGAGGTAACAGTTTATTTGTGTCAGGTTGGCCAAGCTGATTAAAGGGATGGAGCACCTCCCCTGCAAGGAAAGGCTGAGAGGATTGGGATTGTTCAGCCTGAAGGGAGCCCACAGGAGAGATGGAGAGAGACTCTTGACAAGGGCCTGGAGTGACAGGACAAGGGGGAATGGCTTCACACTGACAGAGAGCAGGGTTAGATTGGATATGAGGAAGAAATTGTTCCCTGTGAGGGTGGTAAGGCCCTGGCACAGGTTGCCCCGAGAAGCTGTGGCTGCCCCATCCCTGGCAGTGTCCAAGGCCAGGTTGGATGTGGCTCTGAGCAAGCTGGGATAGTGGAAGGTGTCCCTGCCCATGGCAGGGGGCTGGAACAAGATGATTTTTAAGGTCTCTTCCAACCCAGACCATTCTGTGATATTATATATTATTTTCCTCAGAAAAGCAAAACCATAGCAAAGTTTCCTGACATTATTTCCTGTATAAGTGATTTAAGATGTAGGTCCTACACCTCCAAATTTGTAGCTTTAGACTGCAAAGATGTCATGAGACAACTTTTTAAAATAACCTGTTGAATAGGATCCAAGTGCAGATCTTTTACTTCCCCAGCTAGATCTTTAGGAGTACTAAAAGGTAAATTAGGATTTGATCAAGAGACCCCTCAGAGGCAGACATCTGGCTGTTCACAGAGGGCACTGCTGTGGCCCCTGGGCAGCTGCAGGGTCTGGCTTAGAGGTTTCCTCAGTTTGTGTTAGCAGTGGCTTCTCTCGCAGAAACAAAACAAGGTCAGGACCTGGCAGGCAATTAAGTCTTGTCTGTATTAACTTTTGCAGTTGAACAGGTTTTTCTGCCACTGAAGGCAAAGAACCAATGAATGTCCCACACCCCCTGCCCCTTGTAATATCTAGGATTCAGTAAAACCATGGTATGTAAAGTTTGGTTATAACAGCTCCTTTGAGGCTGTGCTGTGCACGGGGCTGGTGGAGTCAAACTCTCCTTTTCATGTGATCCATTTCCTTTCTACATCAGATTAAACTGTCCCCTGTGATTAGGCTCTTAATGGAACTGTTCCTCTTAATGGAACTGTTTGCCTTGAGCAGAGCTGGAAGTGGGACAGTGCTGTTTGAATTTTCAACCATGGACCTACAGTATGTTTGAAGGGGAATAGTGGATTAAGGGCTGGGACACGAGCAGAGGAGCCACTTGGGCAAGGTTGTTGACAAATTGTGGAATACAACCAAAGACTCCCAAGTTCTGGGCCTCTGCCCTTTTATAAGCACTGATCTGGTGAGCTGTTCAAGGTATAAACTGGTTTATATTGGTTTATCTCGTGGTAACTGGGCTTACTTAGGGGTAAGCCAGTTGTGACAAAACTAATTAGTTCTGTAGGGTTTCCATGTGTCAAAAGTTTTGTTATTTTAAGTATCTGTATAAAGATGTAGAATTTATCATTTCAAGAAAACTGTGCTGAAGAGAGTTTTACACTTGCTGGCATTATTGTTATGTTCACCCATGGGGGGGGACCTTGTTGGCTGATGAGTATAATTAATGTTCTTCATTTGTAATGGAGATAAGGGAGAAAATCCTGCTTCTTTTCTGCAACCTGAAAACTGGAGCAATAGAAGCCACCACCCAAAGCACTTATGCTTGGTAAAGCTGAGTAAAAGCTGGGCTGAGTTACCCAAGAAACTTCTTGGAAAGAAATTCAGCATCATCAGGACAAGGTGTACAGGCTGAGTGACTACAGAGAACACAAGACAAAAACATCAGTCATAGAGAAGAAAATCTGTTGACCCAAGAGCAATAAAATGAGTGTGCCACAGAGCACTCTTCTCTCTGAAAACTGCTATCAAAGAAGCTCCTGCTGTTAGATATGTCCTAGGTTCAAGAAAAGAAGAATTCACAAATTCTTGGACTTGTTGGACTCAATGATCTTAGAGGTGATCTAAGATCACTTAAATGATTCTATGATTATATAAAATTATTTCCAAATGACTGATGAAGAAGATACCCAGCACCATCTCAAACTTTTCTTTATGGCAGAAACAGCCCTTAATAATAATAATTATATGTCTTCATAATTGACATAATTGTTTCTGACTAGCAATAATGTGGTATCATGGGATGGATCCACCTTCCACAGTGTATATTTGTGACTGGTATTCATGTGGATCCATGGTGCAAGAAGCAATCACAGAAGAGAAGAGAGACCAGAGAGAATATTATTTCTACTACAAGAACTGGAAGCCTTGGGGGTAGAGTTAAACCAGTAATAAAAATGCCATCTGGAAAAGGAGCCTGGTGCATCAGTAGGAGTCAAAGCAAAGAGGTTTCCTAGTGACACTTTGAGTGATGATTTGCAGGTAAAAGTGAAACCTTTTATGGGCAGCAATTAAAAACTGTCCAGGCAAGTCAGGGAAACCAGCAGCAAATAAAGCCACTCTCAAACAGCAGGGTGGGGTCACTGAGTTGGTCAAAAATGTATTTGCTGTGGTCCTGATCTATTTTTCCACAAAATATAGGTGAGGAAAGCCTTGGATTGCTTTGTGTTTGAGCCTCAGCAGAGACTTGACTTTAGAAATGACCTTGCAGATCAGTTATTCAGCTGTGGAAGCACAGGTATGAGAGGGCAAAGGGCAGCTTAGATGGTGACAAAGTAGGACAGAAATTTTTGACCTCTTTGGGGAGAACTCCTCTTGGTGCTTAAAATGTCAGATGTTTTAATTTTAATTAATCGGAGGAAGAAGTACATGGTCAGTATTATGCTGAGGCATCTTGAGAGCAGCTTACACATTTAGGTGTAGGACTTAAAAGGGCTGTGCTTTCACAGATCTGGGAGCACCATGGTCACCTTGATGCCTCACCCAAATTAACTCTTTGCAGATATTGCCTTAGGCAGAAGATCAAAAAACTATTTCAAGGAATGACTGCTGAAAAAGGCATCGCTTTTCCTTTCCTTCTCATAACTTGCAAAACCTCCTGAATCACTCACCTGATGAATGTATTGCTCCTGGAACAGATTTCAGATCAGCCAAAAACTTTCACAGGAGACCATTTGGGCTCTTGGGGTCATCTGAAAGTGTAGCATCCCCTCAAAGTGGCAAGATCAAGGTTTTCTGATCTCATCAGGCAAGTGTGGAATTTAGAAATGAGGTGGTACACAGGTGGTTTTATTCATTCAGAAATTGTGTCATGGCTTTGAAACTGCTGAAATTGGGGGTGCTGGAAGAGTCATGGCTGATTTGCAAAATGTATGATTTGGTGACGTGTAAGCAGGAAGTGGAAAATGGTGCAGGAAATGTGACATTGACAAGACAGATAAAAGAGAGGCAGCCCCAGCTCAACAGTGTCTTATGGAAGCATCACTGGAGCATGTGGCTGATGAGCTGAGAGATTTTTTCTGCCAGAGAATTGGTAGTTATGACTGTCCACTGATGTAATCATGGTTTATTTCACAAAATCACCTGGTGCTTGTGAAGTCAGGCACCAAAGGGCACTGCAAATAGGAGAAACCAGGCTGAATGACTTTTGCAGATGCAGAAACATCTATGGATCAAAGGAGAATTTGGAATTCCAAGTATTTTGCTCAGTCGTCGAGACTGCAGGCTTCCAGGAAAGACTCCCTATCTCATTGTGCCCACAGGCTGATGGGTGTGGGTAGAAAGGATCATTATGGACTTCTGCCTTCAACTCTCGTTTTTTATAGATTCAAGGAAATTAGAGCACTGTGTCCCACTGCTTTTGAGGAATTTAAAACAGGACTGGATGAGAATATGAATTATAGTCCAGAAGTTATTTTGTTTCAATATAAAGCAAGTCTCTGGATTATGAAGAAATTTTGGGGTGATGTGGACTGTGTAGAAGATCAAACACTAGACTGGAAAAGCTTGTTCCAGCCTGTTCAGTAACATGAACATCTCTTGGATGAAATTTTACAGGACAGCTTATGAAGTCCAGGGATTGACTGGATGTGAGTGAGATATAATGAATCAAGGAGAATTCAGTCCCAATTGCACTTCGTGCCTCCTTCTCCTATGTAGTTGAAATATGTGTTAAAATAGTCTACCCTTGTAGTGACAAGTGCATAGACTAAGACCGGGTTCATGTCCAGATCAAGAATAAAGATTTCCAAGAAGCTGAGGTGAAAGAAAGCATTTTTTCAGTGGCTGCTTTTCATCTATTATCTCAGTTTAGCAGAGGTCGTAGAAAAACTAAAGGAATTTTATCCCTTTAGCCCGAAAGGACTGAAAATATCTTGTCAGCTCTTCTTTTCAATCACTTCAGTCCTCTGAGGATAATGGAGATATTGTGTTCACAGGCTTGCCTGAGTGATGAAATGTCTTCAAGTATCTCCAACCTTGGCTGTGGGTATCTGCGTTGGTGGATGATGTTACCCATTGAAGGAGCTTTGGAATTTCTATGTTTTGGCTGGGTTTTGGTTGTTTTTATGTCCTGGTAGATTGAGGGATCAAATTACTTGTTTTCTAAGGACCGCTGAAGGCACTCATTGCCTCTGTTAAGAAACAGGTGCAGGTTTTTTCTCCCTGACTTTTGCAGCCGAAAGAAATATGGATTTGTTTTTAGGGTGGACCTTAAATACCTTCTGTGTGCTCTCAGTCCTTCTCCATATAAAATGGGACTGAATTACTGTGAATGCAATGATGTGTAGATTATTTAGTCTAATTGAAGAGGAGAGGGAGGAGGATTCTCCTGTGTGTTGTGAAGTATATTGGTAGCTCTTTCCACATGGTGGTGGTCCCAGTCTGGGGATGAGGGATTTTCTCTTTGGAGACTGCTGTTCCCACCTTAAACTGTCACCTGGGTGTCCAGATGAAATTCTGTGTGTCTGGATTTCTGATTCATATTAGCTCTAATGTGGCAGCAGCTGCTTTCAAATGGGTCTTGCCTAGAGGGGGTTGCAGGGAGTGCTGTGAAGTCTCATTTTACTTCTTCCACCTGGGCTACAGAGTGCTGAGAGGAGGGGAAGTGGGGTACTTGTGCCATCCCTTGCAGATGGAGAACTGAGCACTTGCTGGTCAGCTGTTTTCTGGGCACTGTGTCGCCAGAGTAAGTCAGCAGAATATCTGATTTAAATGCTACTGAAAGTCTGTTCTACAGCGATGACAAGATCTCTTCAAAGTTAGTCGGCAGGAACTTAGCAGAACTTTGCTGAGTTAAGTGCTGTGATACTTTTTTCTAATTTCAGGATGACAAGTTAGAGACAAGCTTTTCTCTTGTGTAAACACAGAGCTTTAAACACAAACAAATAGTTATTTTTGGTGCTCTTTTCCTATGACAAAAATTAAACTTGAAAGGTAAAAACAAACAAAAACATGTTCTAAAACCTTTTCAGATTAAAGGTTAGAAAAAAGAAAGAACAAAGCCTCAAGTTCACTTCCAACTCACATAATTGCTGGCACAAAGCTGCAGTCCAGCCAGACGAACAGCACATTCTGAGGTACAGGAATAATTTGTAGTCCTTTTAAGTAACCAGAGAACCACACAGAAGATACATGCAGTGGAATAAATCCTTGTCTCTGCATCATTTTTTTTGTAAGAAATACGATAATATTTAGGTTTAACCAATATCTGTTTCTATCCTAATGGATCACAAGAGAGCAGTTAACTTCTGGTGTCTTATTTAGGGCCCTGTACGGATGGAAGAGTTTATATGTGAGTAAGCTGTGGGATCAGAGATGATTGTGTCATTGGCCTCGGTGAATAGTTTTTCAGACCTCTGAGGCTGTGGATGTACACTTACTCTGCAAGCTGTTTTTTATCACATTACTGCTCCCCATCAAAACAGTTTGTGTGAGTGTTTCTCAGCCCTCTCTATGCAATATGAGCTCTTATACTTAAGCAATTTAGTAGATGGTTTGTGCTAACGGGGTTGACTGTTGCTTAGAGACCCTCAGGCTCTCAAAGGTTGTAATGTGAAATGAATGACCCAGATTAATGTTTACTTTTGCCCTTGCCTGCGTTTGGGTCAATTTAGTTCTTTTATTGAATGTTGTAATCTGTGGGTCTTGTAACTCAAAGGAGTGTCAGGTATGCTGTTTTATTTCCATCTGTCAAATCAGAAAATAGGGGGGAGCTCTGCTCCAGAGAGTTGCTTGGGGCAAGGCTGGCAGCTGGGATTCCCAGCCAGGGAGGAAGCTTGGGAAGAGCATGTCTGTTTTAGCAGGAGGCCAGACCTTCTGCCACTCAGGCTGAAGCGTCTCAATGTCCTCTTAAACGGAAGTGTTAATCAAAATATAGCAGACTAATTGTTTATGTGAGTGGATGAGATTATCCCAGACAATGTGGTGCTGTTTGACTTGGAGAAGGAACTGTGTGACCGTATGCAAAGCTGCACCACAGCGATAGGCGATTGGCTTTTTGATTAGGTCATAAAATCTGGGGAGGTGATAAAAATGGAGCTGATTTTTGGGTGGGGTGCTCTGCTATCTTTTCAGATCACCTTATAGCTGTGGAGTATTATTTACTATGCACAAGTGAATAGGGAATAGTAGCTGAGGCAGTGGGCAGGTTTTTAATCTTAATGTGCCAGGCAGCAGGTTAAGCTCCTGTGATAATGTGTCCAAGAGCTTTGTGGAGTGATAAGGAAAATGTTATAATAGTTTTACTGTGCTAAATATTATTGCACAATGTTAGATTAGAACTTTTTAAATGGGGGTTGTTTGTACCAATTAGTTTAACTTGAAAGCAGATGTGAGCTTTGGTATGCTTGTTTTTGTGTGCAGGCTCTCTTTGCAGGGAGAGTGTGCAGTAGCAGTTGCTGCTACAGAGTCTCTAAGGGAACTGTCATGCCAGGGAGATAAACCTCAGGGTCTCAGGCTTGCCTGTAATTGCATTTAAGACCTGGCACTGACACAAAGAGATGGAATACACCAAGCACCCTGAAAGGCAGAACACCTTCCTGAGAAGAGCTGCTAAAATGTACCCCATTTACTTATAATTTTCCATTAAGGAAATAAAAAAGAGTGGCCTGAGAGAGCTGACATCTCTAAAAAGGGAAACAGGTGGCTTTCCATTGCATTTCTGCATGGTCCCCACCATGCTGGTTGAGAATTGGCCATGCAGGAGTAAGGAATGGTGGCCACTTACTCCATCACCCATCACATTCTCACCTTGCTCCAGTTACTTGTAGGAGCTGCGTGGTCTTCTTCAAGTCAGGTCATGTCTTCTGTTATCCCTCATACTGTTTCTGTCCCCTTCCCTCATGCCTTGGAGGCCTGTGCCATCCCATTGCCAGCCTTTCCCACAGCTTGGATTCTGCCCCTTCCCCACCACCTGCTGCTTGAGGGCATCAAGAACTTCTGGCAGGACAAGCTACAGCCCCCATGCTGCAGCCAGGGCTCTGCTCTGGGTGCAGGGGAGCTGATCCCAAGGCTGTCCCTCTGCCATGCCTCCTGCCCAGCCCGCCAGGCTGCTGCTTGCCCGGGGCTCTGACAGCTCCTGCCAGTGAGTGGAGAAGGGGAAATGTTATTTTTTCCCATGTATACAATGAAAGGAAGCGCTGTAATAAACGGAGTGAGGTAAAAAGGTTTTCCCAGCACATTACCTTCTAACACTTCTTCATCCTGTTTCTGTGCTCCAGGTCCCACTCTGCTGTGGGGAGTGGGGCTGAATTCCCCACAGCTGGCTCCTGCTAGCCCCCAAGGCCTGGCTTCCTCAGGCAGGGAAAGCCCTGCTTTGTCCCATCGAGGGGATGAAGGACATATCTCCCTTGGAACTGGGCAAAGGAGGGTCTCCTGCTCCTTGGCGCACTGGAGCTGGTGTAGGGAAGTGCAATTTCACTGCTAATGTAGCAAAAGGAATAATAAAGTCTCCAGAAATTATGTAAAAGACAAGAGGGGTGGGTGGGAGGGTGGAGAGAGGAAATACTTGGAGATGTCTGCAGTGCTTCCTGTTTGCTTCTGAAAATTATGAGTCAGATCCCCCAGAAACAAAAGAGAGGGGTTTGAAAAATGGTGAGATTTTAAAAAAGTAATCATGCGTACATCTGTTCCCTTCTGGTTTTTGAGCTCTCAGAGCTGGAGGCCATTTTTCACATTTTTCGGGGCAGTGGTGACAGCAAGGAACACACACTCTTTTCCTCTCCAGTGAAAGTAGAGAGGTTTTTAATATCTCTCAATGCAGCATCAGTAAGGAGACAGATAGAAAAGATGGCAAAGATCGCAAGGTTTGGAATAAAATGTGTGATAGCATCACAGTTCTTCTAGAGTTGGTTGCTTTGGCTTGAAGAGCTTTTGCAACAGGGGGTAGGTGTAACCCTGGAGCTGGTTTGCCTTTGCTTTGTGAGGTATATACTTTGGCACAGGAGGGAGAAGGTGCGTTGTGTGTGCCTGGATTGTGTTTGAGCCTGATCCAGAGGGAAGAACTGTGCTCCTTTTTCCCAGGTCAAACACAGTCTGCCTCTTTAAAACCCGTGGATTCTGTGGGATTTGTAGCATGGGTTGATAAGTGTATGTGTGTACAGAAGGATTGCACTTAAAAAGGAAAAATGAAGTGGGTATCATTGTTCCACTTATCATATCACCAAGTGCAGGCTTTTCTAGAAAACCTGATTTCTTTGTTTCTCTGCCAGTTAATTCCCCGTAAATGTATGTAAGTGATAAAAGACTCCAGTTTTCCCAGTAGAAAGTGATTATTTGTAGGCGTTTTTCCTCCATGACGGTGTCAGGATAAGCTGTGCGAGGAGACCTGGAAGTAGTTCCTTCAGCTGGAAAGAATGCTGCCGAACTGGAGGGCCTGAAGGTAAAAGGCCAAACTCATTTCTTTGTAACAGAGCTCGTTAAGACACACCTTAGAAGGTGATCTGACTGACAGCTGACAGCACAGCCAGAGAGTCAGAGCTCCTTGGTGCTCAGCAGAGCCATTGCTGAGAGCTCAGGTGGATCCAAAAGATCTGTATTAATAAATAATCTCTCTCATGTGCTCTGGGGTGCAGGGAGGCAATAGCCTTTTACTGCTAGAAATGTTTCCTGGAGTGATTTTTGCCACTAACCCTGTCCCCAGAGCCTGTGCAGGGATGGGGCTGGAGGGCTCCTGGAAGCTCCTCCTGCAGTGTGCAGCCACTCTGGCTTGAATGCAGAGCTCTGCTGAGCAGATGTGGAGTTTTCTGTGCCTCAGAGTCTATGAGAGTCCCTGGGCATGTGAGATTGGCTGTTGTGAGTGTAGCCTCCTTGTGTTAAAAGCAGAGGAGATGGCAGCCTGCCTGGTGGTCAGCTTGAGAAAGGTCTGAAGCAGTTTTGAGGGGTGAACCTGCTCGTTCTGTCATTTTCCTGCTTTAAAATGGTAGTTAAGAAAAGTTCACACGAGTAGAACGGGCTCCTTTTCCACCTTTCACTTCACACCTGTCCACCTGCACACAAGTGGCTGTTCTGCCACCCTGTTTGTGGCTGCTGTTTCGTGACTCTCCTGCTTCCCAGCTCCTTCTGCTGTGGCAGGAGCATTCCCAAGCATCTCCTCTCCAGGTTTCTGCTCTGTGCTGCCACGGGGGACTCTCTCAAGCGAGTGTGTACAGGTCGGGGGTAGGTGTGGCAAAGGGCTCCCAGAGCTGCTCCCAGCAGCTGGGAAAGCAGCTCTGAGACAATCTGGAACAGCTCCCAAAATGATCTCTCCCAGTAGGAAACTGGCTCTGCTCGGTTTTAAAACAAGTAAATAGAGTCACTGTGATTTCTCAGCTGGTTTTTGTTTGGAAGTTTTTTTTTAACTTGCTGCTGAAGAAAGAGAAGAGCAAAGAGAATATGCAAAAATACCTGGCCCAGCTGCAAAAACTTGTAAGCATTTATTGTTGCAAAATGAAAATAAAAATCATACAATCCTTTGTTGAGAGAACTGGAGCACATTTTGATGTGAAGGTATCTCCTGTGCAGAATTCTCCTTGCCACCGGTGAGAGCTGAACACATCAAAGGGTGAGCAGACCTTGTTCAGGGAATTCCTGCCGGCCAAAGTCATTGTCCCTGGGGGCAGAAGTAAAGGCTGAAACCAGCAGCAGGATTTTGGGAGCTGGACTGCATGCTGGGCTCAAGTTTGTTGGTGGTTATGCTGTTCAGCCTGAGAGGTATCTCCTTTTATCCGACGGCAAAACCAGGCAGCACTGTAATTCCAGAGCTCTGCCTCGGCAAGGGGATGGTCAGGAAAGGTTCACGTTCCCGGTGTAGAGCCCAGGTTTGTGCCCAGTGCCAAGATATTGCACATCCCTGTGACTGGGGGAGCTCAGGATGTGCTGTGTGAGTGTGCTTGGCCTTGAACACAGTTTGTGGGGCTGCTGAAGGAAGGTGCAGTAGAGGAAGGATATGGAAAGCACTGGGTCAGGTGCTGAGTTGCTGTGCAGAAAAGGGCTGTTTGACTAATTTCAGTGGAATTACACATGTTCACACTAGCTTGGGACTCGTCCTCATTGTTGGCCTCTGAAATGAGGTGAGCCTTTTGTTTGGTATCATGACATATAACAGAGTTTGTAACATGGAGGGTTTTGTTATCTGTAATGTCTGAATTATTTTTTTCTTTTACTTAAGCAAAAAATCAGGCACATAAAATTCGCCTCCCCTGTGTGAAATAAGCACTACAGAATGTGTAAAATGTCAGCATCTTGGTTGAGCAATGTTTTCCACTCCCATTTTTACACAGTGTGACATGGGTTGGTCTGTTGGATTATTGCTGTTTCTGTTACAAAATGGAGAAAGAACTTGGTTTGTTTTCCAGGATTTACATTCCAACCTGTGTTTGCGGGATTGATAATTTGTTCACATGTATTTGTGGGTGTATATGTATGTATGTATATATTTTTGTATGCAATCTGTTTGCCTATATATATGTTGTTGTTCCAGATGCTGTGGTTCATTATAGGCCTTACAGTGGCATTTGAGGCTGGTTTGTCTGCTTAAACAACAATATTTTTACATGGTGCTATTTCAGCAAAGTTTCCTATTTTCTTCCTTTGCTCATGCTTCCTTTGTACAGTAAGTGTTGCCATTTTGATGAATAGGTGTGACTGGCTTCATTATGGGGATGAAGTCACTTTTTGATCACTGGACAGATATTGGCATTTCTCAACAGTATTTTTCTGGGTAAATCTTTCTGTTTTCATTAAATGCTGTTAACAGTGAACAATCTAGCCTTTCTGCCTCCTTTTATTAGCACACAGATCTTCGAAGAAGTCCTTTTAAAGTGGCCATTCACGAATATGTGCAAAGCTGAGAAAAAAAGCACAAATTCTTCTGTTGCAAACTAAACGCAGAATTTCTTTTGACTGTGATTATTTTCTCTATGCTGCTGCCTTAGCTTTGCTGTCTCTGGCTGAATAGGTAACTATGCAATGAGTTCTGGTTGATTTTGGGAGCAGTGATGCTGTTGCTAGGACCTCTTTTCTGAAGTCACTGTGTACCATGGAAATTTAAACCGCTCAGTCTGACAGGGACTGGTTAGTGAGCTACCTGCCTAAAATTCACATAAAGATGCAGGGTTGCCTCTGACACCCTCATTTTTAACTTACAGGGGTCTCAGTCTCTGTGTTTCAGGTGTATGTTAAGTTGATATGCCTGATAATTCTACTTTATCTGTGCTTTCTTACATGGAGGGATCTGAGTTGCAGACCTGTTATGGGTGGCTGTAAGGTGTGAGCAAGAAGAGTTAAAGCCACGTGTGTAATCTTGATTTTCTGATTTACTCCTAAGTAAGTGGTGTGTTTGCTTTGGGCTAAATCCTGGACTTCTTACAGTGTTTGCATTCCATATGTAGCTAGCTGGAGTAAGGATTAAGTGGAAATGCTGCAGAGGTTAGAGTGTGATTAAAAACTTTGATGAATGACCCTCGGTGTGAGGTGCTCCGTTAAACTTCATCCCCCAGTGCACTTTTGGGAAGCAGGGATGATGGGGGTGAAATCCTGGCCTCACAGTCATAGGTGGAAATTTTGTCCGTTCAAAGAAAGCCAAGATTTCACCTAAAAGGAAGATGTTAGCAATGGAAAAATTGTCCATCCTCCAGGTGATGTGCACTATTAGTGGGTCTGTGTCCTGCAAGCCACTATTGCCTTCAGAAAGCTTTCCTAATACTCATTTCATCGTTTCCATTGTTTAGCTTTGATACAAATTTCATCCAAGAGAGGGTTTGCCTGTGGAAGTGTTTTCCAATTAAATGCCTTTAGGCTGTCGCAACATCCTTGTATGATAGACTCTTACTTTTCATATTAAAAAAAAAAAAGAAAAGAAACAAAGGAAGAAGCCAACCATTTCCTTGGGTTTATGGGAATTTAATTTGTTTATCAAAAGCACTGCGAAAAACTGAAGCCAAAACTTGTCTGGGGGCAGAGCACCAGTGTTGTGGAGAAGTGCAGCAGGACTCTGTGTGCCTGGGGAGGGAGCTGGGTGGGACAGGCTGGTACACCTCCTCCCATTGCCAATTCCCCATGGAATCACACCATCCTGAGCTGGAAGGACCCACAAGGATCACTGAATCCAACTCCTGGCCCTGCACAGCACAGCCTCAAGAATCACCCTGTGCCTGGGAGAATTGTCCAAACACTTCTGGAGCTCTGTCAGCCTTGGGACAGTGACCAATTCCCAATCCCCTTTTGACAGCAGAAAATAGGTGTGCTTGGCACCACTGAAAATGACTCGATGTATGTTGTATTGATGTGAGGATCTTGAAATACTGTACAAATGTTCATTTACTTGGCAAAAATGAGTATGTCCAAGCAAAGCTCAGTAACACTTTCTTGGTGAAATAATGGCGTACCTATTATGCAGGCCAAGAAAATTGCAAAACTGAGACTAAAATCTAAGAACCATGTTTTCTCCTTTCCTCTGTAACCTCCAAATAACATTTTGTTCCTTTGTAATCATTTATTTTAACTCTGTTCTTATAATTTAATTGAAATTGTGCAATGTTTTAAATGTAAATATAACTATAAAAAGGGATAAACGAGTTCTATTGAACAGAAGCTTTTGCAAGCTAAAAGCATGACTGGATATAACACAATACAAGAGAATAACAAAATGACATCCAGGATTTATAGCTGAATTGCTTAATTGAGCAGAAAAACTTCTGCTTTTATTCCCCTCACCCTCCCTTTGACATGCAAGCCTGCAGGTACAGTTACAAGAATGTATGAATGCACTATCAGATGAGGGAAGAACTTTAGGGCTAATGATTTGTGCAGTTATTAGTGAAAATGTGGAGCTGCCTGCTTGCATGGTGGTGTTTTTGTTTCCCAGTATGTGCTTGGGATTGTGCTTTCTGTCTGTGTGTCTCCACACCATTTGATAATACAATTCAAGGTGGCCCACAAAAGAATTTTTTGGAATGGTGGGAATGGCTGAGTGTTCCCGCTCTGTGTAGCTGAGATAAAATGCACCCACATCCTTGTTTCATGCTTAAGGTGGTGCATGGTGAAATCTGTCTGCTCTTTTAGACACCTTGAGGAGTTTGGAATGTTTTAAATGCATAGACGTTTGCTTTCCCAGAATAAGGGTATTTATTAAACAGCTCCTTTCAACCTGTTTAATGCTTTGTGGTAAATAAAATTTCTTCAGAAAGGAAAGTTCCTAAAGTTTGAGGAAGGCAGGAGCCAGAGTTTCTTGTCTCTGTGCTGCTGTACCTCATGAAGGTAGTTCTTTAAAGTGAAGTGAAATTCTTTAAATATTGGGTTCTGCTGTCCTTAGGGCTTTTTAGCATGGAATCTTCCTAAGTGGTACAGAGATTTAATAGCCCTGCTGTAAGTGCAAGGAAGAGCCTTTTTATTTTCTATGCAAACTGGGATTAATGTAGGCAACCATAAAAGATGTGAAATGATGATGGTGAAAAATTTGGCTTTGGAAAGAGACAGGAAAAAAGACACATTTCCTACAGAGTAGCTAAATCATAGAGCTGTAAATCATTTGAAGCAGGACTGCTAGTCAGAAAAGAGTATGAACTCACATTTTGGGAAGGGTGAGGTAGGATGACTGTAGATTTTTGGCAGGAGACCACTTGAAGCACACAAGAAGTGGGCTGACCTAGATGCCTGATAAGAGGCTCAATGAAATGAAAAAGTGGGTGGACTTGGAGAAGAACTGGGTGGACCTGATTGTTTTGGCACTCAGGTATTTGATGTTTGATTTCCAGGGCAGCAAAATTTTAATCACCTATTGTTCGTTATTGGTTGGTTTCTTGGTGGTATGACTTGCACCTCTCTTCCCGAGTGGTTGCTGGGATGTCTGGAGCACGGGAGAGGCTTCATGCTGCAGTTTGGGAGGAAAGAAGTGTCCTGGGTGGCAGACACTCTGGAGGAACGTTTCTCTGAGGAGGTTGTGTGAAGGGACATCTAAGGAGCAAAGCCAGGGAGGCTTTGGGGGCTGCTCTTTTGCTCATGAGGGCATGTCGAGGTTATGTGGGTTTGGGACGTACCCTCAGCATGCTTTGTGAACAAAGAAGTTGCTGGGCTTCACTGGCAGTAAAATCTCCAGCTTCTCTTGCTGATGCCTGCCACCAGCGTTGCCTCTCTTCCTGCTGCTGCCCAGGCCTTGTGCTGCTCAAAGAGGCAGTGGAAGGATGATAACATTAAGAGAGTGAAAGCTGAGCAACTTGAGTGCCTTAGATTGAAGACATCACCTCTAGCTTAGTTTATTCAGCTTTTTGAGGAGTAAAATACTCCACAGATGTATAAATAGTACCGAGTGTGTAATAGACATCAGCAGGTGGGTCTTGTATTTTTTAACAAGTTACACACATGTGCAGTTCCATGTATGGGAGAGTCTGTGCCTTCACGTGTTTGTTCAGGTATTGTCACATTTAATAATATTGGCTATGGTTATTGGGGGGAAGTCTCTGGTGGTAGGAAGAGACAAAATACATTTCAGGACAGTATTTTTGAAACTCAAGGCACAAACCTAAGATAAACTGTATAATATGGCTGCTTTCTTTGACAATCTGAAAAGCATCTTATATTATGAAAGAGACCTAAAATCCATGAAACCCACCATAATTCCTTTCCTATTGTTTTCTTACATTGTTTTTTTGTCTTTCAGAGTGCAACTGTATCTCAGTAGTAAATCTAAAATAACTCCCCACTGGGAACTGTCCTTCTAGGATTATAGCTGTACAACTACTCCTTGACTCTTGCACTACATCGGCAAGTTCCTAGAAACCTTTGGTGTATTTACCTTTAGTCTGTGTTAGGTAATCAGGGAGCTTGCAGGACACAAAGACTTATGCAGCATATATGATTCCTATCTATGAACCCAGGCACCATTAGACTTTCCTGCCAACATACCTCACTTATCAGTTGTATTGCTGCTGCTCAGTCCTGCTCCTCCCATCCCTGTGTCCTTTCTCCTGATGCCTTAAATGGGTACTTAGAAACAGAGACTAGACAGGAATAAAGGAATAAAGGAGGGATTTATTGGAAAGGCCTTCAGAGGTACACTCTGGGCTCCAGAGGCTCCTGCCTCAGTGCATCCCAAAATGGACAACAGGTCACGAATTCTTCCCACTTTGATATCAGCATCAATTCACCAAGCAGAACCCAGCCAAGGATGGAATTTCCCCAAGCTTGCTCCCCTCTCCCAAGATGAAGGTTTACAGTTGTTGGGCCTAGGAGGGTCTAGGTGTCCTTGGAGAGTGAGCTGGAGAGGCTTTGTTGTGTCTGTGTGAGCATGAGAGAACAGCACATAACAAGCTACAGGAAACTTGGGAGTTCCACTAGCAGTACAGGATTTGAAAAATATAAAAGTTGAAACCTAAGACATCACTCTCACTTCACCAGAGAAGAAGCTTTAACTCCCCCGGATGATGGGGGAGAATGAAAGGAGAAGAAGAGAGGTGCACAACTCTACAGGTTCATGCTTTGACCACTTGACATGAGGCAGAACTTTTTTCCTGTGCAATGACCAAGCCCTGAACAGATTGTCCAGAGAGGCTGTGGAGTCTCCTCACTGGAGGTATTCCAGAGCCATCTGGGCACAATCCTGTCCTGTGTGCTCTGGGATGGCCCTGCTGGAGCAGGGAGGTGGCACCAGCTGCCCCACTGTGGCCCCTTCCAGCCTGACCCACCCTGGGATTCTGTGATGATAGCAGAGAGTTGAAACTTTCCCCCTTGCCTCTGTGGAGAAGCACACCTTATCTCCTAGGCATTGCTTTAGGTAGCTCCAATTCTTGTTTAATGAGCCTTTGTACACTGTAGTTGTGTACACTTCTGTACTGTGAGGCCTTAATGGCTTAAACACCTGCTGGTCTGTGAGGTTGGCTGCCTGTGGCACTGTGATGAGGAACTGCCCTGGCTTCCCCTGCAGCGAGTGGAAAAACTTCCACTAGCTTCAGTGGGAGAATGACTGGGCATCTATGGCAAGCAATCCCATGAGCATTGTTGCTTTCAGCCCCTAGTTCTGCAATTACTGAATACAAAGGGCTGTGCGTAAAGTCCAGGGCTGTAATTACTGCTTTGACTTTCCTGATGATTTATCTTGGGCGCCACCAATGAACAGCTCAATTACAGCAGTTACTTGGAGGGATTGTGCAAAACCCAGGTATTCATTGTGTTCAGGGAAGAACTTGCCCAGGTAAAAATCATATTGTACATGTGCAGGGATCTCCTTTGTCATTTATGTGCTGCCAACGTATGGAAAACTGAAATGCAGTCGTGTTGTATGTGCCAGGTGCTGAATGACAGCAGAGAGCACAAAGCAGTATTGTCTGCAGTCCAGCTGAGGAATTAAACCCCTTGAAGTTTGTCAAAGCTTCTCTGATAGTACCATGGCTAAGTGGCTTGAATATTGGCACCATAATGTGGATCAGTGTTTACAT
The DNA here is from genome assembly GCA_013400515.1 of Erpornis zantholeuca. NCBI lineage: Eukaryota > Metazoa > Chordata > Aves > Passeriformes > Timaliidae > Erpornis > Erpornis zantholeuca. Next base: position 79,480 of record VZTN01005749.1, read on the forward strand.
AGCTTGTGCATTTTATGGTATAATAAATATAAATAAATAAAATACAATAAATTCTGCCTTTATGTGAAAAGCCTGGTCTGTTGCACTTTGGCCTCCTATTCAAACCTACAAGCAAGTGATCTTAAAACCTGCTGTGGTGTGGTCTGACAGTCACTGCAGGCACCCAGGACCTTGTGCAGCCAAGCCTGTTGTCTGGTTTCACACATCTCAAATGGATTTGTTTGCAGGTTACAAAGGTCTTGAATTGCTGCTTGTTTAATGCAGCCACCTCGCAGGTGTCAGTAACAAACCAGCAGCTGCTTTTGGCTCACTATAAAAGTGGGATTTGAATATTTTGAGTTGTGTATCAGAGGAAGTGGTCTGTGTTTGAAGAGCCTCTTCTGTTCCCATCCACAGAGCAGGCTGAGGTCTTGCATCATGTGCAGTGTGCAGCTCAGCTCTCCCTACGGCACCGCAACAAGCACCTCCAGAGTAAACAAGGAGTTGTCAGAGTCTCTGAAGGTCATGCAGCTGGAATACAGGATGAGTGGCATTATGTGGAAATTCTGGGGATTAAATTGTTAATTTAATAACTGCTGAATAAACAAAACAATACTTTCCTCAGATTTTTGTTCTGTGTTATAAGAAACAAGGGTGTGAGAAGCTGAGGTGCTGAGCAGGGGCTCAGGAGATGATGTTCCTGCTCTGTAATGCCACTGCCCTGCCACATGTCAATCAGCCTTTCTGTGCTCTGATTTTGTGTCCATAGGATGGGAGCAGCACCAGTTCCTTTTTCCTTTGTCTTCTCTAGTGTCTTTGGTTCCTGATGGCTGCAGAACTCATTTGTGGTCCTTATCTTTGTGCCTTTAGAGAATGCTCAACAGCAGGTGATTGGTATTAATTGTTTAATGTCTGTTCTCTGCAAGGCCAGTGTGTTTGAGCACTGCAGCTGCCTGGCTCAGAGACTGTGCAGGATCTCATTTGTTTTTCTCAGCACCAATACCTAGTTTTCAATCTGGCTTTTGCTATAGTGACATGCCATGGTGAAAGTTTTGTGCTTCACCCACAGTTGTATTTGTCACAAAGGTGCACAAGTTGTCACCAAAGGATGCAAGAGGTTCCTTGTGAGTTATGGTTGGCTTTTCAATATGCCTCCATCCTGGCAGTGTTTGAGGTCAAACCTTATGGGTTCCTCCTTAAAAACCTTTGAGGGATTTCGTTGAGAGTGAGAAGTACTCCTTGGCATTAAAATCCTTCGGCACAGCTTCTGTTAAGGTAGTCCTTTCCAGTCAGCTCCTGTGACTCCAGGTTCTAGGTGCTTTTTATAGGAAGCTTTGGCCTATTAGAACATGGACAGAGCACAGGATGCCTGCAAGACTCTTCCTGGGTCCTGCTTTCCAAACCTCACTCTGTTCTTATTAAGCCTGGCCTAACCGAGACCGTGAAGAAATACAATTCCCTCAGGCCCCCTGCCTGCTCCTGAAGCTGTTTCTTCACTCCCCTTCCTCACTGACACCTCATGTTTGCATCTAGGTCTGTTGTGAGATTGGAACTGATAACTTCCAAAATTCTTTGTCATTTTTGCTTTGGGGAACTGTGGCCACAGCAGACATTTTGTCACCTTGCTAGAGGTGGAAAATTCATGGGTGTGCTGGGGGATTAGCCTTGCTGTGCTCGTGGCTGGAGGCAAAGCCTTCACTAACTTGAGGGAAAGCTGAATGCATCTATTGTGTAACTTGGCTGAAGCCAATTTGTGCTTTTTTCTGGCAATTTCCAACAAAAATGCTGTTAAGAATGTTGCTGTGAAGTGACAGGGCAGTAGTGTGTCCTTAAACATGATTTTCCTGAATAATTGTTTGAAATGGGCAAATCATTTACAGGATGCTTCCTGAAAGGAAGCTGAATTTATGTTTAGGAAGTTCTGAGATAAGTTTAACAATTCGTGCTTTTAAATTTTATTGTTTATATAACTTCTAAAATATTGCAAGAAATATATTAGATTTGTCATCTAGATTTTCTGCTGTGGATTAAAGAAATGCTTAATCATTTTAACATAGGAAAATGTGGTCTTGGGCGTTGTGATCAGAGCTGAACCTTAATTCCACATGCCTCCTCAGAGGAAAAAGATTGAAAATGGTGAAGAAGAAAATCTGACAGCTGCAGAGAAACAAACTGTTTCTGATTGAGGGTTAATGGCTCTAATGAAGGAAAACATAAATTTTACATGTAACATCAATGTATGTGGTGTACCAAAAGGGATTATAACTGGATTTAAATGAAGTGGGACCTGAAACACAAGCCATCATTTAGTGCTGTAGAGGAAATCCTCTCTGGAAGGGAAATGTAGACTTTTCTTGGTTATGCTCAGTAACTGAATGACAGAGTTTCTAAGGTATTTTTTGTATTACATTGGAGAAATGTGGAAGCTTCTGTATCTATTCTGGTTGGCCAGGTGTGTCTCTGCATTCCTCTATGCTGATGGCATGTTTTAGTGAGTGTGACCACTTTTGTTTTTCTAGGTTAGTGGATGACCGGTGTGTGGTCCAGCCAGAGGCAGGTGACCTTGCTAATCCTCCAAAGAAGTTCCGAGGTCAGTAACTGGGGATTGTTTCTCTTTCATGACCAACTGGTGCAGTTCTAACTCCTTGGGCCCTTCTGTCATGTAACTTCCCAGAGGGTTTGTGGACACAGGGGTGAAGTTTCAAACTGGAACGTGAATGGCGGATTTTGAGAACTAAATACAAAATTTGCAAAGGCACGAGAGGCAGGTGGAAAATATGGAGAAAAGGACTGATCTTCCTGTAGTCCAGGAGTTGCTGGCTCTGTTCTGTGTACACTGGATACCGATCCCCTGCCATGTGACAAACTCTTTGCTCCAGCCCTGCTCTTACTGTAAATTGGAAAGAAACTTGTGAGGTCCAAAGCTACTTGAGCTGATGGATTGTTTACTTTTTTTTTCAAGATAAAATACCATTTTAAGGAGTACCCCCAATTATTTTGTCAGCTTTTTGTTTTGCTTAAAACTGTGTCTGATTTTTTCAACTTGACCTTGTAGACTTGGATAATTCTGCTCTTTTGCTTATTGGAAAAAAATAACGGTGCATTGACAACATGTAGTTTTTACTTCTCGAGTGCTAAAAAAGTTCTCCTAACTGTGCCAGAGCAGAGCCTTACTAGTCTGATCCAGGCCTCTTTTGGCTTAAAAGGGCTTGGATTCACAGCAGTTCTGAGACAAAGAGAGTATCACTTGCCTGATTTAGAGCAAGGGAAATGTGTTTCATGGCTCTGTGTATCTATTTTCAATGATCTTTAAGGTCCCTTCCAACCCAAACCATTCTATGATTTTGAGGGGTTGCACTAATGTGCTTAACCTTAGTATTTCGTTTCCAGTGTTTATGTATACGCTGCCATTGCAAAAAATAAAGCAATTTAAAACAGTGGGAGAGTGAAGTTCTGCTTTCCCAGAGAATTCAAGACATTTTTCCATTATATATTCAGAAAACATCAGCAGTTGGTTCCAGTTCCAGCTGTGAGCATTCAGCACACTGGCAGATACTGGAAACAGAGAAAGTGAGGATGCATACTTAGAAATTAACAGTAATAAATTTCAGTCACTTCTGTGACTGAATAGCTTTAAAGCAGAGCTGGGGGTAGCATTCAGTGTGGCCTTCAGGCTACTTGACTGTGATTTTACCCTCTCACTGCCTTCAAGTACATGTGTAATTCATAGTTTCCAGGTTGCACGAAATTTCGGGTGGGGATTCTTTGGGCAATATTTTTGTCATGGAACTACCCTGATGTGTTTCTAAAGTTGAGCATATCCAGGTTTCTAGATGAGACCAAGGTCACTGGGAAAGATTTGTGATAGGATAACTACAGAATACACCCAGATGCCTACAATTAAGGATCTCAACAGAGCTTAGAAAGACAACCATAAATTTTTCACTGTCTACTGTTTGAGGGCTTGATTTTATAACTTCAGTACATTAGAGTTCTTTTCTTGCAGCTCTGTGTTGTTCATTACTAACTTCAAAAAGCAAAGAAAGAAAAAATTGATAGGTTTCTGTGTTGATGATTTGGGTACTTTGATGCAGGGTGGAAGCTGACTGAACTCCCAGCCCTCATGATTTGCCATCAGTGGAGCACATGTGGAGCAGATGTCAGAGGGGGCTGGAACACTGACCAATGCACAGCTGTTTTCTGCTGCTGGGGAAAGCAAGGGCTGTGTCCTGAGCTACATCCCAGCTTCTGCAGGGGAATGGTTTCCATTAGTTGTGGACAGTTTTGGCTCTGATCCCTTATTGTAACCTCTGCCTGTTGTTTGCCTAACACATCCTGTTATCTCCAGTTGCCTCTTCTGCTCCCTTTTCTCCACAGCATCAGACCTTTCCTTTCCTCCAACTCAGATCTTCCTCCTTTTGGGGATTCCTTCTTCTCCCTCTCCCTCCCCACCTCAACTGTTTTTTAGTAGCTACTCTCCTCCTCCTCCTCCCTGCTGCCTCTTAGCTCCCTTTGCAGCCTTTCTTCCAGTCACTCCTTAGCTCTCTCCACTTTATAGTGCATCCATAGCTGAGGTAATTTTGGGACTGCTGGCATAGTGGTAGTGTGCAGATTTGGATGAGCTGCAACACAGAATGATTTGGCTTGGAAGGGACCTTAAAGGTCATCTCATTCCAGCTCCCTGCCATGGGCAGAGACACCTTCCACTATCCCAGCTTGCTCTGAACCCCATCCAGCCTGGCCTTGGACACTGCCAGGGATGGGGCAGCCTCAGCTTCTCTGGGCAACCTGTGCCAGGGCCTCATCACCCTCACAGGGAAAAATTTCTTCCTCATATCTAAGCTGAATTTACTTTTTTTCAGTGTGAAACCATTGCCCCTTGTCCTGTCACTCCATGCCCTTTTAAAAAGTCCTTCTCCATCCAGCTTTCTTGTAAGCCCCCTTTAGGTATTGAAAGGTGCTATAAGGTCTCTAACAGCTGTAGGAGAAACTAAATTAGTGAAAAAGTACATTTTGTCACATTAATTTATGCAACCCACCCTTCTGTAACAGCATGGCTCTCGTGTTAGGGGCTGCATTGAATACCATTTTCCCGCTGCTTCAAGTATCCGTAATCAATGTGTGGTCAGGAGGATGGCTGCAGGGAAGATAAATCCATCATTTGGATGTTGTCTCTTTCATCCTTTAAGTCAAATTCTAAGTGTGGGAATAGCAGGAGTTTTGCTGACAGCCCAGCAGAAACTTGCTGTCTGATTGAGATTTAGTGCCTTGTACCATGGAGGTGCCTCTACCATGAGAGCAACCAAAAGCACATCTCTGCCATGCTTTGCTAAATTTCTTATCTCTGCTCAGAGCCCTGAGGCAAAAGAGTTGCTAAATGTTGTTCTTATAACCAAGAAATCTAAGCAAAATCCATGTTTTTCTCCCCAAGAATCTTCTGGGAAATACCTTGCAATTAAAGCAGGAAAGTTAACAAACCAAACAAAAGCTGCTTTAAGTAGGTTCTTGACATGAAAGGAAGACTTAGGCATGAATGATTAATTGAATGATTAGACATAAGCAACTGAAAATAGCATCTAAGAGCAGGATGAGCAGGGCCTCTTCAGTAATAGGAACTGCTGTCTGTATGGTTTACAATGTTTTTATCACTGATAGTTCAACTGGCGTTGCTTTGAGGTTAGAGCATGACCTGGGAGTCAAAGAAGTATGAGAAAAACATGTTTCTAACAAGATGTTTAGATTTCAAGGACTGACTCTGAAAATTAATATCAGAGAGGACTGTGTTTGCTCTTTTTTGGTAATATTTTATCAACCCTTTCCCCAGTAGGAGGGGCAAAAAGAAAGATTGTGGGTTTTGAGCTGCTTGTATCTCCCCTACGGAGTTCACTCAGAGATCAAATGAAGGTACTGAGCTGTTGGCCTGAACTGAAAGCCTGTGTAAAGAGGATCAAAATAGCAGTTTCATTTTTGTTGTGTTTACTTTCTTTTTTCTTTTGAGTGGGTGGTTGCTATTCTGGTTGTTCCAGAACATCCTGCAGCACCGAGTGTTGTTAAGCAAAGGAAAGATATGGTTGCTTCTCATTTTGTGTCCATATGAAGAAGCTGTGCTCCCCATTCCTCCCCTATTCACACTGGGATGAGCCTGGAGTGGCTCTGTGTTCACATCCAGATCTGCATCAGTGCAGACAAGGGTGGAATTTGGTCCCACACGTGTTTCCTGAAGCCTGGTGAAAAGCCCCCACTACACATTTACTGTATTGCAGTTGAATTGAAGGGACTGATCAAACCAGGTGCATCTTGTCTTAATTCCAGCTGAAGCTGGTGAGATCCAAGGCACTGAGTGTTGAGATGGAAATGCTTACTGTGCTGCAGGGCTGGGCTCGCAGGGATTGGGAAGCCCAATATCAGTGTGTGCACCTCTGAAGAAAAGCCACATGGTGAGGCACAGAACTGCAGGTTTCCTCAGTCTGTGACCCTAAACACTCCTCACCTTGACGCTCCTGTCTCCAGTGGGAAACACCTTCAGCTTCCGAGGTGTAACATAGCACAGATGAGACCTGCTTGTTGGTCAGATACAGCAACTCTGGAAGAGGAGCACGAATCTCTCTCCTATTTGAAATGTAAAATTACCTTCGTTTTTTAACTGGTCTAAACTTCCTTACTTTCAACTTGTATTCCTTTCTTTTCTTGAGGCTTCTGCAGTGAAAGTGATGCTTGGATTCCTAACTATCCTGCTTTTGCCTTTCAGGTTTTAGTCTGATCTGAGATTTTTCTGACATTGTACTTTTTTCTTCTCTCCCTTCCATTACCTTCCTCTCCACTTTCCCCTTTCCTCCTCTCACCCTTTCCTCTTCCATTTGCCATTTTTTGTTTTTACTTGCCTTCTACATAATTTTGGTTTATCTTATTTTCTTCTTGTTCCTTTCAGTTCCATAATTGCTTTAATTTGCTTCTTGGACTCCTGATAGCTTTTTTTGTTGTCCTGCCTAGGACTCTTCATTGTACCACTCCTTGCTCCCTCACGTTTTTCCCTTTTCATTTTCACATTAGTTATTTTTTAACTTCTGTCTATTTTTTTCCCAAAGCAAGTAAATTTGTACACACTGATTTTGTAGCCCTGTTACTTCCACTTACCCATTTCTCTGGTTTTAGTAAAGCCATGTGATAATTTCTAGTTCTGCAAACCAAAGAAATCTTCCATGATGGGCAAGACTTGAATTTCTGAAACTTAAAAAAGAACCCCAAGAGAGGGCAGGGAGAGAAAGCGTCTGACAAATATTGCTCTAAACCAATTTAAACAGGAATTTTAAATTCTCAAACCATCTTTATCCAATATCAAGTAACATTTAAAGGGGCATAATAGGAGTTGTGAGAAGCGATGCCTCATGTTGTTAAATTCTGCAGATTTATTAGGAAAACTGACAATTGGGGATAATTTGCAGGCTGCAATTTACACAAGGCAAAGGGGCAGCCCTGAGGGCTCAGCCTGTCTGGCCAGAGGCACACCTGCTGGCTAGCAGGACACAGTTGTTACAGCCTTCCCCAGAGGGTTCCTGTTGGTGGCTACTCATCTCCAGGGTCTTCTCATTTCTCCGTGCCTTGTCCAGTAGTTGTCTCTCGGTAGGTTGGAGATGTTAACACCCACTTCCCTCCCCTCTTCTAATGAGAACTTTTTAACATAGCATCCAAGAGCTCATCTATAACAATTATAACAATTAATAACATATCATCTATTACAATTATAAAAATTAATAATATAGAGCAATTACATGTAACAATCCATAACAACTAATAATGAACATTTAACAATTAACTCGCCAATTACGAAAGCCAACTCCTTAGCTTTACCTACAACAGGAGTTATTTTCCTTTTCAGACTTCCTGAGTGGAGGTATTTGCTTACCTTTGATATTGCCTCCTTAATTAGTCCTCAGGAAGAGTAGCATTTATGTAAAACTTCATAAAGTAATGGATTGGGAACTAGGACTATCTGGGAATATCTGGAGAAGTCAGAAGAGACGTTCTGTCTCATGAGTGGGTTGCCAGACTGACCTCCAGGAGGGAATGGCTTTTTGATCTGCTGTGTGGTGGAAAGTTGCTTTATAATCTTATGCCTCAGTTTCTCTTTTTTTTCCTGTTTATTTGAACTGTAACATCTCTAGGGCAGGAGCTCTTCCACCCCCTCGCAATGTTTAGGATTGTGAAGCTTGAATTTACATAGTTTGGTTACTCTAATAAAATAAATGGAAAAAAAATATCCAGAGAAAATGAGATGACCTGGTTTGAATGTATCTGGAATCCCCAAAAGTGAAATAAAATAGGAAAGAGCTTGTCTGTGAACAAATAATATTATTTTTTTAAAGATTATAAATTGAGGGAAAAGTAAGTGAAGTAATACTAATTTGAAGAAGGTCCTCTGCAGAGTGGTAACACCATGCTCTGAGATGCTGCAGGAGGATGGGAAACGCTGTGTTTATTCAAAGTAGCAGGATGTGTGGGGAGTAACTGAGAAATGAAAACTGGTCCTATAAAAAGAAGGTATTGTTACTTCAGAGAAATAAATGTTTCATGAAGCCTTCTGAGGAGGCATGTTAATTATAGATTGTGACAGAAAATAACAGCAGATGTTTTGTCTTAAGAGCCAAAGTCCTGATACTTCAGGTAAAATGTCCTGTAATATACAGGATGATTTAATGGTTCACAGCACTTTGGGGTTTTTTTTTTTCACCTTCTTGGTTTTCAGGATATTGTAAAAATTACCTGGGAGTTGTGTACTCTAGGTTGTACATTAGGTGATATAATTTCCATTATAAATGTGCAATGAAAGCAAACACCTCTGCAGAGTGGCTGGGTTTGCTTTGATAAGGATTTGTAGGACTTTTTCCTTGGAGCAGGAACTCAGGGCTGCGAGGAGGGGGCAAATCCGTGAGCACTTTGGGTCAGTGCCAGGGAAAGTTCTGCCACTGGGCAGAATTTTGTGTGAGCAAGCTTTGCTGCTTGAATAGAGGCTGGGTCAGTCCTCAGCTAGTGCTTGGCCGTCTGTGCCAGTGAAATCTGGAGGGCTCATAGTCTGGGATAGACCTTCCTTTGACATCCACAGACTGCAGCCCATGGTGAGGAAGAGTTTCACCCTACAACACTCAGGCAGTCCTGGGTGTCCTTACTACTCCCACGGCAGAACTTTCCCTCTTCTTGCCTGTTAGTACCAGTGGCGTGTGAAAGGACAATGACCAACGTTTGCTACGTGAAATGTCTGTCAAGTCTTGCTGCTTTTAGAGCACTTGATGATTGTGACTGTGCAAGACTAGATGTTGTTTATAATTCTAAAATTAATTGGCTTTGGATGAATCACAAGCTTCTGCTTCCAGTTTGTAGGACTGCTACTGGACAAAAAAAAACCCCAAAACCTCTTGAGTCAGGGAATTTCACAAAATTCAGTTTACTCCCAATTAACATTAACTTTCAATTATTGATTACCGTATTGGGAAATAAAGATGAGCAATTGGACAAACATTTAGGGAAGTATGCCTTGGCTTCATTCCAGACATCTCTCCCCTTTCTTCGTCTGCAGTTCTCCTCTCTCCACATGTGGAGGTGGTTGGGATGGGATGAGGGTTGGTGTGTTGAGATTCTCTTTCCTTTGCTGCTCCTCATTTCTTACTCGGCATCTCAGCACTGGCTGCAGTCTCCTCCTTCTTCTTCTCTTCCTCCTTCTTCTTCTCCTCCTCCTCCTCATCCTCCTCCTCCTCCTCATCCTCATCCTCATCCTCATCCTCCTCCTCCTCCTCATCCTCATCCTCTCACAGCTGCCCTGCTCAGGTAGCTCCTCTCTCCTCACCTGCTTTTTTCCTGGTCTGTTGGACAGTGGTGATGTTCAGTTTGTGTCGCTTGGATTAAAAAGCCCTAACAGTAAAAACCGCTCCATGAAGGTACGTGGAGGCCCAAACTCCCAGGTGTGAACCTGCTGGCTGGCTGGCAGCTGAATGCCCCTGCCATCCTTGGATTCAGCAGTGCCAGGAGGAGCTGGGCAAGCCAGGTGTGTGGCATACAGACAGCAGGACCGTTCTTCCAAGGTTTCACATGCCTTCAAACAGTGCATCTGTGATGATAGGGTGCTAATAAAGCAGCAGGTGGATATGGCAGGATCATAGCCTGGGGCTCTTGCAGAGGTTGCACAAAGTGGGAACGTGTGGGGCTTTAAAGAATTTAGGTTCAACTCTGATGTTGTGCCACCCTGTTTGTGGTGTCATTGCCACCAAGCTGACTTGGTGGCTATGTTTAAACACTGATATCTGGATATTTTTGGACAAGAAAACCTAACCAAAGCATACTTACAAATGAAGGAAATGTCTTTCAACAGGACTTAGGAGTATTTCTTTCAATCTTTCCCCAGACTGCCTTTTCAAGGTGTGTCCTATGAACAGATATTCAGCCCAGAAGCAGTACTGGAAAGCCAAGCAAGCCAAACAAGGAAACCATACCGAAGCAGCACTGCTGAAGAAACTTCAAGTAAGAGACATCTGTATTTGTAATCTTATCTCAATCTGCAGGCTGTAGAATTACAATAGCACCAGAAAGAATAATAACAAGTGCCTTGGGAACCACTGTGATGGGTATTATTATGCCACCATAGCAACTCTATATTCTTCTTAGCTCTCCTACCTCCTGATTGGCATTTATAGCTCCTGGCCTGGCATTTATCTTACTTTGGGCTGGGGGTTTTGCCTTTGCTGTAAGCAAGATAGTGCTTTCAGAAACTTTATAAAGATGGAGCTGTTAAAGGATGGAGCCCTGGTTTACACAATGCTGGAGATCCTTACCAGGAATTTGGCAGAAGAGTGGACAAAGAGATGTCCTCAATGCTTTAGCCAGAAAATTCCTCAGAATTGTGTTTGTCCTTGCCTTCAGTCTAGGTGATTCTTTTGTGAACCCTTTTGCTGATTCTATTTTGCCTCAAATACAGTGTGGATGGAGCAACTCCTCTGTCTCTGGAAAACAGCTGGCCTGATGTTATAACTGAATGCAGAACACTAAATGAAAACAAGGTCCTGTCCAACCTGGATGAAAGTTTTGTGGGCAATGGAGAGGTCACCAGTGCTTCCAGTTAAAAACAGCAAGGAAGGCACGTGGTGTGTGGCCAGAGTTACACAGCAATTAGTGCTAGGAGCTGAGAGTTTGCTCTGTGGCTGTGTTTGACCCAGACTATTGTGTTTAATCTTGATGTTGCCATGTGTGACCTACTGTTTTTGTTTTGTGATAAAGTCCGTGTGTTTATATACAATTAAACCCCAACAAGTAAAAGGAGTGGCAACAATGAGAAGCAAATCATAGGCCCTTTATTATCCTCTCCAGGAATTACTTTTTGGGCTTGAAAATTTTAAAAATAACCTCCATCTCAGATGTGACCCATAAATTGTGGCAGAGTCCCTATTTGGGGTAGTAAAAAAAATCAGAATCAGCATCAGGATTGGGTGCTAATATTTTCAGTACAGGAATGTTTGTAGGTTGCAGGATTGAAAGGCACTGTGTGTTTCAGGTACCTCACTGTAGAGTCTAAAGAAGTAACCATTCTCTTGCAGCATGCAGCAGAACTGGAACAAAAGCAGAATGAAAGCGAGAACAGAAAGCTGTTGGGCGAAATTGTAAAATACAGCAACGTCATCCAGGTAAACCTACTGAAATCCCTCTGCCTTCTCAGGGTTGAAAGGAAACAGTTGTTTCATTTCAAGGTTACAGTGAAAATGAAACTAACTACCCACTGTAATCTGGATTGTCAAGGGTCAAGTAAACACAACTTGGGGAAGTTTACAATATTGTGCTTTTTTGTCTGTTTCAAAGCCTACCAGAAGTGCTGCATATTCCTGTTTAAATAATATGTCATAATAAAAATTCTATGTGTATTTCCTGGCGCTGCAGTTTAGAATCTGAACATAAATATGTGTCTTTTATTTTCAAGATTTATTTCAAAACCGTGCTATAGAGGTGCTGTGCAGCTCTCTTCAAATCACTGAAGTAATCTGTATTTCATGACATATAAATGAGACAGGAGCTAAGTTCTTAAGTGCAGAACAACTTTTCTGTAATGAATGTAATTCCTGAAGGGAACACTTCAATGGACCCTTGCCCTGCTGTAAAATTGATTGCTGACATATTTCTCTCAATCTGAGATCATCTGTTTTCCTAAACTGCAGCATACCTTGATAACTGCCTTCTAGTTTTATTTTGTATTTATATTTATTATAGAAAATCTCTGCAGCGTGAAAGCCTGCGCCTCCTCTTTTGACTGGAGGAAGAAAAAACAATGAAGAGCTGTACTAATTTTTTTTTTAATTATTCTTTGTTCCCAGCTACTGCACATAAAAAGCAACAAGTACCTCACAGTCAACAAGAGATTGCCAGCTCTGCTAGAGAAGAATGCTATGCGGGTGTCCCTGGATGCTGCAGGGAATGAGGGCTCCTGGTTTTATATCCAGCCATTCTGGAAGCTGAGGAGTGAAGGGGACAATGTAAGCAGAAATACTGAATGTGTTAAGAAGGAGAAGGCAGAAGATTTCCAGGAGACATAATTTCTTTCCTACAGGCTTGTTTCATAGTGGATTCAATTCAGGAAAGAAGAAGTTAGAAGAGTGATTGGGACTGTTACCTTTCACATGTAGCTGGAAGGTGTTACTAAATTATACGGTCTGGAATCTGCTGTCTTGCCACATTCAACTGAGCCTCTCTGTCAGGGCATCTTTGCTAAGTGTACCTGTTGTGTGCAGATTTAGAAAGCTGACAAGAAATCATAGTTTATGCTTGAGTCTATTTTTTTAAGGTTTTAGGGTTTTTTTAATTGTGTGGGCAACGTTTTTTTCAAGAGGTCAGTAGAGAATGTCTCTAGGAAATACATCTGGTTTCTTTAAATCTATATTCCCTTGTGATGTGAAAATGGTGTCTATGATTGGAGCTGGGTTGGATAGTCTGGAAAGTCTTTTCTGGGTAGGTTTCAGCAGGAGTCTTGCATATTGATGAGGGGAAGAATGCACAGGAGAGCTTTTTGCTGCAGATCTGAGAGCTGTGCCGTGAGATCACAACTCCCTTCTTCGTTCTGTGGCTTGGTTAAGTGCCCGCTGTGGAGAATTCAGATCTGCCTCTGGGAAGGCCACATGATGATGAACTTGTGTGGTTTTATATTGTAGACCTGGCTGGGAATGTTTGGCTGCTTTCTCCTGTGCATAATCAGCGAAAGCCTTCTCAGGATTGTAGAAGGGAATACCTCTTTTTTCATGTATTTTCTCTCATTAGTTTTGTGGTTACCCAGCTCTTGGGATGCTCTCCAGGATGATGAGTGTGATTGCTTGCAACTCCTTTTGCAATCCATTGTGGAGAGGAGAAGGATTGCATTCCCAGCTCCTGGTCAAATATCCCTAAAGTCAGAGTCTTTCCCTGCTCCATGTAGTGATCAAAAGGGTATGTGAAAATCCTCCTTTTCCCCAAAGCCTGTTGCAGAGAAATACAGCAAATATAGCCCTCAGTGGGGGCTCTGCATGGCTTTTCAGCTGGGGAAAACAAACATGGCTCAAACATTAGCCTGGTATTTCTTTTCCTTCTTTGGAGAGAAAAAAAGGTGGCTTATTGTTTTGGCTTAATTTCTTAGAATAACATCGGTTCAGTATCTTTTAATTTCTTATGTCTGGAAATAAGTATGTGTCATGCTCTCCAGAGGGAGGACCTGGGATTCCTGCCTGTCATCTGCAAAGCCACTGTGAGCCCTTACAGCTCAGAGGAGCAGAACCATCCTAGGCCTTCAGAGTCATCCTCAGTACTAGACAGATTTTGATTCCATTTTTCATTGTTGTGCACACCTAAGGGTTTGGAAGCAGATTTGGTGATCTAAAAAGATTGCAGATCATTGCAGTGATGGCTGTAACATCCCATTCCACAGACCCCTTTCGTAGTCCATTCCCTGTGGGGATTTATTTCACAGACTCTGAGCCATGAGGGCCCTGTGGCAAACTGGCCTAGGCTTATTCCTAATTCAATGGATTAAGTTCCTTTGGAATGGCCTGCTGCTCATTTTCTGTTACCAGGTTACCTTTCAGAGCTGGCAACATGCCATTGAAATCTATCAGAGCTGGCAACTTGCCATTGTAATTTACAGAGGGGATTTACAAAGGGAAGTTGTTTCATGTTTCTACTAGGCCGAAATGGATTTGACAATTTTCTTTGCAAATTTCCAGTGATAAACATTAGTCCTCTGGTAGCTTTCTCATAAGTGCTTCTGTACATTTCTACATCCTCAACAGGTACACAAAGCAGGTTTCACAGAGGTCAGGAGTAGCAAGTGATGGGTTAAATCCTCATTTTCCTCTCGCAGATGGAGAGAGGCTCCTTGTACCCACTCCTTCCCTTTCAGTTACACCCAGACATAGAAACCTTCCAGTTCATGGAGTTAGTTTGGTATATCAGGCCATTACTCTGCTTAGAAATGTTGTTGAACCTTTTTTTGAGCTATATTTATGTGCTATAATAAGAAAATTCCTTAAGAAAAATAAAATTTAGAAAGTCTTTTAAACAGTAGAAATGAGTACTGAATTACTGCTTGGATGGCTGCTACTGTGTTGGGTAATGCAGGTAAGGGAGAGCTAAATATGCCTTATGTCCTAAAAGAAAAGAAATTTGGGAATCTGATGCAGGAAGTTATGTGTGTGACTCTTCCAATAAGTGATCACAGTGTTTTAGCCTTGTGAAATATTTTAGAACTTAGTTTTCTGAAAAAAAGGTTAGCTTAGCTTCATTAGCAACTGATTAATTTTGCAAGCCAATGAAAGTAATGAAATTATATGACTGCAAATTTACAGTAATTGGCATAACAGCAGTATTTTCTGCAGACTTTTATTAAGTCTTCATTATTTTTGAAGCTGCTCTTCAATGGAAGATAGGACTGGTTAAGGCTAGAGCTGGTTCCAGATGGACTGAACAGCAAAATATGCCCTGATAGCAGGTTTGGTGCTATGTGGATTGCATTACAGTTATCTGCCATTTCAGTGGGTTTCTTTCTTTTTAAATAAGATGCTTATGATGTACTCTCTTACTAATTAAGTTGTGATAGCCTTGGTGTACATGCAACAATTTTGAAGTCCTGATTCCACTTTGCAGGATGCAAACCTGGTGGTATTTTGGTTAATGACTTGTCTGCTCATAACTCCTTAAAACAGGCTGTAAGTAATGTCTGTGTGAAGCATGGCATGCAGGAATGTATTGCATAAGAAGTGTGTCTTACAGGCATCTTGTCATTATTTTGGTTCTGTTAGTGAACTTGTTCCCCTGACTTGGATCAAGTAGGATTTCTGTGTGTGATCTGAGCATGGTGATGCTGTCCTATGCTGCTGTTTATTTTAGCTGTGTTGGCAAAGAACAGGCAAATGTTCCTTTTCACCTCTGCAATGAGTGGGCCAAATTCACCTGCACTGAAGTTGCACAAGGCTGAACTGGACTCAGCTTTTTCATAGGAAATGTGCTGATCAGTGCAGAAAGTGGTTTTGTTTATTTGTCTTCCAAAAGAAAGCATGGCTTTTGCAGCATTTCATCTAGTAAAAAATCACATGTAGCCACTTGTTTTCTTGTCTGTGTGTGCTTAAAATTGCTGTGAACAACATAAGCAAATCAGGACCCAGTACCAGCCAATCTATGTGGACTGATATTTTTTATTATTTATTTTTTTCCCCCTTGCAGGCATGAATTGAATTCTCCATACACATGTCTCAAGCAATTATTAGGTCAAAAATATTGTATATTGTTTTGTATATGGTAAAGAATTGCAAGGGAACAGGAATTAGCTTGCAGGGAGCAAGGCAGGAGTTCCTCTAGTAGACAGAAGGTCTCTCAGCTGTTGTACCTGCTGCCTGTGCTGACCTCAAACACCATTTAGGGAGCAACAGCAGGGGGGATGGAGTGTGTTCTCTCTCTCTGAATTTCCAGTGATTTCTGTGCTTTTCTAGATTGCAGTCTGAATCACAGAACTCCTGAGCCTGTCAGAACATTTTCCAGCACATGGTCCACATTGCTGAGGGCTCTTGATTACTTTCTAAGCTTTCTCTGGGATAAAGAGAACTTAGTGTAACTTTTAGATGAACTGAGCTGCTCCTGGAATTTGTACATTCATATCTATTTAATGATCTGGAGTTTCTGCTGAACCAGAGGACATGCTTATTGGGAATGAGAGGATTCATTGGTGGGGAATCTTGAACCCAAGAGATTGCAGACTGTGGGTGAGCAGAGCTGCTGTGTGAATTGTCTGCAAATAAATTCACCGAGGGCCATTCCTAGAGCATGCATTTGAGTCATTTTCTAAATATGCTGCATTACTTCACACTATTGGATAACTACATAGGTCTAAATTGCATTTTGTTTCTGACTTCCAGGTTGTGGTGGGAGATAAAGTTGTTCTCATGCCAGTCAATGCAGGACAGCCTCTGCACGCCAGCAACATCGAGCTTCTAGATAACCCTGGCTGCAAAGAGGTGAGTTCAGGGGGACAGGAGGGGTAACTCCTGATCTGTGTTATAAGAAAGGCTGAGGGAATTGGGATTGTTCAGCCTGGACAAGAGAAGGCTTTGGGGTAACCTCATGGTGGCTGTGCAGTGCCTGAAGGGAGCCCACAGGAAAGATGGAGAGAGACTCTTGGCGAGGGCCTGGAGTGACAGGACAAGGGGCAATGGCTTCACCCTGACAGAGAGCAGGGTTAGATTGGAGATGAGGAAAAAATTGGTCTCTGTGAGGGCGGTGAGGCCCTGGCACAGGTTGCCCAGAGAAGCTGTGGCTGCCCCATCCCTGGCAGTGTTCAAGGTCAGGTTGGATGGGACTCTGAGCAAGCTGGGATAGTGGCAGGTGTCCCTGCCCATGGCAGGAGGGGTTGGAACAAGATGATCTTTAAGGTCTCTTCCAACCCAGGCCATTCTGTGATTCTGTGATGTGTTGTTCTTTACTGGTAACCAGAACCCACCATGGGCTCAAAGCCAGCATTTAACACTGGTTCCAGCTTAGGCTCAAAAACCCAAGATGAAATATTTTTGCTGCAGAGATGGCTGGCACTGAAAACTCTGAGGATTGCTTGACTCAATCGGACTGACTTACCTGACTGATGTGAGAGTAAGTCCTGGTTCAGCATCCCTTTAGGGTGTTCTTGGTGAGCTGTCAGCAACATAGCAGCATTTTGCCCATTCAGGTCTTCTCCAACATCGCCATCATTAACACTTGACAGTTTCAGGACCCATGTTAGGAACTCTACAGATAAGTAGCTAAGCCATGTCCCCTGCCATCCTAGATGTGGTGTGGTGTGGTCTTTCAGAAGAGTGGAACGTCTCAAAAAGAAAAGAACATCCCCTAATACTATAATCAGGGTGGTTTTTTTTGTTTTGTTGTTTTTTTCGTTTCTAAAGGTAAATGCTGTCAACTGTAACACAAGCTGGAAAATAACTTTGTTCATGAAATTCAGTAGTTACCGAGATGATGTACTGAAAGGAGTAAGTATGATTTTTAAATTGTTTTTTGAATCCAAAAAGTCTTGCTATATTTGACTGTAGGGAAATATTACCTGGTGAATGAAAGAAGAAATAAGGACTTTGTGGAGATGTTCAAAGTGGTATTACTTATATATGAAGGCTTATTGGTGGCGACAGCTGTAATAAGACAATGTAGCTTTGCATGCTAAGGTATTGCACATTTTCATGCCTGTAGATTAATCTCTGAGATAATTTACATTTTCATTTTAAAGATAAGTTTAATTTGTCATCACATGTTCCTTAATAAATCATAATCAACTGGATGTTCTTCAGTAGGTGTCAAGGTACCAGCACTTTTTGAGGAAGAATTTGAAAGGGAAAATGGTATATTTGTGTAGAGGGATAGTGCTTCAAGTCTTGGGGAGAGACAGGAGGAAACAAAAATTATTCCAGCAGAAGAAATAGAGAGAGGTGTTGATGTTGATTGCAGAGTGGAAGAGATGAGATAATATAATGTTAGATAAATCTCTTCACTTACCCTAAATAATAAGAGAGAATCTAAATGTTAAAAATATCAAGTCAGTAAAGTTAACTAGAATTAAAATTTACCTTTAGGTTAATTGTTGCCCACTGTTCATTGTGGTGCTCTGAAACGAGTTCTGCTTTCCCAAAGGGCCATGGATCTCCTGCAGGGATGAACTACCCTGTTCGATTTGCAGTCTGAATGCACTTGTTACCTACTCCAGCAACAGGGAACTCAGGAGCATTTTCTTCCCATCAGCTCTGCTGGCATTACTGGAGCTGTTACAAATAGAAAATGAGTCTGGTGGCTTTGCCTACCACTTAACAGTGCTTCTTTCTCACATTTCTTTAGGGAGATGTCGTGAGGCTGTTTCATGCAGAGCAAGAGAAGTTTCTGACCTGTGATGAATATGAGAAGAAACAGCACATTTTCCTCCGCACTACGTTACGTCAGTCAGCCACGTCTGCAACAAGTTCTAAAGCACTGTGGGAAATAGAGGTATTTTTTCTTCTTTTTATAAATATTTTAGGACCTGAAGGCCAGGGTTCAGTGAAAAGACTTCACCACAACATGAGTCATTCATAGGCTCCTGATACCATCACACACCTCCCTGTAACTATTATTATTTCATGAAGCGGTTTGTGTAGGATGAACCCTGGAGAGCTGCTTTATTGCTCTGTGTGTGTGGAGAGAGGAGGCTTTCTTACTATATTTACCTGCACTAAAATGAGGAAGAGTCAAATTTCAAATTCAGACTTGACGTAAATGGTGTGATTTTATCAAAGCCAATCAAAGGACACTTATCTATCCTGAGTTTTGGGTGTTTACGTTTAACTTCATATGCAGTATAGAAAATGGAAATCCATAGCTGACAAGAAATCCCTCAAACATCACACAACACATCAAGATTTGTTTAAAGTTAACCTGGATAAAGGTGGTGTTGTGAATGGGGTGATTTTGAGAAGAGAACTAGCAAACATATTTTTGTTCAACTTAGCAACATTGGAAATTGGTAGGTTTCAAACCCTTGCTATTACAATGATGTAACTCCTATACCCAAAAGTTCTTGTGTGATGAGCAAACTTTGTGCATTTAGAACAGAGCCTTCAGAAAAATGGTTGATTTTTGTCTGGGTAAGGATTGTCTGGAGTAGAGTGAATTGCACTTGAAGTTATTGGAGATTCCTCCTTAAAAGAGACAGACGCTGCTAGATCTGAAGAAAGCAAATAACTTACAGCTCAGTCAAGGGATAAAAGAAATAACATGGGATGTTCCAGATGATATGAGGATATATCACTTGAATGAAAATTTTTTAGAAGCCCCTAGTATTGTGAAAAATAGAGCTGCTATTATTGGTAAAATAATGTAAGATGGTTTGAATTTTGCTTTTGAGTGGTGCCTAGTAGTGCAGAACAGCTCTCCTTACTTTATTGAGCTGCAGATTCACACCATGTCACTTAAAAGCAAAATTTGGCTCATCGTGTTTGCAGGGAATAGATTAATGAAGCAGTATTCCCTGGCACTTGGCAAAAAGTAAGTGTAAGTAGTTGTTATCTATGGTGAGCTTCATGTAAGCACAGAATTCCTCTCTTTGGCAGTCTGTAATGATGTTTGCATATTTTTATTTGGAGTGAGCTGTAGGAAATGTCAGTGATCTAAACTATGATCTTGAAGCACATGATTAAAATCTAAATTCTTCTTGTAGGTTGTCCACCATGACCCTTGCCGGGGAGGGGCAGGACAGTGGAATAGCTTGTTTAGATTTAAGCATTTGGCAACTGGAAACTACTTGGCTGCAGAGGTAAGAATGCCAATTGAACAGTGTCTGTGTGCTGCCTAACCAAGTCCAGCTGGTTCAGAACTGCTGTGGTGGGTGGATCTGCAGTGTAGATCTCCCAAAAGATCCCACACTGGGCTGCTGCTGGGTCATACTGTGGTGCTGCAGCCAGGGATTGCAGGGCAAACACCACTGTTAAATATCCACCACATTTACACTGAAAACCTCTGGGTTCATTTATCTCTCTGCTCCTGTTTGCCCTTGATTTTCCGAGTGGTGTTGTGACTGTGTATTGGTGTCACACGAGTTCATTGTGATTATATAGGCTGCAGGGTTCTGCTGTTGCACTCTTGCCTTTTGACTAAAATTTGAATAAAAAAAGATCTGAGGAAGTCTTTGCCCCTGTTGATGGAACAGAAGGTCCTAGAGGAGAAGGAAGATCTTGCAACCTGCCTGGTTACTATCTGGAACTTTTTTTAAGGCAAAAGAGTATCTTGACTCCCCAAAAGAGCAGCTTAATATCTTTGAAGACTCCTTAAAAATAAAATATGGCTCTTGACAAGCTGCATACAGCAGATAATACCAAGTACATGAAATGGTACAGCCATGGATGTTTTAATGGTTGCATGAAGCTGTGAACTTTTTGAGTCGTATCTAATCCATATTACCGCAGGTCTGTGTCCAAGTTTTATAAATGGAGTGAAAAGTAAGGTTTTTTTCCAGTGATTTAGCTAATTAGGATTGCTTCTTTTGACTTATGCTTTGAAGTATGAGTGCAAAAATTTACTGCAAGAAGAAAGTTGTAAATCACTGTATGTCAGGGAACCCTTGAAAAAAGACTTGCTCTGACTGGGTTGAGTTAGATTTACAGCAGTGCAACTTCTGTATGCAGACAACTTGTTAGTATTCCCAGGGTACTACTTTCATTTTCCAGCTCATGTCAGAGCCTGCACTGAATTCAGAGGAAGAACAAACAGGAGCTATCAAACCTTCATTTATTTCTAATTATGTCAAGGCCACTATCAAAACATAAACAGTGGACTGCTAATAATAGCTAATAATAGCTAATTTTCAAGAGGCAACCAGTACTCCCACCTAAGACTGGGAGTATTTTCTTTTCTGCTTATGGTGAGGGATGCTCCCAGTAGGAAGATTTTCCTGACTGAAAGTCAGGAAAGGGATTGAGCACACTGAAGGGCTTCCTTCTCCCACCAGGTGATCTGTTTGGGCGATTTTTAGGTGAAAAATCTTCAGGTGAAGCGGTGACACACTGCACTGAATGTCAAACCTGGGCTTAGGTCCTTTCTACCTCTGGAAGGGAAATCCCCATCAGGCAGACTCGTAATATGGAGAATATAATTGACAACAGCAGAGTGAGAGCTGGAAGAGCTTTTGGATTGAACAGAGGTGATGTGCTGGATCTGGAGAGCTGCATTAGTGACTGGAGAGCTGCATTATCGACTGTGTCTATGAGGTGTAAAATACCTGTGGTGGAGATATTAGAGGTACTGCTGTAATAAAACCCTGTGAACTGTATTTTGCACAGTTCATATGTCAGGCACAACGCACCAGCCAGCCAGACACGTCAAAGATTTATGAACAGGCAGGCAGACACCTCGTGTGCGTGACCTAACTTTAAATCAATTGGGCAAAGCCTACTGAACACTTATCTGTGCTCTGGCAGCACAGGGAGATTACTCATGGTATGGATTATCAACAGCGTCACACATTGCCATGACCTGATTTTGTTTAAGCCTCCATGATAAAGATATCTAGAGTGGAATAAAAAGTACAAACACAAGAAAAAAATTCACAAATCTTCCCAGCGTTCTGTTGTTGGCTAATGATGCAATTTCTGTCGCAGTTTGAGCTGTTGTGAATCAGGATTCATCACTGTTTGTAACTGTCTTTTTTCTTACTTCATCCTCCCTTAAATCAACTTGATGTGTGCCATGGATGCTTCTGAAGTGGAGTCTTGCATGGGACAAGTCTCAGACAAGGACCAAAAGTGTCCTTCACCTCGGTGCCTCCCTTTTCTCCTCTTGTACCTTGTGTGAGCAGCCTGTGCCTTCTCTTTTTCTTGGAGTCTTCCTGTGCCAGATGTATCTGGTCAGTCTGGTTTGGGTTTGGTGGGTCCCTACTGAGCCACATTGTGAAGGGATGCCCCTGCAGCTTGTAAAGGCCAGGGGATGATCTGGGGCTGAGAAAATTGAAGATACTTGCCTCAGAGAATTAAGGAATTTAAAGCTGATAAAGGTGTTTCAATACTACAGTAAGTGAATTAATGAAAAAAAAAAGTGAGGCAATACAGTTGTTCAGTAGAAAATCCATAGGCGAATACTTGTAAATCTAATTGTTATAAACTTGAGAGGATGAAGTCAGGATGTGTAAATCCTAAATTCCATGTTCCTTAGAAGTGCAATCAGTTGTCCAACTTTTGTTGCCTTTCAAAGACTTTTGTTGCCTTATCTCTGACTTCTGACACAGTCTCAAGTAGTAGTATTTCCTTTAATCCTCTTGGCACTTGGCATTATTTAGCCTAATTTTAATTACTGTGCTTTGAAGTTCTTTAAGACCTACTAATACCTTAAACCAGCCTAGATCCTTCTCCCAGACTTTGGGCTGAAGGTGAGCCACCCTGAAAGACCCAGTGCTGAAGGAGTCACAGTGGGAGAGACTTGGTAGTTCCACAAAGCTGCACTGCCATTCCTTAGCTGCTCTGCACATCCTGGCTCACTCAGATGTCTCTGTGCTCTCACACAATTACTTAAGGCTCGGGAGGAATATGCTGAAGGAAGGGTTTGATGTTTGGTGATGAGATTGGGAACACTGGAAATCTGCGTAGTTGGTAATGATGTCTGACATTAGGAAACCTTAAGCCACAGGCTTAGACATTCCCAAAAAAGTGGAACCAAATACTCAGCTGAAAAATTGGAAAGAGAAAGTGTTCTTTGGAGACAGCGGGAGTTCTGCTGTTAGTGTCATAAGGGCTTGTTTGCACCCAGAAGAGCTGAGCCAGATCTTCAGCAGGAGATTTAGGCACTAAGCCACCAGCTAAGATCCAGGCTGCTGAGTTTCATTCTCAGAACAGAGTTTTATTCTCATCTTCACAGAGTCAGCAGTCTTTTAGAAAAAGTTTTGCGGAAGATCCTTTTTATAGCCCTGGTTACAGCAAAATGACCCAAGTTATTTCGAAGCTTTACATTTATAAAGAGAAGCTGCGAGGTTAGGTGAAAATTGGATGTTTCAAAGTAACAAAGATTTTCCCAGAAGTCTTTTCAGTGCATGTAGCACATGTAGAAGGCGCCCAAAGCTATCTGTGTGTGTGGGAGTGAGCTGCAGTTTGCTGGAACAGCCTAGCAGACGCTGCAGGTTCGGACCACACAGCTGTGCCTTTCTCATGAACATACATAACCTTTTCAGTTTTCTAAATTGCCAAGATAAAAGTCTCTTTGAACTGAATATCAGCTTATCAGTTGTGCTGAACCAAAACATGCACTTTTAATATTGTTCTCCACATGTATATCAGCTCCAGTTCTGTGATTTCTAAACTGGGCAATTCATACTGAAACTATTAGCACTTGTTGTATGAAGCTGTTAAACAGATGCGTGTGCCCACACACAAGAAAGGCAGGATAAGTCTGTCACTGCATATTCACCTTCTCAGGTGTGGCTAAAATAATTGCAAAATATATATGCATCTATCAAATCACATGCTGGTGTCAGATATTGCAGTGGACAATAGATAAGCCCACAGTTGCTTGTGAAACCTTGTGAGCATGTACTAATCACAGTGCAGAATTTGTAAGGAAAAATCTGTGATAATTCTGTTTTATTTAGCTTAGTAGATGAGAGTTACTAGATACCTTGGGTAAAATATGGCAGTAAATCTGGTGAGGTCTGTACCCCCAAATTAGCTCTACTAAAGCAAATGAATTAAGATAATCAGGTAAAATGGCAGCTTGAATGTTCACATTCTGTGCTTCTCCAGAACTGTGGTCATGAACAACTACTGCTGTGGAAAACATCCCTGGCTTTCTTACAGAGTTCTCCTTCCTCTTTCTGTAAGAGTGAAAGGGCAGGGTTTAAGCTGTAAAATGGATCAGAGTTTTGTTTCTAAACTCTGTTCTTAAAATCCCACATGAAACATCCTTCCAGCTTTAGGATTATTTTAGCACTAAATACTTAGTGGAGTTTCTTTTGAAGGTGGGAATGATTGAAGTCATTGGGCTGAGCAGCACAGGGTTACATACGCATGAGATGAAATGACAATTAGGTGGATATTAATTGAACAGGAAGTCCAGTCCAGCTGGCCAAAGCTGTAGTTCAGAGGCAGAACACTGCAGTGGCAGCACAGGCTTCAGAAATGTCCTTTTTCCTCAGGTATCGGATTGCACTCCTGTGACCCAGGGTGCTGTCCCTGAGGTGGTGTTGGCAGGGACTCCAGGGGAAGAGGGAATAGTCTGTGCTGGAACAGGGTTACTGAACTGAGTGACCACGAGCACGAGTGTTTTGGGTGGGTTAACATGAGCTGCTGATGCCTTGCAGGACTGTCAGCTGATTCTCACCATGCTGTGGTGTAAACCACTTGCTGAGAACTCTTGGATCAATGGCCAATGGAAGTTATTCATATTTCTCTTGTCTTTCTTGAATAATTTCTTCCCATATTACCTCACTCTGCTTTTCTGTTTTGCCCCAAACTGCCCCTTTCTTTTCAGAGCTTATGTACATCAGTCACTTTAAATTGAGCATTGCTGTTAAATTTTGCTTTTACAGTCTGTAGCAAGGAGGTTGGAACTAGAGGATCTTTAAGGTCCCTTCCAACCCAAACCATTCTATGATTCTGTGATTAAAAATATTAGCCTCCATGTTATATTGTTATATTGTTATATTATATGCATTTAGGCAAATTGACAGGGCCATGCCTTCATAGTAAATTTAAGCCTGTTGTAATAATCACCTGATTTGGATCATGGTGAAGATAGCTGTGTACATGCTCAAGTTAATATTGAGAGAAAATAATCCTCTCCTGCCTTCTGAATAGTAAAGATTGTCCCAAGAATCCCACAAGAATAGAAAACAAAGCATTTAATGAGATTTTAAGAAAGATTATATAATTGTATGGGTAATAATATCCTCAGCATTAGCTAAGATAGAAGAAATGTAAAAGGGAAATCAGTTCCTAAACTTGAGGCTATAAACCAGACTAAATTCCTGGAGCCCTGAAGAAGCTGTCTCTGTAGTTTTATGGACTTTTCTTCCACTTCCTACGCTGCTGGAAAATGGAGTCCTGCATAGGATGTTTTATTAAGGCATCTGAGATTGATTATTCAAAGTCCATAATTTAGGCCTTTTGTTATCCACTTGTTGGAAATTGGACTACTGACAG
This sequence comes from Erpornis zantholeuca, assembly GCA_013400515.1. NCBI lineage: Eukaryota > Metazoa > Chordata > Aves > Passeriformes > Timaliidae > Erpornis > Erpornis zantholeuca. The sequence continues at coordinate 104,631 of VZTN01005749.1, forward strand.
AGATGGTTTTTATTTAGGAAGCAACAATGGAACCACTGTTTGCCAGTGTAATGTTATTCCCTTTTTCTGGGTGACATGGAAACAAACCTTTGCAGAAGGACTTGTTCATGCCCTGGTCATGCAGAGAGGGAGAGTGGTTCCTTCTGCCTTCAGAAGAGTGTGGCGAGTAACTAATGAACTAAACAAAACTAAAAATAGCCTTGTTTAGCTGAGATGTGAGGTACCTTTTGCTCGGGAACAGTTTGTAAGCCGGAGAAGATGCCAGGAGATGGCAGCATCCACCAAGGCCTTCACACATCTCACAGATTTCATTCCGTGGTACTGCAGGACCTCCTCACCTGGAGATTGCTTCAGGATCTTCCTTGGGGGGCTGGTTTTTCCCAGGGTCTCTTCATTAAACACAGCATGATGATTAATTTCTACCTGTTTGGCTCGGTGATTAAAGGATCTCATAAGAAAAAGGGTTTGCCAAGGCGGCAGGGCACTGTAAGCCTTATTTCTGTTTTTCACTGTCTCATAGGAGTGTGGGTTTGTTTTAAAGCTCTGTAAGGAGTGAAGGATAATTTACAGCTATGCACGAAGAGATGGAAGAGATCCAGAGGGGATCCAGAGGAGCAGAATGGATTACTGATTTACAGAGCCAGCCTGACCTGTTCTGCAGACTTGGATGTGGCTTTTTAAAGTGACAGATCTAGAAGATGTCCATTGAGCCAGATTCCTCCAAGGTTTTTGAGAGTCTTGAGAATGCAGCTAAATTTCTTGACTTGACTTGTCTTGACTTTGGTGGAATCTGTCAGTGTGCAAATACCTTCATAAATCTGGATGGATCTCAGAGGAAAGTTTTTTCCCCCAGCCAACTAATTTGCAGTCATGACCTGTGAGAGTGTTCAGCTTTTTCAGTCCTGTGCAAAGTTGGCAGCATTTGGGTCATGTTTGTACATTAGAGGCTTTAGGAGTAAGGAAGTACAAAGACATTAATGCAGCATTTATTGTCATTTAGTCATTACAAGGCCTACTTCTGTTATTAAAAATACATCTTGCATTTTGATGTCTTCCAAACCAGCAAATGTAGACATGTGGTCTGTTCTTAAGTGCATTTTTTTTTTGTTTATTTTTTCAGGATCACTTGATAAGCTTTTATTCAATTATATTTGTGTCTCTTTATTTGTGATGCTTGATGGAGGTTTCCAAGGCTTCCCGCCTTTGCTTTTTATTGTTTTTGGGATTTTGGGTGTCCGTGATTTTTGTTTCTTTGTTTTTAACGGTTGAAGTGGCAGTCATTTCTAATTCAATCATCCCTTGTTACTCCTGTGAGGACCACTGAAAAGCATATGGGATATTAATATTTAGAACATCACTCTTGAAGAGATGAGGATGCTTTTTTTATATAACAGAGGTTGACACGGAGCTGCTGAAGCTCAGACTAAGGTTCTGGCCCAGCATCCAAGTTACACTAAAGGATCGCTTAGACATTTTTCTTTCATTTGACTTCTTCTGCAGTGGGATATGGCTGAGGGGGGCTGAGCACTGGTTTCAGGTTCTCTGCCCTTGGTCCCAGTAGAAGCAATGGAATTTCCCAGTTACCACTCCTAACATGGAGCTACTCCAGTTTATGCTGCTGGTGTGAGACCTTTAAACCCGTGCTGATTTAGGCATGGCAAAATGCTGGCCTGCCATTGCTTACCCAGCAGCTGGAAATGCCATCAAGATGATCTTGCTTCTGGTAATGAGGCTGAAAGATCAGGACAGGAAGGTGTTGGAGCTGCTTCTCATTCCTGTTTTTGACTAGCAGGGGGGCCTGAAGCCGACAAAAAGGTTCAGCTTTCCCAGTGCTCCTTGGAAACTTGTCTAATCTGCTGAGACATGGCTCATGAGCAAAATACAGTCCTGAAAGAAAAGGCCTTTTAAGATTACTAAACTTTCCTCAGATGATGATTTTCAGGAGCTCTGTGCTGCTGCTGAGGCAGGGTTGAATGGAGTTTCTCAAGGTAGAGTCGTAGCCAGTCTTTCTCTGGCAAGTTAATAAGATGGCAAAAGTCCTTTGAATGCTCTGGAAGTCTTTGAAATTGTGCAAAAGTCCTTTGGATTTATTGAAAGCTAATCAGTATGACATTAACAAAGAACAAAGCAAGCCTAATGAAGATGAAAGATTTGAAAAGTGGATTATTTTTCTTTTGTCCTGGCTTTTCTTCCCCGAAACCCTTGCCCTTATTGGCTGGGTAACAAGCTGTGTGTTAACAGGCTGGTTATCAAATGAAATGGGGACTGTTTGTGTGGGTTGAATTAGATCCTTTTATTCCTTGCCTGTCAGGGTTTCCTTCATAAATGCAGATTTTAACCAAGTCGTTAAAATGCTCATTTAGCTGAAATTTGGCAATCTAATTCTTCCCCTGACAAGATGCTTTAAATATCCTTTAACTAGTAAACAAAATTTGATTAAAATCAGCATGGGTGTTTCTTTCCCCAAGCTCCTCTCTCTCCTTCTTAATTGAGTGTCCAAAAATAGCCTGTTTGGGTGCTTTCCATGCATTCCTCTAAGAAAATAACATTCAGTAGAAATGTGGAATTTCAAACTTCTTGGATTGTAAAGGATATCTAACTTGTGAAGATGCAACAGTAAAATTAAAGCCAGGAATAAGCCATGAGATTATGTTCTGCACAATAGTAGAAACCCAGGAAATGATGCACTGTGGACTTGTGGGGTTTGAAAACTTTAAGATACATCTTTGAGTAGCTTTAATGAGTAGAGATTACAGAGCCTGGAACTTCCAGTGCTCAATCTGGTGGAACCCCTCTCAGGATTAGCAGGGCACTTGCATTCTCTGAGCACCAAATACCAGAAGTAACACACAAACACACAGAGATGAAAGTTGTCTTCCTGCTATGCAGACTTCACAAATTTTGTAAAGTCACTAGCTGAAAATTCAGAAATGAGATTCATTGCCCTTTCAAGTAGTTTTAACCAGAAATAATTAAAGACTTTGTCAATACCTCAGTTTTCCGTGTGTAAAAGCTGATTTCTATTATGAGTTTGTCACACATACTCTCTCCTGGGGGCCTTCTGCTGCTCCCTCAGGATGAGGATGTTATGTGTGCATTCAGACATCTGATCTTCTCACATACCACTGTTTACGAAGGGTGAGCCCGAAATCTGTCCAAGAGACACCAATTTTTATACTCAGGAGGGCCACCTGCAGCACTTACCCTTCAGGCTCTCTCACCCTGTGTAGATCACAAGTTGGGAATTTGGCTTCTTGGAGAAGTGTGCAAGTAAATGATATTTAAATTTAGATTTAAAAGAAGGCATTGTCTTCTCTGAAGTTGCAAATCTATCTCTAAAATCCCAAATTGTCAACAATTTTAGTCTTGAAAAATATGATTTGTGTGATGGTGGTGGCTTTCCCAGGATACTGACTGTCCTTGTTTACTCTGTGTCATGCTCTCGGTGCATGTTGGCTGCCTGCACCTTCCAGTGGCATTTTGCTGGAATATTCAGTCCTGTATTTCAGCTACAACTCAGTAAATTGCAACTTCAGAACATCCAAGGACACAAAAAAAGCTCGAAAACTGTTGATCTTTATTGAGGCCTATTTTAGCATTGCATTCTTACTTTCTAAACACATGCAGAAAATGTTACTTGATTTCATTAGTAGCGAGATAAAAATATTAATGTTGTTCTTTTCAAGGCTTCTTTTGTTTTGGAGGCTTATTGAAGAACGTGGAGGTGATCTTACATAAATCAGAAAAAGCAATAGATTTTTGAGCGCTGAGCCTGTCACTGTGTTCTTAGGTCATTCTGTGCTGGGATATTGAAAGGGCCTCAGAACAGGTGTAATATGACATACAACACTAGATGATTTATGCCTCTTCTACCTGGAGAGTATAGCATGGGATAATAGCTACTGGTCTGTTTTTTAGAAACCCTCAGCACCAACAATCTCAGCTGAAATGAAAATGAAAGTGGCAAGTGCTGAGCAGAGCTGAAAATGGGGCCATGGGTGTCACTCCGAAAACTGAGTTCCATTGTGTTTATGGTCTAACGTCGGCGTCTCAAAACTTTCTCTAAGCAACATATTTTTTGTTTTATTATTTCTGTAACAGCAGGGCAAGAAAAAGAATCATTAAGGATGTACTTGATTTCTCACTTGAGCCTGCTGTCTCCATCACCCTCAGTCCACAAGTGAACTATTTTGGAAATCTGAGGGCAGTCAGTTCAGTCATTTTTCAAGAAGGCAAGGAGTGTCGAGGGAGGAAGATTTTCCTAATTTCTCCTGTTATTGCTATATATTTCTTTATTAAACCACCATTATGTTGAAAGTAAAGAGCTGAAGGATATCAGAATTCAATTCATACTGGGTAGGCAACTGTATTCACTTGAACCCTTCAATGAAAACCTGTAGGATCAAATCCTCAGTGCCAAGTTCTCTGTGCTGGGTCTAGTGACAAACCCAACATGACCCAGACTTTTTCTTGCTTGCTTTCAACCAGCAATATATAAAGAAATTTAGCCTTTCTATACCTTCTCTGCACCTGTGCTTGAAGGCCACAGTGTGTGGCTGGGATTGAGGGGCACTGCCTACTAATTTTTCTTTTCTTGATGGTGGACCAAAAGCAGAGACCTCAGCTTGGCTGCTAAAAATGGGACACCAGGATTATTTTAAGATGTCAGGTGAATAAATGTTGTGCTGAAAGAACTGTGGAAGCTTAAGAAGGAACCAAAATTATGTGAAAACAGTTACATATATGTATAACTTCTAGTTGTTTGGTGTTCATCTCTCATTCCTGCTGCTGTATGGCAGCAGCAAGAGGGACTTGGAGCTGGGAGATTGTGACAATGTCAGGGAGGAGCAAAATGCAAGATTTGAGGTAGGTGTCAACACAGGGAGGAAAGCAGGTTCTCTAAATTGGGCTTGTGATGGTAACACGGTGGCTAATCCAAAAAGTGAAATGGAGACAGAATAAACCTTTGGTCATTTCTGTGTTAGCACATCAAGTTGTGACACACAGGGAAGGTATTTTCAGCAATTTGACAAAGATTTGAAAACTTTCCTCCTTTCTTCCAGCTCATGGTGTGGAGAGGAGCAAGCTTTTTGTGGGGCTAAAGAGATATAAATTATTATTTTTTAATAAAAGCCTTATCAGCTTAACAAAGACTCTTTACAACAGTTGTCTGTGTAATGTTAGATGTATGATAATGTGATATTGAAAAGTTCCACTGGGATTTGTGCATATTGCCCTGTGCAGTTATCTTCTGGCTCTTCCACACTGGTAGTGCCAAATTCAAGCCAAGAAAATGACAGTACTCATCTCTAAGATGTATACACATTGTAATTGCCTAAGAACAAAATTGCCTTATGTAACTAATAATCTCACTTAAGCATTTTCAGCACTTTGATGGCATATACCATGTCAGGGAATATTGGTAAATATTGATGCAAAATTGTTTCTTCATGTAAATCAAATCTTGAAAGGTTTCATGTGCAGCCAGTGAGTGGGTGTGTGTGTTTTTGTTTATTTGTGAATATATCTGCCTACATAATCCCTCATCTTATAGGCTACATATTTCCCTTGTCAAAAGTACAATCATTTGAACAGCTGCTAAATAGTAATAGTTTACATTTATTATTGTATAGCATCTTTCATCCAAGCTTCTTGTATTACTTTAATATTAATTAATGCTTGGTAATCCTGATATGACACAGAAAATACTATCCCCATTAATAATGGTTTAACAGAACCACAGTGTAATTAAAGAATTGTCTCTAGTGGCATTGTCACTCCTATTTCAAAGATGTGTTACTTCTGAGTTCACTGTCTTCCTGTAAAATCTCAGTAGACACAGAGAACATTAGTTTTTTATCTCAATCTATCTGGCCAAGGTCAATCCTGGAAGTGATTGCGTGTGCATGTGTGTGGGTGACTGTAACTAGCTGCATTTAGAATAGTAACTGTACTTTCTCCATCATCTTTTTTGGTTTTGGTTATTTGAGATTCCTGTTGAGTTAACAAGCTTGATTGCAAGATGCTCTTTCTAGAGCTGAGGACAGCTAAGTCAGCCAGAAATTGAAGCAGTAAGTCTTTTACACTGCTTCTGAATACTCCACTGTCCTTCTGCAGGGTAGAAACAGAACAGAGAACTGAACCAAGCCCTCTCCCCCAGTTATGAAATGTCTGAAAGCTATCGAGATAGTATTTGACTTCTTTTCTTTTCCAGCTTAACCCACACTACCCAGAAGGTAATAATGAAGGAAAAGCTTTGGTAAGTGGAATTTATATGTTGCATATAATCTGGGGAATGCTGTATCCTTAACCCAGCACAGCCTGACATATGGAAGCCCTTCATAGCTTTCCTTTTCCTTGTGTGTTCAGGCTGCTGGGATTGTTTTCCATGTCCTGTGTAAGGGAGGATGCATTTCAGAGCTGGCAATTCAGAAAGTTTTCCCTCACGTTAAGGCGAATGATAAGAAACTTACTCAAATTCTGCATCACAGTGTCATTAGTTGAAGCTGTTCTGCTTGTTATCTGTCTGCAGATACGAAATGTATTCATACTGCTCAGCTTAGATGTGCTACTTCATGGCAACAGCCTTTGCCTGGTATAGCTTCAAGAGCATTTTAGCTAATTCTGACTAATGAGGCAAGGCCAGACATGGAGATTATAGTTTATGAAGGAAGTGGAGTTAAAACCTTGGGGGAATCTTATTGTTACTAAGTCAACACATATTTCAAAAAAGAGTCATTCCTCCATCAAATTCATGAGATTGCCTTGGAAAGGCTGAGTTCTTCTTCAAAAAATTCAGTTTAATTTCTTTCTGCTTGCCTTCCGGCTTTTGTTCTTTAAGAGGACCCATTTTCAAGTTCTTCTCTGCGCAGGGAAGAAATTTTTGATTTTTCATGACATGAAACCGAAGATTCTTACATAATCACATGCCTTGAGGACTGCAATTTTAATAAAAATGGAGACTTTCATAGGAGTTGGCAACATTGGTTTTCCATCTTCACTGATATTTGGCATTAGTGGTGATATGGCAATAACAGCTAAGGTATCTAGAGAAATGAGAATTCTCTCCTATAAAAGTACAGAAATTCCACTAGTTGTTTGTCTTTTGTATCAGAATGAGACTTGAGGCCTTTGGAAGTTTGGAATGGAAATCAAGATCAGTTCTAGAATTCCTCAGTGAGTCGGTGTTAGGCCCTTGTCACTGCGGATCCAGTGCTATTGCCGTGAGTCAGCAGTGGCAATTGAAGCCTTCATTCTGCCCATGAACAACCAAGTAGAAAAACTTCCTATCCCTGTGCAGGAATTTCTTTTATGTTACAATGGTGCAGTATATTGCATTGTTCCTCCAAAGTAAGAGAATCTGATAATATTTGGAGTTCTTTAAAGGTCAGCTATGTCAGTCTTGTCTCCAATAGCACATAACCTGGAGCACACAGGCTTTCCTTGCTCTCTGGTTATCATCCAGTGTTTCCTCTGCCTGATCGCTGCCTAACTGGCTCACTGCAAAGGCATCTTCTTTCCTATCTTTTAAAGCAGTTAATTTCGAAATACTGCCCATGAAGTAAATCTGGAGGGGGGAGATTGAAGTGGAACCTACCGCAGCAAAATTTGAACTCTGAGTAGCAGGGAAATGGGAGATGAATAAACAAATCCTTGTGACTGAAGGGCTGAACCTGCAGCCTGTGCCCTTGAGGCCAAGAAGGCCAATGGTGTCTTGGGATGCATTTGAAACAGCACTGAGAGCAGGGTGAGGGAAGGGAATCCTTCCCCTCTGCCCAGCCCTGGGAGGCACATCTGGAGTGCTGTGTCCAGCTCTGGGATCCTCAGGACAGGAGGGACACAGAGCTCCTGGAGTGAGGCCAGTGGAGGCTGCGGAGATGATTTAGGGCCTGGAGCATCTCCCTGCCCAGGAAAGGCTGAGGGAGCTGGGGCTGTTCAGCCTCGAGAGGAGCCCCAGCTGAGAGGGGCCCTCAGCCCTGGGTGTCCCTGTCTGCAGGGAGGGCTCCGAGCAGGGCCCAGGCTCTGCTCCGGGGGGCCCAGCAATGGCACCTGATACCTTAAATGGCTACCTAGAAACAGAGACTAGACAAGAATAAAGGAATAAAGGAGGGATTTATTTGAAAGGCCTTCAGAGGTACACTTTTGGGCTCTAGAGGGTCCTGCCTCAGTGGATCCCAAAATGGACAATGACAGCTCACGAGTTCTTCACACTTTGATATTAGCATCAATTCAGCAACCAGAACCCAGCCAATGATGGAGTTTCTCCAAGCTTACCCCCTTCTCTCCAAGATGATGGTTTACACTTCTTGGTCTGGGTGTCCTTGGAGAGCGAGCTGGAGAGGCTTTGTTCTGTCTGTGTGAGCATGAGAGAACAGCACTTAAGATACAGGAAACTTGAGAGTTACACTGACAGTACAGGATTTGAAAAATATAAAAGTTAAAACCTAATGCATTACACCAGAAGTACAGGCAGGGACTGATCCCAGGAAGTTCCGCTGATATTAGGAAAAACTTCTTCCACAGATTGTCCACTAGGGATATTTCAGAGCTGTCTGGACACAATTCTGTGCCCTGTTCATTGGGATTGCCCTGCTGGAGCACAGAGATGGCACCAGCTGCCCCACTGTGGTCCCTTCCAGCCTGGGCCATCCTGGGACTCTTTCTTTTCTCTACCAGGCTGTTGGAGGAAAGGACAGCAGCTCCTTCTTTGTTGTCCAGGTTTTAAAGGCAGCACAGCCATCTGTGCGTTCTGTGGCAGCCCTTAACTCCTCAGTGTGTGCTGCTTGTGCCTGTTCATGGCCTGGTTTTCAAGGCCTGATCCCAGTTGCTCAGGCAACTGAATTTTGGGAAGCAGCAGTGGAGAAGGGTTTTCCATAATGCAGCAGTGGGCACAGACACCGAGGTTCTGCCTAAGCACGTCTTTTCTGCCTTCCCTTAAGTGACTCCAGAGTCTGAAAGGGTTTTGGCTCCAGAGAACATAAATATTACTGGAAGTCACCAGAACTTTTGTTCCCAAGCATTAAAGGTACGTTTGGACTGAGGTTCATTTCTTGTTTATGAGCTGCTTCTTGACAATCCAGCCAAATTGTCTTGTAAAGCACTGCTTTTAATTCTGGTAAAATTTGGTACAATGAGTTGGTTAATATTCCCACATCTAAGCTCCAGAAGACGTTTTGTCTTTTTTTTTTCTAATGGGAAGACCTTTTTGTGATTTAAGGGTCTTGTCAAAAAAAGGCTTCTTCATCTCTTAAAGTCTAGGAGATTGTAGTGTATCGTGTATCAAAATGCAGTGCTCTATGTTACAGCTCCCACTAAACCCAAAATCGGTGTATTTTATGCTGCAAATTAGTATGCTTTTTCTAAGGAGAGAAATGTACAGCATCCAGAAGAATGTTACAAACATCAGGGAAATGTCAGGAACAGCTGGGAACCTGGCATTTGTTAGTGCCTTTGTGTTAAAGGCTGACTTTGGATGGGTACCGTCTCTCCATTTGTCTGCATTTTTGCAAGAGGGCTGATTCTAACCAGTTCCGATCTGCTTTTTATTGTTGAGATTTTTGTTAGGATTGAGACTGGTATGCACTTACATTTCTTGTAAAGAAGTTGGGCAGTTCTACCATGGGCTGTCGGGTGCAACTTTTTATCTATCTTTCTAAATTCCCAGCATTCTGTAAATCTAACTTTTCCTTCTTGCTGCCAACCCAGGAGATTATTTTTTTCTGATAAACACTGTAAATTAATTTGTTTTGTAAAAAAATTTATTTTATTTTACCCTCCAGGAATGAAGTTTATTGAATTATACATTTTATATGGGTGATGCAGTTTAAACGAGCAGAATAGACAATGTGAAAAACATTGGAAAGAAAAGAGAAAAGAAAAATCATCAGCTTAAAAATGGCAGCTTATATAAAGCCAGCAGTCAGACAACTGGGGAGGCTGGGGGAGAAGGGGAGACACGGATGCCGGCACATTATTATTATTCTGCTGTTGCACACGGGTCTGAATCAGCTCTGGAAATGCATACATTGTTTCTTACAGAATGTCTCTGGCTCCTAACAACAGGATTGCAACGTGATGTCTCTGCTAGAAATGCGATGACTCACAAATGAGTCAACAGTGAAGGTGTTTCAGGAGGCTAACTGCTGTGCTGTCTGCCAGGGCTCCTAGCAGGCAGGAGCAAGGCTGGCCATTCATTTACTCCATTTTCTTCTCATCAAGAATTTGGAAAATAATCTAACCTATGGAGTTCTGCTCACGTTACTGCTCTGTGAAAATGCTGGTTTTGTAAGAGCCTCCTAAACTGGGTTAACATATTGAGATACCACATTGCTCTGGATTTAACAGGCATTTTCAGAACTCTGGCTGCTATTAAATTTAATTTCTGCAGAAATCTGTAGTGCAGCTTAATGTATTCATTCAGGAGCAGGGCATTATCCTTGTCTGTCTCTGCCACAAGACATGTCTTCACCAATTGGAATTGTAGATTGGGTTTCTAAAAGAAAAGGTATTTTATGTCTGTCATGCTTTTGTATTGCTTTTAGCAGTTGAAATGAAGGCCCTTCCATAAGCAAAACTCCATGTAAATATCTCAAATTTAGGCATGATGCCCAGTTGAGTTGAATAAGGAAGGTTTGGGATAGGTAGCAATTAGTAGCAAATTCTATTAAGAGCTGTGAGGAGGGTTATCTGCTGGGCTGTAAGTCTCAAGAGAAATCTGATTGTACTTGATTATTTTGTCACTGATTCCAGCATGGAGTTTGTCTCTCCTTACATTTGCCCTCCAATTGGCAATGTTATGTCTGCGTTATTTTTTCTCTTTAAGCTTCTTTTTAAATCGTGATGCACTGTAAATCAGTAGCCCAGGAGTTACAGACTTTGCTGTTGGCCTGGATCAATATTTCCACTCCTCACCTAAGTGCTGGGTTTTCTCACTACCAAGGACTTTTTTTTTTTTGAATGCTCAGCCTTTTTTTCCCTAGATGGGTCCCACCTGGAGAAGTGCCCTGGCTGTATTGTGGAGGTTTGCTCAGTTGCCTTTCCTGCGTGTGGTTATTGAGCTTTGCTGCTGCAGAATAAGGCTGGGGGCTCACAGCTCTCTGTGCTGGTGCACACTGAGGTTTCCTTAGGCTGAAGGAGCTGACTCTGCTCTTTGTACCACTGATATTTACACTGGCTTGTTCAGAAGGTGTGGGTCCAACTCCTGCCAGGCAGATGTGGAGCTGAATGTGTCTCCTTCATCCTTGTGAGTGATTTAACTAGCGCACAAGAGTGAAGTGATTGCACCTTATTCACCTTGGATGTGTGTCTGATGTGACCTTTGACAGCTTGTTGCTAGTTTGTTGTAGTTTGGGACAATCAAAGCTATGTACACTTTCCTTCTGTGAATGTACTATTTGGTACTATTGTTTTACCCACAGTTCTCCATACTCCTGGTGTGTAATTCACCTGGGTTTTTTTGTTTTATATAAAGCCTTTGGAGTGCTTTCCTTGGCTGTCACTGACCGCAGTGCCAACATCTCTGAAACTGTTCCATTGGCTTCCTCTTCACACTGCTTTAAGTTTGAATTTTCTTCTCTCTGCATTTGAGTTCCTTTGCAGTTCTTCTTTTCTCTTAATTGAATCCAATTTTGCTGGCTGCATCTGCTCATATGCCAGTTTCTACCTGAGCAAATGTCATCTTGTTTTCATCTGCTTAGGAATGCACTGCTTTTCCTGAGCTATTGTCTAATTAATTTAAACTAACCTAGTACTTTCACTTCTTTCCACATCCTCACATGGATTTATCTGCTGATTCAGTAATGGCTGGGTTAAGTGCGGATTCTGATGGCTGCTTACTAAATTTAATTTATCGTGAGAAGCATTCTGTGTGCAAGTGTCTGTGCATTCTCTCTCCCCCCCACACAGAGGCATGTGCACGTGCACTGGGACATAAACCAAGCCATAAATACAAATCCATGTTTGTTCCTATGTAGTGGCAGCACTGCTGTCTCTCGTGTACCCCTTGTGTGCAACTTGTTTCCAGAGCTGTCAGGTTGGGACTCTCTTCTCGTTACGTGGCTTTTTTCCATGAGTAGTGCTTAGCTCCCATAACCCAGGTTGAGTTGTGAGATTCAGATTCTAAAATAATGCTGTAAGGAGAGTTCTGAGGTTTGTGGGGGAGTTCAGCCTCGACCTGCCTCTCGTGCAGGTCTGATTTTGCTCAGCTAAGCTTGGCATTGCAGTTAGTGTTGTAGGCACTGTCTTTCCCTCTGTTGAAGTGGAATTTCTTTTTAGGCTAAAAACCAGATCTCGCTGCTATGTCTGCCTGCCAGCTGTAAAGCCTGGTTGGTGGGATTTGGGGCTGGTGAGGCAATTCCATTGCTCAGCTGGATCTGTACAAGCGTTGGGGACGCCAGGGAGTGGGCAGGGTCAGCCCCAACCTGCTGGGTGAGCTTCTGCACAGAGCTAATGGTTGGTGTGAACTACTAAAGCACAGAGATGTGCCTTTGACTCTGCCTCCTGCCAGCTCCCCCAGTTTATACACTGGTCATGGTGTTCTGTGGTGGGGAATATCCCTTTGCCCAGTCTGGGTCAGGTGTCCTGTCCATGCTCCCTCCCAGTACGGTTTCATATTTTGGTCTGTATTTTACCCGGAGCCCCAGGATAAAAAGAAAACCATACAATTATGAAGTGTCCTGCTATTGTGTATACCAGTCATTTCAGTTTGGAAATTACAGTGAAGTGGGTAGTTTCAGGGAAACCCTAAGTAGAATTGAATGTAAGTTGTGGAAAATACCAAAATATTTGGATGCTGTTCGAAACTATCCTGTGCTACTCACCCCTTTACAGACCTCTTGAATTTTAAACTGATTTTCCAGTTTTCTGTTTTGTTACAAAGTGTAGGAAGTAGTTTTTCATTTAATATTAGACTCTGACTCACACCTGTTAAGCTCTTAGAAGGATTCTTTTATTGTTTCTGTGCCTTTTCAGTTTGTGTCTCATCACGAGTATGTAAAACAAAGTATGTATGGAAATCACAAAAGCATTTTGCTATTTTCTCAATCCTTGCATGTAAGTTAAATTTTTTGTGCATTTTTCTTTAGTATTTTTTGGGCATGAGATACAATAGGATGTAGGGAATGTCAGATGAGTTTACTCTTGTGCAAGTCACAGGAGATGGTTGCTCTTTGTCTTAGCAAGCCTTTCTCTCAAACACTAGTGGCAGTACCCTGATGACTAGAGGAGCCTAAGAAAAATTTCTTTGTGTGGTTTTTTTTTTTTCTGCTCTCTCTATCCTTCATAGAAGCCATGGGATGAAAAGCTGGCATGTTTTAAGCTTGATAATGAAAAAATTGATGTTTTGGAAGGATTCAAAAAGTACCTTGAAATGAGTTGATGGCTAATTCTTTCTTCCCTAATTTCACTCATCCTTGATTTTGTTATTTAATCTCAGTTTGCAATATGGATAATCAAAGCTTTGCCCTTGATTATCCCTTACGAGTTTGGTTTTAATCAAGCTACTAATGCAAACCAAGTACAGCCTGGCCTTTTCCATTGTACAGCTCTTCCTCCGTGGTGTATTGTAAATCATTATAATAGCATTTCAGTCTTCCAGGGTTGGATTTTTTTCTCTTTTGGCTTTCCTCATTCCTCTTCTCCTCTCCCTCTGTGATGTATTTTGTGTACATGAAGGGCCCTGGGCTGCCAGTCTCTTAATTGGTTATTAGTCTCTAGTGAAATGCGTAACTTGACACCCCAGAGGAGCAGCTTTTCCTTACACCAGCAATTCTCTTGGTTGCTGCATGGATATGGGCATGGACTCTGAATGACTCCTTCAAGCCAAGAAATGTTCTCAGGAAAGGTGGCATTTGGAGTCTGTAGGCAAAGATATGTAGGTGACTAAAGAAACAAGGATGGTGCTGTGGGGTCACAAAATTCCCGTGGACTCTCAGCAGGTGGTGGGAGGAAGATCCCACCTTAAGCTCACGTGCCTTGTTTGAGTAACTGTGGCCCTCAAAGGGAACAACTCCTACCCTTGCCGTGGGTAAAATCAGACCTGGCTTGGACCCAGCCTCGGGTGTGTTATCAGCCTGTGCTGAGATTTGTGATACAGCTGGGGCTTTGCTGTCCCCCTTCCCATGACAAACTGGTCCTGGTGGAGCAGATGTCCTGGCACTTGCTGTTTGGACAGTGTCCACAGGAAAAGAGGAAATGGCCTCAAGCTGCTCCAGGGGAGATTCAGGTTGGACATCAGGAATAATTTCTTCTTGGAAAGGTCTGACAGGCACTGGAAGGGCCTGCCCAGGGAGGTGATGGAATCCCCATCCCTGGAGGTGTTCGGGAAGCAACTGGATGTGGCTCGGGTTTAGTTGACAAGGTGGTGATCAGGCAAAGGCTGGACTTGATGATCTTGGAGGCCTTTTCCAACCTAAATGATTCTGTGATTCTCTGGAAGTGTGCTGCTGTTATTCTACCATCTGAGAGGAAAAAGCCATCAAACTTACATAAAACAACAGTGGATTTAGGCAAATTACTTACTTTTTAAATCCCTCCCTTGTCTTAAAAAAGGTCTAATTTTCATTAAATCTCTTCTTTAAACTGTGGCCCTTTCCAGACCAGACTGGGTAGTTGCATCTGCTGGGAGTGAGGGGGTCTGCAACAACTGCAGGTTTTTTTAAGTTGTAGGTGTCAAATAAAGCATATCCAGTGCTGCAGTGCCTCTGTAGCTCGTGCCCTGCTGTTGTTCTAATGACTGCTTGAGACCCCATGGGGCAAAGTGCATCTTTTGTGTCACTCCAAAGCCAGTCACGGTAGATTCTTGCTAGAAGGTAAAAAAAAAAAAAAAAATTCCAATTCAGATGTATTACTTGTCTGCAAGGTAATTGAAGAATTTCTAATGGGCCCTGATGCAAGCAAATAACCCTTGTGCCTAATCAGCAGAGAGACGGCGACCTTCCTGCTTCAAAGAAGAAGCGCCAGGCAGGGGAGAAGATTATGTATACTTTGGTCTCTGTGCCACATGGAAATGACATTGCATCTCTCTTTGAACTGGATGCCACCACTCTTCAGAGGGCTGATTGCCTGGTTCCAAGGTAAAATAAAAAAAAAAAAAAAGAAAAGGAAAAAAGGGCAAAAAATAGTGCTGCATTGACAGGGTTTCTTCCTGGCATTATGCTGGTGAGTAAAGCAGAAAAAAATCAAACATGAGCAAGTATTATCCTTCTGTTAAAATCTGAGGAGTGTTCATGGATAAATAAGGGATGTATAAAACATGATACTGCTGCTGTGACTGGGTAAAATAATTATAAGGATAAAACAAGTGACACTTAGAGAGAGTCTGTGAAGAGAAAAATAATGGTCTAAATATTGCACAGATCTGTGTGAGGATAGAATTGAGCTCTGTGCACTGTTTGAAAAATATGTACTTCTAATAGATTTAACTGAATTGTTCCCAACAAAATAATGTGTGTGGTGAGCTGGGCTTCTCTTTCCCTCACAGATCAGGATGCCACTGAGCACATTTGTT
This sequence comes from Erpornis zantholeuca, assembly GCA_013400515.1. NCBI lineage: Eukaryota > Metazoa > Chordata > Aves > Passeriformes > Timaliidae > Erpornis > Erpornis zantholeuca. The sequence goes on from VZTN01005749.1 coordinate 120,136, forward strand.
ATTCAAATGTATTCTGCAAGTGGCTTCTGGTTTTCATTGTCAATATTTGAAATTTCAGCTGTGTAGCATAGCTGAGATTGGCTAGATAAGTCACATGGTGTTGGTTGTGACTGAATGGGCTCGCAGACACTTGGGGCTGGTTGTTATGAGGGTGGATTTTAAAGCTGGGTACCCACAAATACCGATGTGTGTGGCTTTGAAGTGTGTTTGCTATGCTAAGTTCTGCCAGATAATTTGCTTACTTGAATACTCAAAAGCCCATCAGCGTGAAAGGGAGGGCGTGAATGGAGACCACAGTGAATACATTTCAAAAGTAAAATTCAGAGTTAAAATTGTGATTGATTTCTCAGCTCTGCTTTTTGATAATACCACAGATTATCATATGGAAAGAATTCAGAAGGATCTCATATCTGCTCTTTGTTCACTTGATTTTCAGTTGAGAACTGGTACTGTAAATGCTTGCTCTGGAACAAGGGTTTGCAGATCATAATGATGAAGCTGTGAAACCATGGTCAGCTTTACTTTCTGGCTTTTGTGCTGTGACAGTTTAAAAGGGTTCGTTATTCTGAAAAAAAAAAAAAGAATTTGGTATATTCATGAAATGTATTTCTATTCAGATGGGATTTTATAACATCTTCCTTTTAGTTTTTTATTTTTTTTCTTTGAAGAATATTTTACTCCTAGACTTACATAAATGCTTAAAGCCAGCATTCTGCATAATCCCAAAATGCTGGTTGTTCTTGTTGCAGCTCTGCTCTGGGTGAGAAAGGAGTCAAGGGAAAAGGGCATTGCAGGGTCTCTTAGGTCCACCTCCCCCTTTCATTGCAAGTGGCTGGTGTGGCTCCTGCCCTCCAGCCTCATGCCATAGGCAGGTGTTGCAGGGCATCCCACCTTGCCCACGTGGGCTCAGGACTGATCCGTCTCACCTGCTGTTTGCTCCCTCCCCCTTCAGGAACTCCTATGTCCGACTGAGGCACTTGTGCACTAACACTTGGGTCACCAGCACCAGCATCCCCATAGACACTGAGGAAGAGAGGCCCGTGATGCTAAAGGTAAACAAAATCCCAAACTCATTCCTGAAGCTGTCTTGCTTCTAGCATACAAAATGTGCATAATAATAAGATAAAAGCAAGAGGATAGCTCACCCACTTTAAACCAAAAACTATTGCAGATTGGGACGTGCCAAACCAAAGAGGACAAGGAAGCTTTTGCCATTGTATCGGTCCCTCTGTCTGAGGTCAGAGACTTGGACTTTGCCAACGACGCCAACAAGGTTTTAGCATCAACTGTTAAAAAACTGGAGAATGGAACAATAACCCAGAATGAAAGGAGGTTAGTGAGTTTTATTTTTTCCCCTGCTAAATTGGTGTTTGGTTACTCATGATAACACGGTCTTGGATAGGTAATATCCACATGGACACTGAGGCAGTTGGGAGAGGACACTTCAGTGCTGAGAGCCTGGGGTTAGATTCCAGCTCTGTCAGAGGATCCTTGCTGCACCTCAGGCTGATCTTTGTATCTCCTGTGTAAAAGGGGGGTAAACAGCACTTCCCCAGCTCACTGGCCACATAAATAAATGGGTAGTTCCCTGGGCAAATGTCTTTGTCTGGAATTCTTTTGATAATCTGCTTCTGAGCTGTGATGTGAAGGTGCATTGATTCTCATGTACAGGAAAGCAGCATAGCAGGGCTCTTGACTCGAGTGCAGTTCACCACACTGCAAATCTGCAAAAGCCTTGGAACGAGGTCTCAGTGTGCTGAGAAACTGCCCCCATAATCCCTTTGCTTACTCATTTTTGTTTTCCCCTGTTCTCTTTTCCTGTTTTACATCATTTTGGTGTTTACCCCTTGTATTCATCCCCATTTCATCTGCAGCACGATTGGAATGCCTGTTCCTCACACCTGCCCCTGAATCAAGGGATTTTGTTGTACATTTGTTGTACATTGTAGCCAGATATATTCTACTGCCAGTGATGTAGTTTACTATTTGTCTTCAGCTGCCTGTGGTTAAACTGAATATAAGACAGCATCTCTAACAGCGTTAATTTGTAACCTGTAATACATCATATACATATTTTTTTTCTGAAAATGTTAATTTTTGGTGATGAAACTGAATTTTTGCTGTCAGTTTCCAGTAGCAATTAGGCCAGACAGATTAATATCGTAACAGGCAGATTATTAATAGTCTGGGTGTTGGGACTCAGCCTGGAAAAGCTGTGGAGCCATTTCATGATTGAGTTGACCCAGAGAGGGATACAACTGTGTCCAGGTGGGACATCCCTGTATGAACCTTGTCAGTATTGGCAGGTGTTGATGTTGACAGGCTGGTACAACAAACATAAAAAGCATTTCAGAGCTGTGTCAGAACAGTGCCATTATTAGTTCGTTCTTGTGATTTCCTTCGGAAAAAAACCCCAAACCATCTTTTTCCTGTCTTATCACCTTCTAGCATAGAGAAGTAGGAGTCCCAACAGTTTATTTCTCATTGCTCCATCCCACAGCTGCCTTTTCTACTTTTTTTTGTAGGGGTGACATACTCCTTGCTGTTTTCCACCAGTAGGCTGAGGCTTTTAGAGCTAAACCTTGCTCAGAGGGTTTAGCCGAGCAGCCCAGCTCACTTGTGGATAATGGAAACTTTGTGTCTGGCTCCCACAGATGACTGAAAATCTCTTGTGGGTCTTCCTGCCTCTTTCCTAGCTGGCAGATTTGTTAGTTGTAGACTAGACATTGTCCAAATTGAGCTGATGCCGAGATTTTCGTGTAAAAGATTGCTGGTGCTGTTAAGGGGTATTCTTTGAAATCTGTGGACATCTGTGTTTCTCACTGCATGCCTGGTGAGGTGTTAGTAACGAGGAGGCAATGATGACTTTGTTTTCTTTTTTTTTTCCCATTTATATTGTGTCTTTTTGCATTTTCTGAAGGTGGGAGAGAAGGAATTACTACTGCCTCTGTCGTTTTTAGCACCTGCTTCTGACAAATCTTTTGTTTAGCAAAAAGTGAAACAAATACAGTTTCTTGGGTCAGTATATATAGGAAAACAGTTATATATGAATATATATGTGAAATATATATATGAAACAGTTTCATGGGTCAGTAGGGAAATTATCTAGTAGAAGAACATTTTTATTTCTGTGGTGAGTCCATCATCTTGTTTCATGGACCCATGATAAAGCATAAAAATCCTTGCTAGGCTGTTTAAGTTTCTTTTTACTGCTCCTGGGCCTTGAGGCCAGGTGGTATAGATTTTGGGTCTCTGAATAGTGTGTATCAATCCAGCAGCCTGTATTTTTCTCTTGTTTTCCCTCTGGTTGTTATTTAATGCCTTGGTAAACAGCTCTGTGATTGATTTAGGCTTCTGTTGAACCAAGGCTTGGAATCCTTAAATCCATGTCAAACTTAACTTTGCAGTGTTGGAAGTTCCATTGTGCCAGGTAAAGCTTGGCATAAATGTGATTTTCGTTCTTAATATATCCTAGCAAGTGTTGAGTGACTGTTTATAATTAAATGATTTGTCTATTCATTCTAGGTTTGTGACCAAGCTACTGGAGGATCTCATTTTCTTTGTTGCTGATGTGCCCAATAATGGGCAAGAAGTTTTGGATGTGATCATTACCAAGCCAAACCGGGAACGACAGAAATTAATGAGGGAGCAAAATATATTGGCTCAGGTATGTCTGACTGTGGTAATAACTTAGTTGTATTTGAAAACAGATTGTAGGAGAGAGTGATGTGAGAAAAAGTTATTTTTGGGTAACTTGGCTTATGCCAGGTTGGGTTTGTGTCTGCTTGGATTGGGTAGAAATGACACTACTTGGTCAAAGCTCATCTCTTGGTCCCTAAATCAGAGTGAAGCTCAAGGGGCTGTAGAGGGCTCTTAATTTCACATGATTCTGATAAGATATAAGACCATGCTTGAGAGCAAATTGTTCACAAAACTTCAGACAAACATGGAGAACAGTCCCAATCCTGCAAGTGTTCCCCACATGGTGCCCTTATGGATCTCTGACTTTGTTTGCATGAGGGTAAACTTGCAAGTAAATAAAAGTAACTTTATGAGAAGTCAACTGAAAGAAATTAAAAAAAAGGGAGCAAGGATGAAACTGGACAGCAGTGAGTGTTGTCCTCCTTTTTCATCATTAACTTATCCAAAGTTAAGACGTAGCTAAAACTGTTTGAAGTTGGGGACAGCAGTAAAGAGAAAGCAATGTCAGTGGAGTTGGTGGGAAATGTAAAGCTACACTCAAATGCATAAAGCTGTGGTGTCTCAGATTGTGCCCCCACTTGAGTTTAGTGAAGGCTGTTGTTCTGATTCTGCCAGAGGACATTTCCATTGACTGCTGGGAGTTCAGCAGAAATCTGGGTCTGGTTTTCACTCTCAGTGATTTTGATTTCGAACAGATATTTGGCATCCTCAAAGCTCCTTTTAAGGATAAAGGTGAAGGATCGATGCTGAGACTTGAAGACCTGGGTGACCAGAGATATGCTCCCTACAAATACATGTTAAGATTATGTTACAGAGTTCTGAGACACTCCCAACAGGACTATAGGAAGAACCAGGTCAGTGGTATTGAGGATAATTTTCCTCCTGATTTCTGTAATTGTATATCCTAGGTTTGACATGGCTCTCTGCACTTACAAGTGGGATTCTGTGGTAATGGGGAAAGGCCTTTTTTTGTGTGTGTAGCTTAGTGTGTGAATTGAAAGTTCAACAGTGAATATCACTTTGTACTTTTGTAGGCTCAGACTGAGACTGGGGTTCAGTGCTTCTTTCATGAGCTTTCTGTTATTAAAAATGTGTTCTTGAAGCCTGGATTGTGAAGTGGGAAATCTGCAAAGCTGTCTGTTTCTCTTGCTTAAATATTTGTAGAGGGATGGCAGTGAGTCAGAGCAGAGGTTGTTATTTCAGGTAGCCTGATTTCCCACTGCTGGAGACTCCCTGTGAGCAAGAGGTATTTCAGAACATAGACTAAAGGGACTGGAGATAAAAGCCTGAACTGCTGTGTGGCTTCTTTGTTTTCTTTCCAGTGTTTTACAGAAATATTTCTGTCCTGAAGGGAGAGAAAAGGAGGAGGGAAGACTCAGGAAAAATGCTTCTTAAACTTTATAAAAGCCTTTCAGTTTCTCCTTTTTTTTTATTTTTTTATTTTTTAAGGTTGCTATTTCTTGAATTTTGTATATATTTTCATGGATTCATTCCTTTGGTTTATGAAAGAATAAGAAGGGTTAGTCATCCCTAATATGGAATCTGTTTCTCAGGGTACATATTTTAGGTATTCAGAAGTTCTTTTGTTCAGGCCAGCTCAGAGAGGAAAGTTTTAAGTGTTATTTTGATTGCTAACTGAGCTGGATGCCTCTGGTTCTAAAAGAGAAACCATTACTGCTCAGCAGGTCATCATGGGAATCTTTCCTTTTTTTCAGGAGTATATTGCTAAGAACTTCTGCGTCATGCAGTCCCAGATTGGTTATGATATTCTGGCAGAAGACACCATCACAGCTTTGTTGCACAACAACAGAAAGCTGCTAGAGAAACACATCACGGCTAAAGAAATAGAGACGTTTGTGAATTTACTCAGGAGGAATCGGGAGCCAAGGTTTGAAGTGGTCCACGCAGCATTTTTGCAGAAGCTGTGAACTGCATGCTATTCATTGCTTTGATGTCTCTCTCGCCTTGTTTTGACCTGGCAGACAAAACCCCTACCTGTACAGAAAATATTATAACTACCTGTAATTCTTGGAATTTAGCCATATCCACATTTTAAAACTAGAGCTTACAGAAAAGTGGGCTTAGACTTTACAGGACAGCTTTGAAAATTTGGTCTCAGTTCAGATTGGGAAAGAGAAATTAAGAGAAAGTTTAATTTCTCCCAGCTCTGCAGCTCCTCTGTGCAATTTGTGAACAAACTTGTGTTTGTTCCCCTGCCAATAATCCTGGTGTACATTATACATACATGTCAGTTTTTCTAAGCTTTTATTAATATCAGTTTTCCTGCAGATTCTGATGCCAGGTCAGATGTGAAAAGGGCCTAGGACAGTGAACATCCCATAAATATGTCTCCTAGACCAGATTTTGTTCCACATTAAAAGTTCTGGCCTTGACCTTCACTCAGCAGAATTTTTTTTATTATTATAAGCTTCAGGTCAGAATATAAAAGAAATGGATTTCTTTTTTTTTGAAATGGAAAAAAACCAAAACTGTATTATTGGATTTTCAGTTGTAAAATTAGCAAAGTAATACAAGTATAAGAAATGAATGTACTGAAGGCCAAATATTGTCCTCTGGAATTGTGGATACCATTTTCCTGGTAGCAATTAAGGATATTGCTCAAGGCCTTGGTGCTTCACTGCCTCAATTATTTCCTATATGCCTATTTTGCCTCACTCTGTAATCTCATTACCTCTCCCATGCTCAGCTGGGTTGGGGTTGGTCAATATGAAGAGGAAACCATGAGATCAGCTCTGTTTCTGAAGGGTCTCTGTTTATTGAGAATTGCACATCACATTTTCTTGTGGTGGAGGATGTCATGGAATTGGTGCCATAACCACATCGTGCAACTGCTGTATGTTCACTTGTTTGAGGAGTTCAGGAGCAATAAATGTTTCAAAATTACCCCTTGCCAGAATGGTGTAATCTGAACAGTAAAGACTTGATCTTGATACTGATTTTCATGGAGAGTCTTGTAGATTTTTGCAGCACTGTTGGTGTGAGTGAGAATTGTGGCATTCTGCTCTAAAACACGTGAGCTACAAAATTAAAAACCTTCATCAGTTTTGGCTCCAACCACATGACTTCCCCAGAATTCTATGTAATTTTGTGCTGTTTGCTTAATTTTGTCTTTTTGATTGCTGTGCACTTTTAATTACCAGTTGCCACAAAGCTTCATTTCGGTTATGGACGGATTTTTTCCTAACTTTACCCTAAAAATGCTGTCTGTACTCACCCCCTACAGTTCCCAGACTTTAGTGAGGTCTGTGGTCTGTGCTAGAGGTTCAAACTGTTGGATTCTTGAATGGCTGATAGGAGATAGAGTTTGTACCTGGATTTCTAAGGAAGTGGAATATATGATCCGTGTGTGTGTGTGTGTGTGTGTGTGTATGCCTGCTCACATCTGCTCCTCCACCAGCTCTTGAGCACCTTGCTCAGTTTTAGCTACATTTGCTAGAGGAGGGGTGGGCTCAGAGATACTTAATTCCTATGAATATCATGGAAAGAGGAAACTACCTAGAGGGAAGAGGCCCTTTTTATATTCCAGTGTGTCAAAGGCTGCAGTATGGGTTACTGTTACTGCACATACAGCAATCCCTGAAAAGACACAAACCCATGTACCTAATGAATGTCCCAGCTGGGAGGAAAGCCTCAGCCTGAACCTTGTTAAACATCAGAAGACCTAAATTGGAGAGACAAATTTATAGGAAACTGATTTCCCTGCAAAGCTTTGCTCTTTCTGCTTTACATGGAACGACCTCTTTGAATGCAGTCCTATCTGCAGGTCCTGACAGATCTGCACTCTTCTCTGCTAGCCCAGCATTCCCTGGCAGTGTTCAAGGCCAGGCTGGAGGGGGCTTGGAATAACCTGGTCTAGTGGAAGGTGTTGTGAGTTGCAAGAGTAGGAAGTGGCAAAGATCATATGTTGATAAATATCATGATACAGAGTCCCTCTAGCCCACCCATCCTCTAGTGCTGAGTGCTAGAGATTTCTACTGCAGTTCCCCAGTAGTGCTTTAAGTCTCATGTTCTGCTGCATCTGTGGGTTTTTTGACTGCAGATTCTTGGATTATCTATCAGACCTGTGTGTATCTAACACCACAGCAATACCAGTAACTCAGGAACTCATCTGCAAGTTTATGCTGAGCCCAGGGAATGCTGACATTCTCATCCAGACCAAGTGAGTAATCAGAACGTGCCACCTTTTTGTTGTCTGCTCTTTTATATTCCCAGAACTTTGCTCATAGCTCCATTGTGAATGGTTTGTGTTTGCAGGCTGGTTTCAACCCAAATGGACAATCCCTTGGAATGCCCAGTCATCTCAGATGACATTGATGAAGAGGAAGTGTGGCTTTACTGGATCGACAGCAACAAGGAGCCTCATGGCAAAGCCATCAGGCATCTGGCTCAGGAGGCAAAGGAGGGCACAAAAGCTGATTTAGAAGTTCTTACCTACTACAGGTAAAACTGCTTATTCAAAGGGAAGAAAATGTAAAGTCTCTGAAGACCCCAGTGCTGTTCTTAGCCAGTTCATTTGCCAATATCAAAAAAGGAATCCAGGTCAAGCCAGAAACTGAGATCAAAAGTTCGTTTCAGGTTTTTCTTGTGGGAGTCATCACAGTCTCTGCTGTCTATTCCAGGCAAATCTTGAGTTTCCTTTGCTCATCACATCTCTTTGTGTCTATTTTTTATTTTGCCTCTTACCTTTTATTTATTGGGCTTTAATTTTAGGTTGCACTGCCCTGGAAGCAAGGCACACTCTGAGGACAGAGTGTCCTCAGAGTGTCTCAAGGATTAGAGAGGAAATAGGATCACAGAATAATGTTTTATACTAGTTGAAAACGAATAGTTTTTAATGTCAAGTTGCTTCCTTGCTTAACAAAGTCACTTTTGTTATTTTTTAGGATTTATATCAGAAAGACTCACAACAGGCTTGTAAAATGAGGTTCTGAGGTGTTTTATTTAATTTCCAACCGATTTCCTTGAAAACCATGTTATTACTTTTTTTTTTTTAAGGTACCAACTGAACCTCTTTGCAAGAATGTGCCTGGACCGCCAGTATCTTGCCATCAACCAGATTTCTGCCCAGCTGTCAGTAGACTTGATCCTCAGGTGTATGTCTGATGAAAGCCTCCCCTATGACCTGCGGGCTTCCTTTTGTCGGCTGATGCTGCACATGCATGTGGACAGAGATCCTCAGGAGTCTGTGGTGCCTGTCAAGTATGCCAGACTGTGGACTGAAATCCCTACCAAGATCACAATTCATGAGTGAGTTGAAAGTGTTTCAAGCTAAAGTACAAAAGCTCTTTGTAGGGTTAGTCTCAGAACAAAATGGTCCTAGATGTCCAATGTCCACAAAACACATTTGTGAAAAGGTATTTTGTTGCAGAGCACAGAGGTATTGATTGTTGTTACTCTTGGAGACTTCCATGGGCAGCTTTCAATCATTAAATATTTAAATTTTATTTTTGACTGTGTTCTTCTATTGAACAAGCTGGGGAAGGTGGAATGGCCTCTCCTCAGACCAGCTGCACTCCAAGTAATCCAATTGTGTCTCATGTGACAGGTTTGCTAGGCTGGGACTCGGTTTTATACCCCAAGCTCAGCAGAAAGCCACAGCTGGGAACCCAGAATTAAGACACAGGTGCTGTCCAGAAACAGCTTGCAGAGGCTTTGGCCTTCACTTAGTAAAGTACTTAAGCATGTGTAAAATTTAATTTTAGAGAGAGGACCATTGATTTCAGTGGAAACCCTCTATGGCTCCACTGATTTGATGGAGCAGCAGCACTGGGATGTATCTGGCTGGAAAGGCAGAGGAAGAAACACAGCAGTGCAGCAGGCAGTGTTAGTGACCTCGCTTAATTGCCACAGCAAGATTTAAGAGCTTTGTCTGTCACAACAGTGGTGTTACCCTGTCTATGTTCTTCCCATTCACTTCAACCTTTCCTGGTACTGTTGGAGAGAAGGTTTGTGCATCCACTTTCCATATCTACAAGGAGCTGAACTGAGTAATTTCAGAGGATCGTGATGGGTTTGTTTTTTCTTTAGTGACAGCTGATCCTGGTAGTAGAAGTGTTTAATTTTCCTTCTTTCTGTGTCTTGTATTGTAGATATGATTCCTTCACTGACTCTTCAAGGAATGAAATGAAGACAAAGTTTGCACTAACAATGGAATTTGTAGAAGAGTACTTGAAAGAAGTTGTGAATCAACCCTTCCCGTTTGGAGACAAAGAGAAAAATAAACTTACATTTGAGGTACTTCTCAGCTATCTGCATCCTACTTACAATATTCCTCATTTCAGATAAACCGACACTGATTCTTTCAAAATAAAGCCAGTTGCAAAATAAATGTTGGTGTAAAATAGCCTTAAGAAGCACCTGTTCCTAATTCCAGTGTTCTTGGTGATGACTAGTACTGCAGAAAATAATATTCTTGTCTGCTGTATTTTTCCAACCTTTCCTTCCTTCTCCTGAGGTGGTTGCATTTCAGTGGAGGGAGAGGGGATTTGTGGGGGGTGAATGGCCATGTTCCTGCTCTTTCTACATTAGTAAATAACTTGTAAGGATTCTTCAGTATAAGTAAGTTCTGTTTTCTATGTAGGGAAACTTAGATAGGCCTAGAGTTTCTAGATTCAAATAGAAAAAAATAAAGGGGAAATGCTTACAGCTTTTATAGTTCTTTCTCCAGCCTACTTCTCTTTGTTGCTTTTGTCTCTGGTCACCTGAAATCACCTCTGTGCAAACTTTCCACAGTCATCTTACTCTTCTGCTGACTTCCATCTTCCCCAAAGCTGCTGCCTCTTTAAATAATTTCCCAGAGTCTTTCTTCTTGATCTTAAATATTTTCACAGATGCAAATGAATCCTCTCAAGCCTTCCTAAATCTTTCCTTGGTTTTGCTGTCTGCTATAACCAGACTGACCAATTGCTTTGTCTAATCCTGACAAACATTTAATGTCACTGGCCTCAGTCCAAAAATCAGTGGGAAAACTTGTGGTAGTTTGAATGCACTCGAGATCTGAATCTCTCTGGAAGCTGCTGTGTGAAATGCAACGGAAAACCACAAAGGCTGTCAGTACTTCCTTCATTTTTCATTTCTTTTTCTCATAGGTGGTACATCTGGCTCGAAACCTCATATACTTTGGCTTTTATAGTTTTAGTGAGCTTCTCAGACTGACCCGGACGCTGCTGGCAATTCTAGATATTGTTCAAGTTCCCATATCGTCATACTTCGAAAGGTTGAGCAAGTTTCAGGATGGAGGTGAGATAAGCAGCAAAGACTGTTATTCCAGTGGATAATTAGCCTTTTAAGTTGGAAATAATTTGTGGAACATCTCATTACTCTTTCAAGGTTCTGTATTCACACATAAGCCCACCTACAGGAATGCATTGCAGGGGACATTAAGATGATCAGCTAAAAAGGAACCTTTTTGCACAGACCTGCATCCTTCATGACTTGTGGGTACTGCATTGCTGCTCCCTTGCTTATTTGCAACTTTCAAATTTGGTTCTAAACCTCAGTGCCCCTTGCACTGAATGTCCTGAGGAAGTTCAAGCAGCATTTGCCTGGACACAGGGATTATGGTGGGTCATCTGTGGCAAAGGTATTAGTCTTCTTAGCACTTCACTGAAGGGGAGAATGTGAGGGGCCTGGTCCCACAATGACAGAAGCAGCCCATGGAAGTCCAGAGGAGGCCATCCTCTGCCTGTGTTTGTCAGCTTAGAATATTCTTTTCTGAACCCAGACCATAGAGTCTCTTTGAAAACGCCAGGACTATTCTGTATGTCCCATTGCCTTTTGTACTGTGGTTTAAAACTGGGTTGAAGAATGAGCATGCCAGGAAGGTGCTGAAACGTAGCTGTTTTGTTTTCCTGTCTGAGTGGAAGAGAGGTGTGACAGTCGTGTGGGCTGGGGGTCCAGGAGACTGATAGCAAATCCTGTTTTAATTTGTAGCTAGTGTTGCCAGCCAGCTGGCTCACAGCACCAAAATGGATGAGCTGTCTTGTTGGAAACAATTATTTCGTGTTTTCTCTGGGAGGCCTTTTCCCAGCCTTGAGTTTTTCTAATCATCATTTTGCTCAGTCACTCCCACAGATGCCCTGCAGGAGTGCACTGTCCTTCACAACTTTTTTCTTTGAGGTTCACCTACTCTGGAGAGGGGTAGGCTGTCATTGTCATCTCTGAACCAAGAAGTCATATGCTTGCTCCTCTTGATCTTCCCTCCATCACTGCCAGCAGTCTTTACTGAAACCCTCTGGAAGTCTTTCCTGCAATGCAGTGCACACCAAGTCATGCAGTACTGGCTGCAGTCCCTCCTCAGCACTAGAGAAAAGACAGTATGCCCAGACACTTGGAATTATGTTTTCCTTTTTTGTCCCTGAAAGACTGCATTGCAGACTCTCTTCTTTAATGGCTCTGGATACAGTTTGACTCCAGACACAATCTTGGCATATTGGCAACACGGGACATGCAGATGTGCTTCTTCTGCTTAGTTCTCACTCTGCCCAAGCCTTTAATCCTGGTTATACATCTTGTTCTTCAGTGTTTTTACTCACATTCATTACCCATAAAATCATGTTTTGTCCTTAATTCCCTTTTATTTCTGTTGAAGGGTTTCCTTTCAAGGTTATGTGAGAGATGAAGGAACCACCCATTAAGTGCAAACAGACCTCATCTCAGTTATATGAATTTCCTTAGCAATTCCATGCAAATCAGTGAATTTGCTTTGAAATAAATGAGTGTGAAGGAATGCTGCAAATGGCACCACTATGCAAATGGAAGCTCAGTAGCCTTTTTAGTAATGCTTAACCATATACTGGAACCCTGTTGGAAACTTCATGTCACAAACCTGCTTTTGTCTCTTGTTCTTTCAGCAAAAAAGGCACAGAACAAAGGTGTGGGTTTTTTTTTATTAGCTTCAGCCTTTATATAAATTGTTTAAATTTCTTTCCTACTGTAGCTGTCTCCATGGCTATTTACCTTTCAAACACTGACCAGTTCAGGTCAGGATGTGACAATCCACGGATGTTCTTTAGGTAATTACCTGTGGGTTGTTTTGGTTTGTTTGGTTGGGATTTTCCCCCTTTTTCTGCTAACTCTATGTCTAGAAAGCCCATTGCTTTGTAGATGTTTTTTTGGTGGTACAGATTGTTGTCAGTCCTGTGTGCAATCTTAGAGGAGTCTGGAGACATTGGGTGTGCTGTCTAGACTTAAAAACAGGCATTGAAACTTTGCTGTGGCGAGACAAGAAACAGCTGTAAGACTTCCTGGAGAGGCCTTCTACTGTCTTTGTAAAAGAAAAGGATGTCTTTGGATGGTCAGCTCTCTTCTTCAACCTCCCTTTTCCTTTCTGATTGAGAAGCTATAAACCACATAAACTGTGCATTCATTTTGCACTTGGGACAGAATGATCCTGAATACTTAACTGCTGTGTCCGTGCATCTTGCCTTTCCTCCTCCTTTCCCTGGAGGTTCCAACTTACCTACCCACGAGCTCTAAAGACACACGTGTCACAAGGATAAAGTTGAAGCAGTTTAATAACTCCTCTTCACTATTTTAGAGCACCCAGCTCATAGAACTTCATGCTCAAAGAACATATTTCACATGTAAAAATCACATTACTCAAGCAAAACAGGGGAGCACTTTTCATTAAGGAGAACCACACAAGACTCAATCAGCATCACTTTAGTTGCACACTGCACCACTGAGGGGTGGTGGTGTGCTGGAACTTCTGGGCCTCTGCATGTGTTGGACTGTAGATGATCCTAAGGGAGAGTCCAGCAGTTCAGGTGTTCTGTACTGATCCAGGTCCTGGAGTCTGGATCCATTCCAGGATCCACCAGGGAACCTGAGGAATCAACAGACAAGCACAGAAGTTGGTCTTGGGATTTTTTTCTACATCTCCCCTCCCTCTGAGAGTAAGGACTGTTCACCATGCAAAGCTGTAGGTATACACTGGTTTTCAATTTTATAGTAATTATGAGACTGTACACCGAAGGTTTCCTTTCCCTTTTTACACAGATATCCTCTCTTATAAAACTGTGTTGCTCCCAACATGTTATTTGTTTTATTAGTTACTTGTCCTGGCTCCTCATTATCTCTTTTAATTGATGATACTGGTCTCTTGGGCTATTAAAAAGGATTAAAGTAAAAATTATCTCAGTCTAGGCTTTTTTAGATTTTGGAAAATGTGGTGGCATTTTCTAAAATTGCAATGATCTATTGATTTTTTCCAACAAATGTTTTCTTACTCATAAGTCTCATTAAATGCAGACAGATGGATTGTTGCCTGCCCTCTTTCAGGATGGTGGGAGGTCAGGGGTGAGGGCGAGTTTTTGCCTTTAGAGGAAGTCAGATTCCACTCTCCCATATCCCTCCAGACTGCAGCATCCTCTCTGGCAGGTGCAATACTTATAACATTCCTACCAAACCTTTGCAGAATACTGCAGGTAGGTGTCCCTCCAACACATTATTACTTTGGGGATGTTCAGGTTAACGTAGCTCCTTTTTAAAGAAAAAATAGCTTCCTTGAGTTGCAGAAATCATTACATTCTTTAAACAAACAAACAAAAAGATAAGATTGTTTCTGTTGTGATTTTGTGTATATATTGTGAATGTATGGAAGTAAATAATTAATTTTGGAGTTTATAGAAGTTGTGGGGCTTTGTTTGGGTTTTTATGTTTGTTTGTTGGTTGAGTGTTATTTAAAGCTTCCAGTCAGGGATCACAAATGTCTAGGCATAAGCCTTAATTCAGGAAGAACATGTATTTTATTCCTTGAGCTTAGAGCTTTGAAGTGTAACTCTAAACTCCAGTTTTGACAAACACTGAAAGCCAGTCATGATGCCTGAGACTGACAGTTTATTGGTATAAACAAATATGTTAAAATTTTATCAAGCATTAGGGGCGTGATCCTGTAAATCTTTTGTAGAAACAGTGCTACTGAATACCAGCTTAGGTTCTGTATATTTTATTCTTCATCACTATCTAAGTGTAAATTTGCATAGATTGATAGTAAATGTATATTTAGCAACAAGATTTTGTCAATAGTTGGGCTGATTCAGAATTGCAGTTATTTTCAGGCTCTGAGAAAAATGACTTTCAAAAGAGGTTTGCCCAAATGGAGAAGTCATGTAATTCCTATTCTGTAGCTGTAGTAGACAGAAGGCAGCCTCTCTGTAGAAGCTGAGCATTTTGGTCAGGAACTATATATATATCCTATATCTATAGGATCTATATATGTTACATGATAGGTTTTGTATTTTAGTGTTCTTAGAATGTATTGATTTCTATGAGAAAATCAGTGCTGAATAAATCTGGGGACAGATAGGTTAGGCTGCCTTTCCATTGACTTGTTCCAGGTTAGTGGCAACAAAAGCTTCCAACACCTGATTCTGGTAATGTGAAGTCGTGGGGAACTGATGAGCTGAATTCCTGACTGGTTTGACCAGTCCATATTGGTCAGGATTTTGGGAAATATATTAGTAATGAGCAAAAGAATATGGTGAGTCTTGGCTGTGGAAAGCTTTCCTGGAGGTGTGCACCTCAGAATTGAAACAACCAAATTTTCAACCAGCAGTCTTGAGTCTTCTTCCCTGTTTAATATTTATTTCTTAAGTACACCCACTTATGGCAGTAAAACTACTTGTTAAGTAAGGAATTATACATGACAAGTGTTGAACTGTTGAGGCAAGTCTGCAAAATGGGATGTATTTTTAACCTTAGTGGAAGTTGCAAAAAGACTTAATTAACCTTTTACTTTAAGGTGTTCTTTTTTATCCTTGGCTTAAATTTGGAGCCACCTTGGTGGCTGAGATAGTCCTTGGTGTTGTCTGTGGGTTTCTCTGTCTTGGTTTGGAAAAGATTCTGAAAAGATCACAGAATCATAGCATGCCTTGGGTCAGAAGGGACCTTAAAGATCATCTGATTCCAACTCCCTGCCATGGGCAGGGACACCTTCCACTATCCCAGCTTGCTCAGAGCCCCATCCAGCCTGGCCTTGGACACTGCCAGGGATGGGACAGCCACAGCTTCTCTGGGCAACCTGTGCCAGGGCCTCATCACCCTCACAGGGAACAATTTCTTCCTCATATCCAGCCTAAACCTGCTCTTGTCAGTGTGAAGCCATTCCCCCTTGTCCTGTTGATCCTTATATTATTGTAAATGTTAAGCCTTACTTCCTTCAGAAAGCTTAATTTTAATGCCAATGTAGGTTACTTTAACCAGAATTAAATTTAATGTGCATATAGTTTTCACAGTGTGACCTTATTTGATGAAGACAGATTGGGGAAAGTTGGCTAAGAAAAAATTATGAGACAAGATCCTGTAAAAAGTAAGGATGTATATTTTTGGAAATGCTTCTTATCTAGATTGCACCCTAAAAATGAATTGGCTTGAAAATCTTGCAGCCAACTTCTTCTTTTTTTTTTTTTTTTTGTTTCAGTCAGTGTGTCTTAACTTTGAATTATTTTTGTGGATATTTGAAACTGTTTTCTGTTTCCTTTTTTTCCCTTTTAGATTCTAAAAAAATATGTGGGATATACAAAATACACTACCTGTATCCTAAAGAGGCAATTTTTTTTTTCTTGAGGAGAAAATGAGGATTTCATTTAGTAGTGCTGTCATTCTGGCACCTTTCAAGAACATTATAATCTCTTGCAGTTTTAATTAAGAGGTAAAGTCATTGCTTTCCTAGTAAGTGCACCCTGCTGTATCATTCCAGAGCAAGGAGCCAATCTGCCTTGTCCAATACTGCTAATTTATTCTCTGTGAATTAAAATGCACATCTTTCTCTAGGTGCTATTTGCTCTTTCAAATAGCTGATTTTAGGCAAACCATGCAACTACAGCATATGTCAGGCCTGAAAGAGGAAGCAACATGGTAGTAGCAGCAGGTAAGCTACACATTTGCCATGCAGCTCAGTGCTGTTTAGTTACTGTTGTTTGGGACTGAGAATAATGACATGCCAGGAAAAACATCCTTGAATATGGGCTGCATATGTCTTGGGATGCAGTTCACAGTGCTGGGCACCAGCTGAAAAAGCCCTCGGTGGTACAAACCTGAGTTATCTGCAGTGTGTCCGTCCCTCAGGGGTGTTACAATTTTCCTGAGCAAGTATCCACTGACATCAGTGGGAGTCTCTTGGTTTCCTTTGCTAAGTCTTTTTGCAAAAACAGGCTTTCAAAACTGCCTATAATAAGCTTAAATTGCTCCCACCTCTGTGATTCTCACGTTAAATGTGTTGCCCACAACTGCCTGAGGAGATGCCTCTTTCTACCTGTTCAGACTTGTGGTCAGATATCCCAGCTGCTTCATGTTGTGCCTGGGTCTTTATCTTGGTGGTGTGTTCCTCCTGCAGACCAAAGGGACTCAAGATCCCACCCTGCCAGGGGGCAGAACAGGGGAGGCCTTGCCATCTCCTGAAGTATTCAGTGCTGGTGAGGTGTGCTGCCTTCTCTCAGCAAAGGAGTGCTTGTATTTCTGTGTGTCAGGAACTCCTGTCCAGGCTTCTGTCACTGGGACACAACCCAGGAGCTTCCTCAGTCTCTCAGCTCTAGCTCCAGTTAGGTTGATGCCTTAAATGGCTGCCTAGAAGCAGAGACTAGACAGGAATAAAGGAATAAAGGAGGTATTTATTTGAAAGGCCTTCAGAGGTACACTCCGGGCTCCAGAGGCTTCTGCCTCAGTGCATCCCAACATGGACAGTGACAGGTCACGAGTTCTTCACACTTTGATATCAGCATCAATTCACCAAGCAGAACCCAGCCAAGGATGGAATTTCCCCAAGCTTGCCCCCTCTCCCCAAGATGAAGGTTTGCAGTTGTTGGGCCTAGGACAGTCTGGGTGTCCTTGGAGGGTAAACTAGAGAGGCTTTGTTATGTCTGTGAGAGCATGAGAGAGCAGCAGTTAACAAGCACAGGAAACTTCACAGTTACACTAGCAGTACAGGATTTGGAAAATATAAAAGTTAAAACCTAAGGCATCAGGTCACATTTTCTGCCAGCCCTTTTGGCTGCAAGTGGATGTGCACAGTGACTGGAAGTACCAGTGAGGCCACTGCTGGGACAGGGTTGAGAACAAGGCTGCACCTGCCTTTTCTGTGGTCCCTTTGGGTCCTCTGTGTCCAAGAAGGACCAGGCTTCATCCAAGACTATTAGAAATGACTGTTTCTCAGCCCTGCATCCATGTCTGTTACCTTCAGTTTTGTCTAGTTCACAATTTGCAGTGTCTTCTTTGAGGCATACTTTGATGAGCAGGGCTAATGAGGCAGTGGCTGCCTGGCAGACTGGAGCAATAATTTATACCAGCAGTTTACAAGAAAAGAAAGGTTATAAGAGGAAAAAGGAAAGTTAACTGTGTAAGTCACAGATGTCTACAGAGAAGAAACTGTTGTTCAGTGCAGAGTATTGCCAGACCAAAGGGGAGGTTTGTCTGAGAACTTAATTCTGTGGCATGAACCATTTCTCTTTCCCCCTTATTCTTTCCCTCATCATAAGACCTGTGCATTAATGGGATTCCAGAGACCATTGCTCTTCTAGGAATCAATATCTGTCTTACAGATGTAACTCAGCTGGGAGGCTTGATTCCCATGGTGCTTTTTACCCTCAAGGCCAGCATGCTGATGTATGGGTTTTTTTCCCCTTGGACTAATGTCTGTGGCATGAAGGCCATGCTTGACACTGCTTTGTGGTTTGGGGGACAGGCAAAAACCCCAAAACCTGCAAAGTGTCAGGAGAAGGTGAAGTTTGGTGGAGTTTCACTATGGCTGGGCAGCTCAGACTTTATATAATAAAGGGAGGGGTTGTGGATATGTTGTGGCTAAGTGGAGCCTGGAATGGCCAGATTCACTCAGGGGATGTGTAGCAAATGTACGTGCGTGGCATATTGTAAGTTCTTCCTTTGTTTTGCCTCATTACTTCTGAGGACTATAAAATACAGAACTGATACTTCACCATGTGTCCTTAAAGCCATGCATTAGGTTTTCTGTAAGCCTTACCTGAGGTCAGCTAGTTATTGAGAGATGAAAAATGGTTTAATGAAGACATAAAGTGGGATTCTTGGCCTGTTTATGGTAGGTTCTGAAGTCTTTATGAACAAATTCTGTAGAAAACCTCTAAAAATTAATACCTCTTTCACAAACAGAGCTGTAAGGCTTTAATGCTTCTGGCAAATAATATACAGCTCTAAAGAGTTTGAAATAAAATATGTCCCTTTAGGTAGTGAAGTGTTGTTATTATGTATCCTTAAAATGGCTGTAACTTTTCATGCAGAAAAATTAAATTGCATGAAGCAGTGTAGCCAAATCAGCAAAGAAATGTAGAGCTAAACCTGCCACTGGATTCTTAATCTTGCCCTTGATATTTAGACATTGCTGCACACGTGGTTCCGTGGCGGAGGATCCCCGAGGACGGGTGGTGTTGTGTGCTTTAAGATGGCACTGAAGCTTTCTTTGGGAAGCTTTTGGTGGAGCAAGAGTGTAGATCTCACTGAAATCCACAAAGCCAAGGACATTTGGAGTCTTGCTCTTGAAAACTGCCTTAAAAGCTGGTTGAATGCACCTACACTGACACATGGGTTGAGGCAAGGTCCTGTGTGCTGGTTTTGGCTGAAGTGTCAGGTGTCCTAATCAAAAGCATGACATCAGAGAGTTATTTCTATAACTTAATAACTGTGTAGACCATGTGAGAATTGTAACATTTTTGTAAGACTTCTGATTTTTTCCCCCCACCTCCTTTTTTTTTAATAAGCAAGATTGAATAATATATTTGATTTTTACGTACAGGTTAATGAAGGTTGTTTGGGTAGTGGATGCACATACATTTGTCTTTTCTGGTCATTAACAGATTTCCTGAAGATCTGATCAGACCCTTCAGTACCTGAAAGGAACCTGCAAGAAAGATGGAGAGGGACTATTTACTCCAAGGGTGTGGAGTGACAGGGCAAGGAGAATGGCTTCACACTGACAGAGAGCAGGTTTAGATGGGATATGAGGAAAAAATTGTTTCCTGTGAAGGTGATGAGGCC
Organism: Erpornis zantholeuca; assembly: GCA_013400515.1. NCBI lineage: Eukaryota > Metazoa > Chordata > Aves > Passeriformes > Timaliidae > Erpornis > Erpornis zantholeuca. The sequence continues at coordinate 139,861 of VZTN01005749.1, forward strand.
CTGGCACAGGTTGCCCAGAGAAGCTGTGGCTGCCCCATCCCTGGCAGTGTGCAAGGCCAGGTTGGATGCGGCTCTGAGCAAGCTGGTGGAAGGTGTCCTTGCTCATGGCAAAGACGTTGGAACTGGGTGATCTTCAAGGTCCCTCCCAACCAAAACCAATCTATGATTGCTATGTGGCAGCTCCCATTTAGGTATTTAGCTTCCAGAAGCATCGAGTATCCAGCTGGTCCAGTCTCCTAAAGCTGCTGTGTATTAAAATCCTTTTGAAAATATGGGCACTTTCAAAATTTCTGTGTAGGGGGATGAGCACCATGGGAAACTGTTCAAGCTAAAAATTGCTGAGCAGTTTTCAAAATTGAGTCCTAGGAATCCATCTTTCATCCCTCTGTGGTGAGGAAGACTGAACAGCAATGATAGTAAGAGCAGCCTCTGTTCCTCCATGGCAACTAAGGACCAGATTAGGTGCCTATAGTTAATTTTTAAATAAATAAGGCTGCATGTTGGTTCTCTGGCATCTTGGGGATTTCTGTGCCTCAGAGGACTGCTAGCTCCAAGGGGATCTGCCAGCCTTTGAGGCTCCCACTGGGTATTCACCCTCAGCTTCTGCACGGTTCTCTGCACTGTGTGTGAAATATCCAGAATTCTGTGGGCCCTGGAGAGCAAACTGAGGATGCTCCATAGCAATAGGCTGGGAACAATTGGAAGAAAAGGCACGAATTGCCAGCTGCCTTTGACAGTTGTTTTTCTTACTGAATATGGTATTTTGTCACTTACCATCCATACTGTATTGCATAGCAGATTGTTGTTTACTTTTATATTCTGCTTTTAGAATTTTTGCAACCAGTAAATGACTTATCAAGAAAATATGTTTATGTGGAAAATGAAGTGTCAAATTATCCACTGTTTCGATTACTTGGGTGGTTGTTATTTTTTTCCCATAATTGACTCCTCTGAAAAGCCTTTCTTCTCAGAGAGGCCGCTGTGTTGTCAATCGTGCCAAATTGTATGAGATTATGTGCTACAGTTTTGTGACAGAAACTGATACTCATTAGGAAGTTGTGATCACTGTAATAAAAAGTAATGAAAAGGAGATGCACAGTTGTCTATTCAAAACATGACAAGCATTCTCTTCTTTCCTTTCCTTTCAGTGTCTGTCAATCTGCAGCTCCTTTAAATTACCGCTTGTGCATAGCGAATTCGCTCTTCCATTGACTAATCTTGTTGAGACTGTACATTCAGTAGGAGACATTTCTAATGGGTCTACTGCTTATGGAAGGCTTTTGGCATCTGACTTGTCTTGGCAGAGGGAGGAACAGAGAAAAAGGGAAAATTGGAAAAAGATTCAAGGAGATTTCCTCCTCTTCTTTTCCTCTGTTGTCCAGTCACGGCTCTGAGCATTTCTGCAGCAGTTTGCTGCTGAGAGAAGTGCTTGGTTGCACACATTAGCACCTCAGAACATTGCAAGGACTGTTCTCTCCCTGCCATGCTTCACAGCCATATATAAATGTTAGTACCCTGACCTCAAAGGAAACAGCCAAAGATGAGGTCAGCAGGTTAAGGGTGGCAGTACCATATGGAGGCACAGCTCAGGCTTCTCTTCACTTATCTCTAGCAAAGTGCACATAAAAGTAATCAGGGTTCACATCTACTTGCTCTCTCTCCTGATTTAGCTCAGTTAACTATCTGAGGCAGTAAGTTAATTTTTCCTTGGTCATTGGTATTCAGGAAGCACTTTGGAGATGTGACTAAGATCAGAGCTCCCTTATTTTATTCATTGTGTGCACATGTACTAAGAACTTAAATCTCTTTTATTGAGCCAGTGTATTTTGTCTCGCATTGTTGCAGGCTTAGCTGACAGAGAGCCAGTCCCTTTTTAAGCTGCAGTAACCTTCCTGCATGCCTTACCTCAGGGAAGCACACCCTTTCCTGCTGGGATAGCTGTGTCCAAGCAAGACTGCTGCTGGCCCCTCATGCTTGTGAGTGACAGATTTAAATCCACGCTTAACATGGTCCAGGCTTCCAAGGCTGGACAGACAACACTGAGCATCACCAGTGCTGATTACTGGGAGATCTTTTGGAAGAGAAGTTGCAGCCCACTCCTAATGTACATGAAAGATCTCCATGACTTGCACAAAGTGGAGCATCTCCTCTCAGTGTTGAGACACATCAGCAGCTTCACTGCCATCCATGACTGTGCTGCCTGGCTGCTGTCTGCTCCTTGGAGAGGGTTGCATTTCATCAGCATCCTGCAAAATGTAGTTGTTGAAATACCTTTCCTGAGTAGACATGCTGAATTGCTGCAGTTGCTGCTGCTTTTTAACTCTGGGAATGTTCTTCCCAAGCCTGCTCTGAATTAACTGAAGTCAGCATCAGGCAGTTGGTTAAAAAGTTTTCCAAGATGACACCTTGTCTCCCTGCTGTTATTGACAGAAATGATGCTGTATTGAATCACTACCCATTTCAGCTGTAAATACTGAACTGGATTAAGTAGACTTTTCTTTTCCTAAAATCCTTTCCTATGCATTAATGAAATGCTGCTTGAAATGGCAGGGATAATAAGTACCACCTTAATCCTCCTTCGCTTTCCTTCCTCTATCTTTTGAGATCAGTTGCGTGAAGGTCAATAGTGAAGAAATGTTGTGGACAGAGGGTTTATCCTTATTATTGATGCTGTTGGGAAGCAGCTTCATAGCTGCCTCTCACTGCTTTGTGGCACCTTTGACCACTGGTGTTCTGTGGGTAACAGGACAGGACAGCAGGCACCTCATTTCTTTTTATTTCCTAGATGCTTTTCTAGGCTCCAGTATCACATTAGCTGAGTGCCTCAGAGTCTTTGCTACTGCAGGCCTCTCACTGTCCTTCCTAGAGGTGGAAAAAGGGGTCTACTCATTTATGGAGGTCATCCTGAAATGTAGAGACAGTGAGTAATTCCTTTCTCATAGAGGGAGTTGAATCCCGTCCATTGCCAAGCCTGTGCAGCACCCCAATAATAGCTGAGAAATAAGCAAGATAAGGTCTATGCAAAATCCCAGCTTTCTTTCTCCCAGAACATGAGGTCCATCCAAGATGTTTTCTGATTTCTTGTCCAAAAGACACTAACTTTTTTGGAAGCTTTTCACTGAAAAGACTGCAGTCTTGAAGGGTGAGCAGGAACTTTTCAAGATGAAGTGGAATTCTTCTGCCTCATCTGGGACAAACTGCAGTTGTTTGAGATGAATATCTTGTTTTTGAGACGAATATCTTCTGGACTTGTCTTGGACCTAAGTGGTTTCTTTATCAATAATCCCATTGACTGAAGCTGTTTTTTAAAGAATTCCCGAGCTTTCCAAATGCCCTCTACTTATATTTCCCTCTGCACAATTGAGCAAAAGGGATTTTGAAATGATGTTGTGAGAGATGATGAAAGCTTCTCAACTGAGGTATATGGCAGGGGTATTACAGGCCATGATGCAGCTGCCCAAGCTACAGATCTTGTTCTCTGTCAGCACTAAGGACAGTGTGAAATGGATGATATAATTTATTTCATGGTTTGAAGATGAAGAAGATGCAAAATGCCAGTTTTACTGAAGATGCTTTCAGGGTTAAAGGTCCTCCACATAGTACTGTAGCTTTGCACAGGTGGTGCACCGAGTGGTAGTTATTGCAAATACTTGTTTGACACAGTGGGAGAAAGGGGTTGGGGAGTGAGAGAGAGATACCCATCCTATGTTATTCCCACATTGTTTTACTTGATGTGAAAGGAAAACACACCAGTTTCATTTTGTGTCATGAAGGGTATTTGTGATGATTTTATTTGCTTTATGCCTGTGTAAGCAGTGAGAACTTTCTGTGCTTGCCTAATGTGAGGATCCAGCCCATAGTTTAACTTCTAGGTTTTTTTCCCTAACATCATGCAAAATCAGAAGTACATTTTTTCCCTCCCTTTTCTAGAGACTTGAAGTATTACTTTCAAAAGACCAATTCAGAGTGATTGCACACCAGACCAGATGCTGAATGGGACCTCAAACCTGACACTAATCTGCCTCGTTCACTTTGAAAAAGCAAACTCTTTGCGTGTTTCCTTTTTAAAGTCAGGGCTGAAAGCATCCTCTTTCCCTACATGCTATAGTTTAGCTATATGGATTGAAGAAAGAAGGAAGAGAATAAAAGGAGGATTTTGCCAACAAAACAAAACCCAGCCTTGGCTTTTTACAGCAGATTATCTGGGAAGAGGGTCTCTTCAGTGTGAGGAAAGCTTGGCCATGGCGTGGTGATTAAAGTGTACTGAAGGACAGACAAGAACTATGCAGGCTTCTCTCAGCAAAGCTACATTTCCTTCAGTCTTTTCCTTGCCTTTAGTGTAGTCTAGGTCTTGGCACTCCTCCTGTGAGGAGATGCTGTCATTCCTTTCCTTCATTCATTCCTAGCTGTGCTCTGCAAGAAAGCAAGCTAATTCATGTAGGTAGGTAGCACGATATTCTTTCTTGTCTCCACCTTTGCCAGGAAGTCACTGATTCACTAAGATGCTTTTCCCATCAAAATTCACTATAAAGACCAGTATAATCTGTGGGAACAGATGGTATTTCTTGGTAGATTTTGCAGGGATTGGTACCAGATTGGACAAAGGTTTTACTGCGTAAGTGTAAAATAATTTTTCCCTCATGAATGTGATTACAGATACCAGTTTGACCTTCAGGACAGCCTTCAAGGCTGGCATTCTCCTGGGACTTTTTTTTTGAAGGGGGGTGGTTGGCTGGTTGTGTCAGTTGGGTTTGGGGTCATTTGAACCACACAAAGAGACTGATCAGACTGGCACAACCTCATCTCTTTACTCACTTTCAACGTGACATATAAAACTCATTCCACATGTCTGCAAATTGCAGCAATAAATGATATTAATAAAATACCAATAAACGTTTTCTAATGATAAACGTAGATACTGGAATTGCTTGCCTAGGGATGTCTATAATACTGGATATGCAACACTCAGTTTGCAAATATTCTTGAAAACAGGTTAAACAAACCTCATTAAGAAATTACCTTAGATGTGGATAATACACCTTCAGGCAAAGGAATGGGTGAGATTTCTTTAGCTCGACTTTTTGTCATTTGTTGAGCATGTTAACAGAACTCTGGAAATATTTTGGCATATTTACCATCTGTTGACCTGTAAAAAATAAAATATTGGAAATTCAGCATAGAAAATTGCTGCCTAATTGGGTAATTTTAATGAATTCAGGATCTGAGGGCTCCTTTTTCAATATGCCTCTTGAAACTGGAAAGGGGTTTGACAACATGGGTGCATGTGTGATATCTAGCTTTGTAAACATGCTTTACTCCTAGCAAATATGTCTGTGTTTTTGTTTAATGCACAGGGAACAATGTCATGAGGACCATCCATGGGGTAGGAGAGATGATGACTCAAATGGTGCTGAGCAGAGGGTCTGTATTTCCCATCAGCACCCCTGACATCCAGCCAAGCATTCACCCAAGCAAGCAAGCCAGTGCTGCAGACAGTGAAGATGTGATCGTAATGGACACCAAATTGAAAATCATTGAGATTTTGCAGGTAATAACGAGGAGTGGAATATTACACAGCAGTCATTTCACGGTTCTTTACTCACATAGTGGCCAGTTCTGTTAACTACATTCTTACTGTTCACTGGGCTGCTCACTGTAGAAAGAACTCTTTGATATGAGGAAGGATACTCCTCTGTGTGTGCAGCTGTGGTCCTCGCCCTGCTGTACCAGCTTCACCTTTGAAGGAATGGGATGCTGCAGAAACTTTGTGACTGTGCAACAACAGAACTTGTCCGCTAATCTTCCTCACTAATGCTTCCTGAAGACAGCATGTCTGTTCCCAGTTCCTTTCATACTCATTTTACACTGGGGTGGTTGCTTGATTTAAGCATTTGCCCCCTCTGGTGTAGTAGTAGGATGAAGGGCAGGACTGGCCCTGGCCCCACTGAAGCTGTTGGAGGCTGTGCACTTCTGAGGCGCATTTAATGCACTTCAGATTTCCACTGCTGGGCTGAGAACAGTCTGTGGGCTGCTGTGATTTCCTCCCAGCTGACCTGACAGGCTGTGTCCCACCAGCCTGCCTCCTGAGATGCAGTTTTCTCTTTGTGCTGTTAATGAAGTGGAGTGGCACACGTTTGCTCTGTGTATTGAGTCCCGGTTTCCGCAATGCTTAGGCCCTGAAGGAATGTTTCAGTGTTTTCTGTAAATTCTCTGGATTTGTTGGTACCAATGTCACTTTTGAAGGATTCCATTTGTTCTGACTGCTCATAAATGATTTAGATTACTCTAATTACTTGTCATATGAAAGGATTTCAATTGTTAGAATACACTCAATACTGCATTCTTTGGTTCCAGACCTCCTTTAGTTTAAAACTTACAGTGAAAGACAGAATGTTATGAAGTTATTCAACCTAAATAACACCATTCATGTGTATTGCTTCTCATTTTCATTTGTTTTTATGACAGAATTTCTCTCCATACTGTCCTACTTTACTGGTCGATGCCTAGGAGGACGATTTCAGGACTTTGTCCTGTGCATTCCCTGAGGGAATCACATTTTGTCTCATCCTTTTCTTTTTCACAGCACATTCAGCACAAGACCACTCAAGATTGAAGAGCACTTAATCCTAATTTCTTCCTTAATCCATGGTTTGATAGTTAAGGATTAGTCACATGGTCAAATTACTTCACATAAGCAAGTTGTCATATACTTGGTGAATCACAGTAAATGTGCATGTATATGATCCTAGCCCACAAGAAATACCAAATAATTCCATTTCATTTAAAATGCAACGAAGAAGGATTAATTTAAATCATGTTACCTTTCATTACTGTGTTATTAGTCTCAAAAGCGAGTAAGAATATTTTAGATTTATTGTACTAAAATGCATAGCAAGTACAATGGTGATTAAAACTATTCCATTCTCAGAAATATTTCAGTTTATAGTAATTTAATTCTCAACATATCTCCCTATTGCTTTAAGCAAAGACTTTTTAACTTGTGATTTCTATTCTGCCCTCAACCAGAATTAAACAGATGGTCTGATAGACTTAGTCAACTGTTCATGGACTTGGGAAATTTTTATTTTTAAAAATCTTGCTTGTACAATTCTGGGGTAGCTTAATCATGGGACCAAAATAGACAAATCCTATTACAGTGGGTCTGGGAAGCACGTTTGGCTTTAGCTGTAGATCAGAGAAGCAGGTTGCCACCATTTGCAAAGTCACCATTCAGATCACCTGTCACCTCAGCCTTGGAACCTTAGCATATGTCTTTCATCCCCACTGGTTGTAAAATATGTTAAATGATCTTAAAGGTGTTTGATTATGTGCTTGCATTTCCTGTGGGTAAGAAGCATCCATGTGTACAAATGTCAGCTCTTAACTTGATATTAATGCTTCCAGCTTAGTTATTTTCCTCACTATTCCAATATAAAAGTTGCACTTCCAGCTCTGAATTAGGATTTTTCCTGTATAGGTTTCCAGTTTTGCAGCTGAGGAAAAAAAAAGGCATTTTTCAGGCATCTGAGAGGGTGAGCCTTGAGCCTGTTGTGCTTGCTCTCTATCCCACTCCACTCCTTGCCTTCATGGGCCATTGGAAGTCCAGCTGAAATGGGAAATAATTGGTGTCTGCCTGGGTTTGAAGGTTCTGATCTGGCACTCAGGCAGTGAGGACAAGGCAGCGTGTTGGAGTGCCTGGACTCAGCCAGTGGTACTCAGCAATCCCTAGGGCAGAGTTCAGCATTTCTCAGGATGGGCAGAGTAAAGAAAGAAATCGCAGAAAACTGGCGAATGTTTTTTCATAGTGGACTTAAATTAATTTACTTCACTATTTTCTTCTTGTAGTTTATTCTCAGCGTTAGACTGGACTACAGAATATCCTACATGCTGTCTATCTATAAGAGAGAGTTTGGGGAGAACACTGAAAACGTTGATTGCACTACATCATCCCCACCTGACACACCAGGGACTGCCTCAGGTAAACCTTGCTCTTTCCTTTCAGTGCAAAGTAATTCTGGGTAGGCGACTGCAAACACTGAGCTTAACTGCAGCACAAAGACACAGGCTGCTGCAAGTTGAAAAGCTTGTGAAAAAATAAAAATTTTAAGGAATTCCACAAATTTTCTTCTCCTGGCTTGTCCTCCTCTAACAAAAAAGTGATTCCTTTTTCCCCACTACGATATTTTGTTCTTTTTTTTGTGCTCTTCCCAAAATACCGCACGGTGGCAAATGGAGAATGGGGATGGATGAGGACAGGTTTAAGTGAGGTGAACGGGGTACAGGAATGATTTGGCTTTCCAGGGAGTCTTCCCATGCACACAGAAGTGCTCAAAAGGTCTGTGTGAACACCTGCAAGTAGGGGAGAATTGCTCTAGTTGGAGGTGGGCACATGTGTAATACAGGGTTACTAAAGTCTTAAGTAATAAGTTACATTAAAGCCATTCTAAAGCAAAATGACAGTGTAGGAAATAATTAGGTTTATGGTAAATATTCTAAAGTTCATGTACGTGCTTTATTGGGGTTGGCTCATGTAACAAAAAATATAAAAGTCTGATAATCTGTGTCATTTGTGGGTCACTGCTGGTGGCTAGTACAGCTCCTAGCACCGTGTGGCTTTGGTTCATCACTACGATTCTCTTCCTCAGGGATAGTAATACACAATTTAACTCTTCCCCATGTCCTGTTTGTTCTCTGCTGCTCTTGCAGAAAGCAAATTTTGCGTAGTTGGGGAATGACTGCTTAGACCTTTACTTGATGCCATCTGCTCTAAAGAGGAACAGAATTCCATTTTGCTGTGCAGATTAAATGATGATCACTGGGTTTCTTTTTTTTTTTCTTTTCTTTTTCTTTTAGCTTTTTTTTCTAAATTTTTTTCTTTTGATTTTTTTCCCAGCAATTGTTCCTGACATAGATGAAATTGCAGCTCAGGCTGAAACCATGTTTGCTGGCAGGTATATTCTCTGAAGTTTTACCTCTATGTATATTTAAATATCTTTTTGTTCACATCGATATTTCTCATGGACTATCTCTGTTTATTCTATGCTTATTTCTGTAGCCCTTTCTCTTCCTCTGCCTGCTTGTTATTGCATAAGCCGTACTTGAACAGAAATGTGCCAGGAAAGGCCTGGATTCAATGAAGCAAACAGCTCAGATGGCCTGGATGGCTGTGGGATTGGCTATGACCACCCTCTTGGTTGTAGGAGAGTTGGTAGAAGGTTTTTGTCATGTTCCTAAAGGCAGCTGGGGAATGGTGTACAGGTGTATTGGGCTAAAGCATGCTAATTTTCTGTTTATCTTATAATGCCTCACATGGGTGCTAAAAAAAGACTCTTTCTGGTGTGCCTTATGGCTACAGCCCCGAATTTCCTGGATCAGCAGCTTGCTGTTGATCCTCAGTATTTCTCATAGACCACTGATGCCTTAAGTGCCTACCTAGAAACAGAGACTAGACAGGAATAAAGGAGGGTTGCGGGTGTACACTCTGCATTGTGTACACATATCTTCACACTTTGATATCAGCATCAATTCCCCAAGCAGAACCCAGCCAAGGATGGAATTTCCCCAAGCTTGCCCCCCTCTCCCCAAGATGAAGGTTTACAGTTTTTGGCCTAGGACAGTCTGGGTGTCCTTGGTGAGCGAGCTGGAGAGGCTTTGTTATGTCTGTGTGAGCATGAGAGAGCAGCACTTAACAAGCTCCAGGAAACTTGAGAGTTACACTAGCAGTACAGGATTTGAAAAATATAAAAGTTAAAACCTAAGGCATCACCACACAACCTGTTGCAATTGCACTTGGTGTTCAAACTCACTGGGAAAGTCGTGTCAACACTAATCTCTCCTGTGACTCCTCAGATGGAGAGTGGACCACTTGCCATGATCTCCTGGACCACCAGAGGCCTGTAGATCACAAGTTATGCTTGCAGAGTTTTGGAAGGGATTTCAGCTATGCTGTGGACAGATTAAAAAAAACCACATGGAAAACACTCACACTGGAGAGTTATTACCATTATCACTATATTGGTTTAATTTTACGGGTCTAATTATAATTACACCAGTAAAAATTAATTCCATTTAGACAAGGCTGTGGACTTTAAAGTTTTTCTTGGAGCTAAGGAGAAGGATCTGCAGTATGGGCACTGTGATCTTTCCTCTCTCAGTCCCTCATGCATTCTCAACCCTTACCAGCACAAGCAATGCCTCCAGGCCTCTCCTGATCTCCCATAATGTAAAACAACACACAGCCCTTGGCATCTGCATCTTTAAAATGAACAGAGAGACTGAATGGTTTCTTGGAAACATTATTTCTGCTTTGATATGTTAAGTGTAAATCTGCTTTCTGCCATTCCACATTATGAATAGGATCCCAGAAATATGGTGCTTTTGGCAATTCTTGCTATTTTTGATCTTATATTTTCTGAAGTGAAATTTTAATAGCAGCTGAAATGGGAAGGAGTGAAAAGGAGAGGGTCAAATTAATCTCTGATGAAATACAGTTTACTTCATTTAATTGGGATTGGGGATGAGCCTGGCTCAACTTACCCACGACATAGTGAATGCTTTTGCAATATAGATTTTAATCACAATGTTTAACACATTTCATAGATATTTACTTCTGCTCCATAGTGTCCATTCTGCTACAAGATTGCTGCAACAGCACATAACTGTAGGCTAGAAGGCCTTTTAAAATATATTAAAGTAATATTTATAATTTCCTTCCTGCAGCGTATTTGGGTTGATTTTAAGAGCTCTGTCGAGTGAAGATTGTGTGTAGAGGCATATTTATCTCAAAAGCTTTTATTTTTACTTATTTACTTTACTTTATTTGGTCCCTTTTTCCCCATTTCTGTTGCAGAAAGGAGAAGAATGCAGTTCAGCTTGATGATGAAGGGGGCAGAACTTTTTTACGGGTCCTCATTCACCTCATCATGCATGACTACCCCCCGTTGCTCTCAGGGGCTCTGCACCTGCTATTCAAGCACTTCAGCCAGAGAGCAGAAGTTCTGCAAGCATTCAAACAGGTATGGATGGGCTGAGTGTGATCCCAGGAAACTGAATGCAGGGAGCCTTTCCAAAGGCTGCTCTGCCACTTAAATTGCTGTTTCTTGCATGACTATGTAATTTCCATAGAAGAGGCTCAGTAGCAACAGACTTCTTTGGCCATATGTGCTGGTGTATATTATAGTTCTGTCCCCCCAGAAATGGGTATTTCTGGCACTGCATCCATTAGGGAAAACATAGGTCCGTGGTGAGCCTGTCACAGTGATCCCTCAGGGACAGAACCAGTGCCTCATGTTTGGCAAGCAGTGTCCCCGTGTCAGCAGTGTGACTTGCCTGTCTTCAGGGCCACTTAGGCTGGGTATTGTTATTTTGTTATTCACCTGGTGCTTCTAATTCTAATTCAGGTGTCTTTGCACAGGGCTCCCCTGCCTGATACAGCTATGCCCAAATAGCAGGAAGGCAGGGATAGAGCCAAGCCTGTTTTCAGCTTTTATTCTTTCCCTCTGGTGCATGTGCAGGCTCCATGTGTCCCTGGATTAGGATAGGGAGATCTGATGTCATGGGGCTGCACGACAGAGACGCCTCTGTTGCGTAACCCTTTATAACATATGTTGATAAGAACATCTGATGCTTGTTTCAGGAGCTCGCGTTGTCTCATCGTTATGTAAGATCGGGAGGTTTCTCTCCTGTGCAAACAGATGAATGATAAAGACCTGAAAAGCTTTTGTTTAATGTTTTTGTTGTGCAGCATAATGGCCTCCCACCAGGTATTTAAAGTTAAGCTGTGCTGGTTAGTTGCATTAATAGCTGTTATTCCCAGGTAAGCAAGGACTGAGTTGCTTAACGTGTTTTTGTGAAGGATGGAAAAGGCTAATTGAGAAATAAACAAAAAAGGCTGTAGAGCACATGGAATAAGAATGCCTGCAGTTGCACAGCATTCATAAATTCTGTAAAATAACAAGGTTTTGCCAAGCCAAGAGAGCTGATTATGATGAAAACTTTAAATTAAAGAATAGTGGATATTTGCCTGGATGTGATGTGGTTTTAAAAAGAACATCCCTAACAGTGTTGTCAGTGACCTTTATCTTTTACATGATTATGATTTCTTTATAGTGTTTATTATTTTTCTGTAAAGATTGTTGTTAGTTTTTTGGAATATTGTCCTCATTAATAATCTTGGGAGAACAGAGAGTGTTACAAAGAAAGAAAATGTGTAGCTCATGCTAAATCAAGAACTACACATGGCAGTGAAAAAACACAGATAATTTGAGCAGTACAGAAAAAGGAAAAAATGAGATTAGTCTTAATAAGTGGCAACCACTCAGTGAGAAATTCAATGAACCTGAAAGTCAGCTTGTCAACTATATTCAGAGAAGTTTTTCTAAGCTGGCCTAACAGTGTTAAAGTTGTTATTTTTAAATATTTGATTATGGTGGTGTAGGAGATGATTAAAATTGCTGGCCATTCTGACTTTTCTTTGATCCCTTGTCATACCATCCTTTTTTTTTTTTCCTTTTTCTTCTGAAGCACAGTGCTGAAGCATTAGCTGTTTCTAACTACTGCTTTAATAGTGTGTAACTGTATTGTTTTAATACCATCAGCCTCAGAATCAGTGCATCAGAGCTCACTCTGCACAGAGCTCAAGAGCCTGTAGATCTCCTGTGCTGAAAATGTTTTGCAGTGTATTCAAGAAGGTGAAAGGATTTTGTGAATGTTGTAACTATCCTGTTTGGGGCAAGTACAGCCTCTGGCTCGGTAGAAGGTTTTTGGTGAATGGGGGCTAAAAGCCTGTGTGTGCCATGTTTCAATTGCATAGGGAAGGCTGCACAAAGCACCTGAAAAGAGAGGCTTAGAATGAGAACTGTGGAGCAAATTACCCAGCCCTAAGTGCTGGTGCTACTGCTGTAATAGCTTTACAATTTTCTCCATTTCCAGGTTCAGTTGCTAGTGTCCAATCAAGATGTGGATAACTACAAGCAAATCAAGGCTGATCTTGATCAGCTACGCCTGACTGTGGAAAAATCTGAACTGTGGGTTGAGAAGAGCAGCAGTTACGAGAGTGGAGATGTGGGCGACAGTCAAACCAAAGGGGGAGAAGAGCCAATGGAGGTGGGTTTAAAGCCTTTGCTGTCAGAATTGTTTCAGTATTGGTAGGTAGTTTAATGAACAACTGCAAAATCGTGGTCTGGTTAAGCAAAGTGGCAAAGCGAAGTATTCTGGCTGAGCTTTAGGAACTGCCAGAAAAGGAAATAACACCTCTGCTATCAATGTGTTCAATATTCTCTCCTGCTGCTCCCAGTAACTGCATGTCACAGAGCTGCATTCCTTTGGGGGTGCAAGCCACAGTGTGCAGCAGTGCTCTGGAAATAATCTGGGAGTCGTGTGCCGGCAGTTGGGTTGACTTGCTGGAAGAAAAGAGGAGTAGACAGTGTCCTGCAACTAAGGGAGAGGAGCACACTCAAACCCACGTTTTCAAACATCACCAGTAGTTCCACTCTTCACCAAACATGAGGCTGACCTCAGAATGTTGGGATTTTTTAGGCGATGTAATGTTTTCGTTTCTTTGGGCCTTGCATTACCACCTTCTCAGGATATACTCGTGATTTGATGTAGGACTTGAATCTAGGACCATGAAGACCTTTTTTTAATTATTATTTTATTTTTTTTTAGATTTCATTGTTTGGATTTTTTAAATTTTGCTTTTCAGTGCAAACTGAGGTCACCATGTAATCATTTAATTCTAGCATGAGCTTTTCAGAAAACACAAAGTGTTGCTGCTGTCATTGAGGTTTGTGGCATAAGATAGATAGAGCAGTGTTTCCCACCCATATTTATTCCCACTTTCCCATTTTCATCAGAGGAAGTGAGGAGAGATCAACAACTGTGATTTCTGACACAGCATTTTCCTTGTTCTCTTTCCTGCTGTCAGGAAAGATGGGCAAGGAAGCCACCAGGGAAGAAGAAAGCCAAGTAGGGGTTATACAACATTGTGAAGGCCACACATTAGGAAAAAGCTGGAGCCATGGAGATGGGAAAGCAGATTTTCGGTGGCTTCATGCAGGGGCAAATCCAACAATTCAAGGAAGAATCCCAAATTCTGGCCATAGTGTAGGTCCTCCTCTTTCTCTGAGCTATCTTAGCTGATGCTCTGACACCACATCTTTAGTGGTGTCAAAACTAGGGAGGAAACTGGACTTGGATCTTAAGTATGTGATATTTCCTTCTTTCCTTCCTCAAGCACAGCTCTAGTTGGAAAGAAAATGTTCCTTTATGTATTTAATGAATTGAAAAGGTAATGGGGAAACAGAAAACACAACTGCATCAGGATTACAAAGTTTTTTAGCTATAATGCATTTTTAAAGTGTAATTTATTCCTGTGGGTAGCCCTGATAGCAAGGAAACTCCAGGGAAAGGGGGCAAACCAATATTTTTGAAACAGAGGAACCTCTCAATGGGATATTTTGAGTGGTTTTTTCCTATGAGGCACCTGTGGGTCTGTATGGATTAGCAGTGCTTCAGTACATGCACAATATTATCTCTAGCAGATCAGAGAGATTATTGTATCAGAGCAGTAATACGTAATCTGCTGGTTAGATCATCTGCTGGTAATTCCCTGAGAGCTCTGCCAGGTTACAATAGCTCAGAATCCCATCCATCGTTTTTTCTCCCCTGCTAAATTCTTCTTTAACAGTGAGGAGGTATTTTTACCTGGCAAAAAAAAAAGTAATATTAGATAGTACTCTCTTTGAGGCCTTAAGTCAGATGTGGGAGGTGTGACGTTGGGCATAATCTACAACGTGTGAAGCAGGTGGCTAGCTGTAAGCAGATAAAAATCCCATGAGATCCACGCTTCCTTGGAATGGATACTGGGTATTCAGAGCTGGATGAACCTCTAGGTCTTAAGGGAATATACTTCCTTTGCCTGTGTTTAATTTTTCCCAAACAACATTGAAGTGCACACAAGGATTTAAATGATGTTCCAGAACACTCTTATGTTAAGCCCAAGTTTCTGTTGTCACATGAAGCCTGTTGAAAGATGTGCATAAGAGTTTAAAAATATCAAATATCAAATTTTTTTGCCTGAGTCTTCCTTGGTAATTGTTTTCACCTTACTCTCATAACTTGTGGGCCTTTTTTTCTTTTTTTTTTTTTTTAAGTCCTACGACTCCAGAAATGGGAATTGTAGAAAAAAGGCCTTATTCTTATAAAAGTATCCAGAGTTCTCCACGGGAAAGATGCCAAATCTTACATCCAAACAGGACTGTCTTGATAGGGACTGGAGATCAGAGTTGGAAGTAGTATTTGGACTTACGTCAGACATAAATGAGACACCGACAGGGTTAGGAAGAAATCCTGAAATTGAGCTCACATAAGAGCCATGCTTGAGAAGGGGAAATCAGATAAAGCCTCTTCACTTGGTTCTCTCTAGGAAGGGCATTCTGGGTCCATGTAGATACCACGGACCATGGAAAGTGTGATTTTTTGTCTTGTCCCTGGAGGATGAGCACCAGAAACACAGCTCTGAGGAGCAGAAGCAGGCTCAGTGAAAGGGCTTTAAGGTGAAGCTGGAATAGTGGCACTTATGGAGTTCCTCATCTTTGCCATCTGCTGAGAAAGTTCGGTGAGGTTTCAAGTGGTTTAAACTTTCAGCACCTCTAAACACCTGGTGTTCCCTTACTTCCTTTCTTTTCTGGTCTGTGGCACGTTGCTTTGGTTCTGGGAATGTTTGAACAAACATCATAAATAGGTTGAGGTTGTGAACTGAGAATTCTGCATGTGTCATTGTGGTGGTTTAGCAAAACTTGGTTTGTGGGGGCAGAGAAAAAAAAAAGAGAAAAAACAGCTGCTTGAAACTTCTGTGACCAGCATAGAACCAAAAGCTGATGGGCAGGTTACTAGGCCAATTGGATAGGCTGGAAACACCTCTGTGATGACATATTTAAGAAAGGAGATTTTATTTTTCCTTCCCCTGGTAAGGAAATACAGCCTGTGGAGGGAAAAGCTGTGCCATAGGGACATAGGGACATTGCATCGCTGTCCTGCTGGGATGAGGGAGACTATTCAGTGGTGGGGAAATGCTCAGTCTCAATGCTGGAATCTGGGTCTCCACTGGGGGCTAGCAAGAAAGGATCTAATAGTGATGCAGAGTGTTATTCCAGGAATTTTATGGATAGCAAAAGTACTCTCTTTCAGAAAATATAATTTCCTAAAGGTGGGGTTCTCAGGTGAGAACCTTTCTCACTGAGATCTCTATGCCTGCCTGTCCGCTGTGGAAAAGTGTGACAGAGCATGTCTATCATGGGGCAGAACGAGGCCAGATATGCAACTGAGTGTCTCTGGGATCCCAGTGGTGTGATTATCTCTTGGTAACTACATCCCTGGCATACTTGTATGGGTTCAATAAACAATTTTTTAGTTTGTTAAGAGAAAGGATAGATTCAGCAGTTTAATGCTGATCAGGACTTCCAGATAAGACATATAGTTCACATGGATTATAAAACCACTTTGATGGAGGAAGAATGCTGATAAAAGTAACAGGTTAATTAATCTTGGTTAAGCCACAATCCCGGAACGGAGGAGGGTGGTTAATTATAGCAAAAAGCCTGAAATATCTCCCAAAATATTGATTCAAACAGCTAGAGAGATGGCAGCCTGCATACTAACAAACCTAAACTAATAAAATCCACTCTTGTTACATAGATCAGCAGGGCTGAACAGCAGTGTTGACACTGTTATAAACAGCTTCCATGGCCAAGTGGTGCAGCTGTTCTTACCTCACTGGAAATTAGGACCAGATGGGATTTATAGAACTCCTGAACTTCACCATCAGCTAAGAAAGTTCAGAGAGAGGTTTCAGGACGTCTAAACATTCAGCTTGGCATGCACATGTGTGTTTTAGTGTATTTCTCTTTTCTAAAACAGTAGGAAGTTTGAGGACACAATGAAACTCACAAGTGCACCTGTTTCTTCATTTATTTAAATGCTGTTACACTGGTTTACATCCTTGTGGTCATACTGTGAGTCAGTCTCAAGGTCTGCTAGAGTTTTTCTTCATGCTTTATACTTCACATCTGAAGTCCAACGTTTCAATATTTTTTTTTTGTTTCCAGTTAAGAAAGTCTTACCACAGCTGACAGCAGAAAAGCCCCCAACACTGCCAGTATTCTTAGTGGCAGTATTTGTGTACACGTTTTCCCTTGTTTTGATTGAGAGATATGCACAGAAAGGTGCGTGGGTGTTGGCAGTTCCTTGCTGATTTGATTTCTCTTATTTATCATACCCAGCTGGGGCTTTCCAGGAGCCAGGGCCCAGAGCATACGGCGTCATGACTCGATGCTGCAGTTTAACATATGGTTCCTATTTGTTTTTAAATTTTTTCCTGCCTCATCCAGAGATAGCGGCAGAAGCATCCCCTCTGTGGGAGGAACATCTCTAATTTCCACATGCTTCTTGTTCCTGTGCTGTTGAGAACTCCACCCTGCTTAACTGCAGAGTTGTCTTAAGCTCTTTCTCCAGACTTTTTAGTGTTCACATACACAGATTTTGTAATCTCTCCAGCTGTATTACAGATTCTTGGAACATGTGGCCACTACTGAAATACACTTCTGGTCCTTCTTCTTGCAGTATTTAAATTCCTTGGTGTGTCTAGTCTGCGATTTAGGGACATACTCTCAGAATGATCAGAAGCATGAAGACATAGAGTAATTGCCTCAAATTATGTTGGAAATTTGAAACAAAGGAAGGATTTGAATGTAAATCTTTTCACTCACTGGACCGCTGGATAAAGAATAAATGAGTCTTTCTTTATTATCTGTGTTATATCAATTCCTTATGAGCTGCTGTAATATTTCGTCACTTGCTGCTATAAAATGCAATTAGTTCGTGTTGAGGAAGTTGCAATAAATCTCCACTTGTCATGTGTTCTTTGTTACAGGAGTCAAACATTTTGAGCCCAATACAGGATGGGACCAAAAAACCCCAGATAGACAGCATTAAAAGCAATAACTACAATATTGTTAAAGAGGTTAGTATATCTGCCAAGAAACTTGCATGCCACACTTGTTTGACCAGTAGATTTAGTAATTATTTTGAAAGAAAGTGTCTCTGTTTGGTTTTGTGTGACATGACTGGTTCTTTTCTTGCTTGCATGCTTATTTATTTGTTTGGTTTGGTTTTTTTTGTTTGTTTTTTTTTTTAATTTATAGATTTTGATTCGACTCAGCAAACTTTGTGTTCAGAATAAAAAATGCCGGAATCAACAGCAGCGTTTACTGAAAAATATGGGCGCCCACTTGGTAGTCTTGGACCTTCTGCAGATCCCCTATGAAAAGGTTATTTTCCTAATTTTAGTGGTAGAGAGCATGAACTTAAGGAAGGGAAAGGCCTCGGCAGGCCCAAGAATCAAAGGGAATATTTTTTAAAAGCTGATTTGTCAGCTGTGGTACAAACGTGAAATGATGAGATCATTTTCTACCTTAAGAATAGTGAGTTTGGGCTCAGTTTAAATACAGCTTCCTGCATGGTTTTATTGTAAGGTTAATGTTTACTGTCTTGGGTAGCTGCATGTCACAGCAATGTCATTCCTGTACCCATTCCTGAAGTAGGCAAACCTTAGGACAGACCAAAAGCTTTCACTGATTGAATCTGAAATAACTTCTTTGTTTCTGTGGTGGATGTCTCTAACCTAGCTCCACTTGCCTTTTTTTTCACAAGATAAAGTTATTTGGTACTGATGTGGTGGAATTGAGCATGCAAATGAATGAGATAGATAGGCTTTGAAAGGGCACATCTTTCTAGGTCTTCTAGGAGTCACTGAGAGGAGGTAAAACCTCTGCTGGGCTATGTTTTCCTGCTTGTTGTGTTACAGACACTGGGTTCAGCTGTTGTCAGCAAAATAGTGCTTGTCCATAGAGGTGGTTCATCAAATCATACTTAGAATACTCTCTGAGAGGAATATAAAATGGGGATGAAACTAGAGATATGTTTGTGTGGGAGTATGTGCATGAACACATGCACACATGCATCTGTTTCTCTATGTAGCTATAGAAAAGCCAAACCTTTGCCAAGGCTTAAAATTAATGCAGAGAGACATTTTTGGTTTGTTTTGTTTTTTGTTTAAATCAAGCACCTTAGCACTTTTTTAAACTAGGAAATTATAACCACACATGAAGGAATGTTGCTTTGATTTTGTGCTCCTACCTGTGACTCCCTATGGTCAAGTTGATTCAGAGTAAGGTACAGCTCCTAAGGAGCTCTGAAGGAAACTGCATCAGTTGCTTTTGCCAGAGGGAGAATTCCTGCCCTATAAAGGCTCAGGAGAATTGGTTTGTTCCTGGCTGAATTGATGTTGTGTGCTTTTAACAAGTATGTTTAGGTACAACCAGCTGATTTTGTTTGTCCTTTCTTCCTGCAGAGTGATGAAAAGATGAATGAAGTTATGAATCTAGCCCACACTTTCCTTCAGAATTTCTGTAGAGGAAATCCTCAGAATCAAGTTCTCCTCCACAAAAATCTCAACTTGTTCCTAACTCCAGGGGTAAGTATTTAATTTGAAGTAGAATATGATAATTGGAATTAAATTTGGGTTTGCTGAAACATCCCAGTGCTAAATAAATAATTTCACTAAATTATGCCTCCCCTCCTCTCTCCTCTCTCATTTCCCTTAGTGTTTCTTTTTATGTCATTGGCTTTAATGTTGCCATTTTAAAAGTGGAAAACAAAAACCACTGGTTTACTGGAAGGATCTATGACTGTGTGTCACATCATTGTGTTGAACTTGACTCTGATTTGATTCATCCTGACTCACTCACTGATGGACTGTAAAGTCAAGGCAGAAGATGCTGTGACTGCTGTGACCTTGTGTGACAACAGAATCAGACCCAACTAATCTAAAGTTTGACCTTCTATTAAATCATTGTCTTTACAATACACCTTTTTATCACAATGTCTTTGTATATAGTTGTGTGTGTGTTTACAGACATATTCATACAGAATGACACTTGCTCAGTGGATCTACTGAGCAAAACATGCTTTTATTAGAAGGATTTGTGAGTATGAGGACTGCAGACCGTGGCCTGTGCACATTAGGAACCATTTGTTCTTGTTGTTTTTTATTTCTGCTCTTTTGTGGCAGTAGTGAACAGCTCTGAGCTGTGGGAACCAGAGCCCGGATTGCATCACATCCAACACTGACACTTAACTTGGGTGCCAAGTGTGGAGCCAGCTTGAACTTGTGTTTCTGTTCTTTTGAAGGTGATTTCCTGATCATCCTTCCCAGTTATTGTGCTTTTGTGCACATTGTGGAGCAGACTTGATGTGAATTCCCTTCAGATGACACTAAACAGACATGGATACTGTAGGAGCCCACCTGACCCTCAGGAGCCTTTAGTCCAAGGGACCAACCTGGACCAAAAGCCCTAAGAATGCACAAAGTCTGGGTTCTGTGTCCTCAGCAGCATCCCTTCTTGCCCCAGATCTGTTCCTCTCGTTCCATGCTGCTAACAGATACACAGCCCTAGGCTCCCTGTGGAGTTAATGTGGGAAGAGACATTCTCTTAGAGACTGATCAGGCTGCATGTGCAGGGATTTTCCTGTTGGAAATGCCTCCTCTGTGAGACCCAGAGAGAGCCAGAGCAGCTCATCATCTCATTTGGTGGCCTCATTGCAAAGTTTGATGGTGAGTGGGACCAGTGTGGTCTCAGGTGTCTCGTATTCCAAAGCCCCCGCAGAGTGCTCTAGCAGTGTAGTGTGTGTGTGTGTGTGTGTGTTCACTTTCCACATGGACACAGGTTTGGTTTATGCCCACTTTAGGACTGTTTGTACTCATAGGGAAGTGTGGAGAAATCCCATCAAAACTGGAAGCTGGACTCTGAGATCATTGAAAAAGATTTCTCTAGTTTCCCTCTACTAGTGAGCCTTCCTCTACTTGAGAATCCTGTGCCTCTCTCAATCTCGAAGCAAATCTGCTTTGCTCATAAGGCTGTTTTTGATCTGTTCAGCTCCTGGAAGCTGAGACCATGAGGCACATCTTCATGAATAATTACCTCCTGTGCAACGAGATCAGTGAGAGGGTGGTGCAGCACTTCGTGCACTGCATCGAGACCCACGGCCGGCACGTGGAGTACCTGCGATTCCTGCAGACCATCGTCAAAGCAGATGGCAAATATGTGAAAAAATGCCAGGACATGGTAATGACAGAGGTAAGCAAAGGCTTCACATGTTAATCACTCATGTATTTTGAGGCTGTTTTTCCTGCTCTTGATACCAGGGAGATATAATGGCATCCTCGCTACAGAATTTTAAGTGGCGCCACAAATAATGAATATTTTAGCAGACGTTTTTGGGAGTTTGATCTAATTTTGTAAGGCCATCTGTATAACTACTAGAAAGAAAACATGAGTGTTAGCATGGTGATACAGAGATGTCTATTTGTAGATGATGTAGCATGGAAATCGCAGAGTTACATAAACCTTCATTTTCCTGTAATGTAATTTAGAATCATTTTACCCACTCTTGTGGCATGGGTTTGCCATATAAGAGGCTCTTACCTCTATGGATTTGTCTGAAGAGTGTTGTAGACTCTTTTTCTAGCATGTAGCAATTCTAAATTCTAGTTTCTGCCTTTTTTTTTTGTTTTGTTTTGTTTATTCAGTGAGGGTCATTAGAGCCGCTCTAACTTTAACTAGCTGGATTCAAAGTCTGACCCAGTAAATTCCATCAAGTGGTTTGTGGACAAATCTTTATGCCAATAAATTTCCTAGGAAAATACCTAATTGACTTTCTCTGCAATTAGGATTTGATATATTGTGAGCATGATAAATGAAGTCTTCAACTTGCAGACACTTGTGCATTTAACTGTAATTATGCTAGCAGTTCCTTGAGATTAATAACTGGGTAAAGTTGAATATGGTGAAAAGTCATGGTAGGATTAGAGTCCAAGGAACATTTTTATTTGCTTTACAAAGTGCCTTTTTTTGGCTGGGTTTGCTTTTTTTAAGAGATGTCTTCACAAAGAAATCAGAGATAAGCTTTAGTTTTTCATGGTGTGAACAAAACTAAATCCCACTGAAATTTTATTCCGCAGCAACAAGAGGAAAAACTTCTAATTAAGAAAGTAAAACTCCTGCCTACATGCATAACCTTTAATGAAATTCACCTCAACCTTTTCAATTTGAGTGAAGTATTTTAACATGCAATATCAATTACAAGCCTTTGATTTACATAATTCAAACACTTCTTGTGCCTTTGTGGTTTTAGATTTTTCTGGTTCCACCAAAGGCTCTTGTAGAGGTTTTTTTTTTATCATCAAACAAAATTTTTAGATTCTTCTCAATTTAAATATATTTTGCTATTGACCTATAGCACCACAAAGATAAACTGTCATATTACATTTTCAAGCTGACTCCATGATGAAAGTAGAAATGAACTTGGATATGGCATTCACATTATAAGTCCTGCAGGAATTTCCTGGGGGGAGGGAGGGAGAAACCCTGTTTTGATGAAACAGGGTAAGATAACGATCTGTTTTTCAAAAAGTAGGAAATTACAGGTAAGTAATTATGATTTCTTAGAAAAGGATGCTAATTGTGAGACTCGAATGGCACTTGAATAGCAATCCACTCTGAAGGGAACGAATGGTTGCAACTTGCCACAGGGTTGGGACAGTTTCTCTGTAGACAGCTGAGATGGACTTTGTGACCTTAAACAAGTGGTGTAGCTTTTCCTGTGCCCCCAGATGGGGCACATAAACAATTTACCACAAGACAAGATAGAATATGACTGTACAGCTTGCCTCAGCTCCTCCCGCATTTTCTTTCACCCACAGGAAGTATATTGGAGCTTATTCCTGTTTACTGGGAGTGAAGGATAAGCCTCATATTTACATGTTCTAGAAAGTGCATGCAGATGAAGGAGCACCATGGCAAGAAGAATACTGTCATAAAATACATTGAACATCCCCAATCTGGCTGATTCCCTTGTTCTCATCTCCTTGGTCTCCATGTCTGCAGTGATGTTTACCAACCTGAAAGGTTCCTTAGGGCACTTTTTCTCATTACACTCAGGCTTTGAGGTTCCTGCAAGAGCCCTGCCTGTCAGTGCAAACACTATTACAGAAGGGAAAGCAGAATTTACTTTGAGCCCGATCAATATGGCAGCAGAGTTTTCTATTACCTGTAGTATTCTGGAGTAATATTTTGCAGAGCATCAACAGCTGCTCTCATACTGGCCAGCTTTATTATATTTCCATAGAATTCTTAAATTGCTGAAAATATACTTTAGTGGCAGAAAATGCTGCTGGGTTGTTTTGTCCTAAGCTCTTGTCCCTTTAAATTTTTTTTTCTGTACTGTGGATTGTCCAGAAAATGTCTGAAAAGTCATGGGTATAGAAATACTTTAGAAACCCAAAGATAAATGAGAAATAGGAGTTGCAGGAAAGACTGAATTCACAATTCACTCGAGCCAAATGTCAAAGTAAAAATAAGCAAGAAATGGGGAAAGCACAAACAGAAAAGCTGTGAATTCAAAATTTGAAGTGTTGAAACCCTGGAAAGTGTAATGAAATGTTTCTTGACTTTTCATTCTGGGAGACTAATTTTAATTCCTGTTCTTGCTGCTTTCCCATTCCTTAGCAGCTCCAGCAACCTTTATGACTACCCTTGAATTGAGTAAGCTGGGATTTCACGTCACGTATGGACTGGAATAGGTCAAGTGCCCAATTCACAAAATAAGTGCGATTTTTGAGCTGCCAGGGTGTTTTCTGTACTGGGAGGGGTTTGTGGCAGCTTATTTTCACCCACACTGAGAGTGGATTGTGCTTCAAAGGACAGTGATGGAGAGAGGATTCCAAACAAGATTAGAGCACAACTCTTCAGTGAGATGTGCTGAGATGGGGTTGCCAGCATCCAGTACTGCTCTGGATCCTCTTGAGATGTGCAGAGCACTTGTAGCAGAATCAAATATTCATCACATACACCAGTTTTCTGTTAAATGAAAGTGCTGACATGACTCTGACAAAGTCATGACCCACCTGCCAGATTTGCACAGGGTGGGAAGAATCCCCCTTTGTTTCCAATACTGAGCAAGGGTAGGGAAAAACTGGGTTCAATTCTGGGTGAGCCACAGGCTTTTTGTGTGAGGCAGCGTGGAAGATTTAATCTCACTGCACCTCAAGTGCCTGTCTATGAAACAGGGATAATAATGCATTCTGGCCTCCCAGCTGGAGGTGAGGATAATTAATTACTTCACACAAACACTGAGATGGTAGGAATAATAAGGATGGCATGCTGTCTTAGGTAAAGACAGAGCTACGCAGAAATTAAACTTCAAATTCACCTTGCATTAGTGCATTCCTTGGTGAGTTATTCCAGATTTGTGCTCATGTTGATAAGAGCAGAAGTTTGCCTTGGATATTGTTATGACAGGTTCATTTGGCAAACCACATCAGAGTAAATTTTGTTTTCGTTGTTTGCATTTTAGCTAGAGAGTCTTTGCATACTTAAAATAAGAAATTAAGAAAACCATAGAATCACTGAGGCTGGAAAAGACCTTTAAAATCATCTGTGAAACGATTGCAGCACAGGGTGCTCAAAACCTCGTGATCTCTTTTCTCAGCTGATAAACGGCGGCGAGGATGTGTTGATATTCTACAACGACAGAGCATCCTTCCCAGTCCTGCTGCAGATGATGTGTTCGGAGCGGGACCGAGCCGACGAGAGCGGCCCCTTAGCCTATCACATCACCCTGGTGGAACTGCTGGCCGCCTGCACCGAGGGCAAGAATGTGTACACTGAGATCAAGTGCAATTCCCTGCTGCCCCTGGATGATATAGTGAGGGTAGTGACCCATGATGACTGCATTCCTGAGGTATGATTCTCGGCAGGAGGAAGCAGAGTTAGTGTTTTAAGAAACCCAGGCGATGTTTTGTTGTTTATAATATACTGACAAGTTGAATATTTGCACAGGAAATGGGCTGGAAGTGGGTGGTGCTTCTTAAGGTGAAAAAGTGAGACAGGATAGACAGTATTTATTCCACTTGTCCTTATTGATTTGTTTGTCAGCTTTTCAGACACCTCTTTTTTTGTTTGGGTTTGTCCAGGCACTGTCAGAGTTTAATGCTCTCGTAGCTTCTGGCTGAAGCTGTGAAGACCCAGCTGAGTGTTAGGTCAAGCCAGTGTTTTGCCACTGCCTGAATTTCTTGGAAATGATGGGTAAAACACTGTCCATGCTGAAGTCAGTGGGAATTTGGGTGAAGTCTCATTGTAATTAACTCAGTTGCAGTCCCACAAATGTTTTTATTCACTGCATGTGGAGGCACAATTCTGCACGTGTCATGCTGAAGTAGGACCACGATATCACCTGGTGGAAAAAGCAGGGCTCAAAACAACAGAACTGGGGCCTGCAGGAGTTAAATCTCTCTCTGCGCCATGAAAATGCCCTTGTTATCAAATGATCCTATTACTAAAAAGAAATATGTTTGCTTTACCCAAAAGTTCCCCTTAAGATTAATTTCAGCAGATGGTAATTAGAAAAAAAAGCCCAAACAAATGAAACCTAAAGGTCTGATCTGAGTTTTCTCTTCACTGCATTAAACATATGCAACTATCTCATCTCCTTTGACCGTGACAAGAAATTTTCAGTGCATTTGCATGTGTTTCTATTTAATCTATACATTTTGGGCACTGCATATGCATTTTTATGCTGTGCACATGCAGACTTGTCATGCCAGAGAGGAGTGCAACTGCAGTCCTCCTCCTAAGACTTGTGCTGCCATTGCTGCAGTCCCAGTGCTCCACAACCTTTCTCTGCCATTTAGATCCCAAACTCAAGTGCTGCATCAGGATTGTGGAAATACAGGGACTGCAGTCCCAGCTCTGCAAAAGGCTTTTTATTTTATATTTGGCAAGCCTGTCACAAGGCTTCAACTCACTGCAGTCAACTGGCAAGTGCAGGGGTGTCCTGCTTTGGAGCCAGGCCTTGCTGGTCTTAATATCAGTTAAATACAAGAATTATTACTGGTTTACTTTGTGGGGGGTTTGTCATTAGAGAAAGGATATTTGCGAAACCTTTCATTTTTCATCCTGTGTTTTTTCAGGAATGTGTTGCCTTGCTTCTCCCTAAATCTTCAGAACCAAACATATGCATTATTATGGTTATGAATGTTTGTTAGTACTGGAAGGTTCACCTTCATTGTTCAGTATTTTTGCAGGTAGAAAACTTTATGTTAATTGTTTTTACTGTTCCATGTCATAGTGATTGTGTTTTTGCTGTTCCTGCAGGTGAAAATTGCCTATGTTAATTTTGTCAACCACTGTTATGTGGACACTGAAGTGGAAATGAAAGAAATCTATGCCAGTAACCATATCTGGAAGCTATTTGAGAACTTCCTTGTTGATATGGCAAGGGTAAGCTTTACCAGGTGTTAAATATCACAGAATAGTCATGGGATATATATATATAACGGAACTGGCAGTTAACTATTTTTTGTTTTGTTTACTATTTTTATTCAAAGTTGACAGTAAGATAAGTGTGGTTGGTTGGTTTGTTTGTTTAACAAGCAGTCATTCGTATGTTCTTTATCATAATTTACCCTACTAATTACTAGCAGCCTTCTCTTCCTCAAAGGGCACTTTGGAACCCATGTGCCTTTCTCTTTTCTCCCAGAGAAATAAACTGGGTGTGTGTACATGGCTGTGAGCCTGTGTACATCTTTTGGGCCCATGTGTTGCATGCCATTATGGTGGCGACTAAAAACCTCCGCATCTGTAATCTCTTCCTTTATTCTGTTGTTACAGTGAGGATCAGGGATTGAGATCTTCTTTGGCTCATGTTCCTTCTTTAGTCTCTGTTTTTGCCTTTTATTCTCCTGTCGCTGCATTCTCATTGCTGATGTGAAAGGCAGCTGTAGAGCTGTGGTCCCTCAGAATACTGATTCAAATATAAATTCCAGCTGCAAGGTGACAGGGCACAGTCAGTACCACAGGCCTGCCATTCCTGTGGTCCTCCGTGAGCCTCACAGTGTCGGTACTTGTTGAATTAAATTTTAATTTGCAAGCTGAATTAAGCTTCCTTTTGCATGGATTTTGAAGGCAGAGAACAAGAGAAATCTTATGACTTCCACAGGGATTAAATACAATAGCAGAGCCATGAGAGGAAGCTAGTGTGATGTAATGATTATAGCCTGCAATACATATCCTTTTTTGAAGGTTAATGCTTCTTGTAATTATAAATAATTACAATATTAATGACAAGCAATGGTGTTGCTCTTGATGCTCAAGAAGTAGAATCGTGGCGTTTTGGGTTTTTCCCAGTACATGGTCCATTAAATTTTATAATTCTTAACTTCTCACTCCTTGTATTCTTCATTTTGTTGAAATGAAGAAAAAAAGGTAATGGATCTCAATTGGGTCCTGCAGCAGACATTGAGCCCAAAGTAATAGTGTGCCACAAAATAATTCCTGTGAGACCTATTGGGAGAAAATATCATGAATTCTGGCTAAAAGAAGGAATGCAAAGACTTGTGCTGTATGATAGGCACTGGGACCAGTTCATTTCTCTGTGAGATAGAAAAGTTATAAATGGTTGGGTTGGGTTTTTTTTTTATTTTCTTTTGTGTTTTTTTGTTTCCTTTTTTTTTTTTCCCTGGGAGCAGGTTAAAGCAGGGATGTTTTTCTTCTCTTTTTTTGGTGGTAGACATTCTCAGCAGTAATTAGTCCTCTACAAACCCTGTGTTCTTGCTGTTTTGTCTCTGTGGTTGTGTTACACAGTGAAAGCCCTTCTGGACAAAACAACCTGGGTTGAAAATTAAGATGAGAAACATCCTTGGAGGAGCATTCTGACTTTTAACCTTACTGGTTTTACCTCAAGAAGTGTTTTCTTCTATTTAATTCCCTTTCTGGGTTGCCCTTTCCTGACGTGTCCTGACCCCAACTTTCCAAACACACTATCCCTCCTCCCTAGCCCTTGAACGTGGCCAATTTTCTGTGCCCCTGGGCTAGAAGCAGACAAGTAGAAAGAGGGCTCTGTCCAGGTTTCCTCTCATGAGCCAACAGACAAACTGCACTGTGCTAAATGCTGGGGGCTTGTCCTGATGCTGATGACCACTGAGCTTGTTTTCACACACCCCTCTCCTAAGAGAAATTAGACTCCAGGTCAAGGTGAAGAGGGAATGATTAATGCTGCATTTTGTGTGTGGGTGCTGTCGGCACTGAATGGCAAAATGCAGGTTTATTCTCCTCTCCTGCAAGCATGTCAGAGGTGCTCTGGCCTGTCCTGCTCTTCAGCCATGGATGGCTGTATTTTCCAGGTGGTGGAGTGTATTTCTTCAGATTTGGTGCTCTGGGGCCCCGACAGAGCCCAAATGTTATAAATGCATCAGCGTTCTGTAGCTATCAGGACAGTTAGAATGCTGTCAGCCTCATGAAAGATGTTACAATAGCTTTCAAAGCATTTAGAAAAAGAGGCCTTTGATCCTCTGTGTTCCAGTGAGCTAAAAGGGATGCTTTTGCGTGGGGGAAGGGGAAATGCTTTTCTTTTAGCTGCTACAAATGCCTGTCAGTGGGTGAGTTTGTGAGCTTTGAGTCTGTTATTGGAGAGCACCAAGGTGAAAGACGGAGAGTGTTATCCTCAGGTTGGATTCCTCCTGCTTTAGATATATATTAAAAAAAAAAAAAAAAAAGAAACTGATTTTTTTTTTTATCTGTTTCTGGATTGAGGAAGGAAATATTTAGTCCCCAGCTGTCATTTTCCTTTCAACAATGTGATACTTTGCAAAGCAGGCATGAGGCGGATGCGTGTATAAACTGGGTTTGCCAAGAGCCGTCGCGCTTTCAAAGACTCCCTGTTTCTACAGCTCCTGCCAACCTACTTTCTGCTGGGTGTGACTTACAGCCTTGTGCTGAGCAAAGTGGGTGCTGCTGAAGGAAAGGCTTCCCTTTCCTGTGTGTGGCCCAGCCTGTGTAAGTCAGCAGCTGTAGTCTGAGCAGGATTAAAGAAAAGAGCTGAGATCTGACAGCTGTAAAGTCATCCTGGCTTTCTCTGCAGAATTTTTGAAGTATTATTCATGTGAGTTTTGGTCCCAAAGCCTCTTAAGGGGTTTTTAAACACTGCTTTCTCAATCCTCATCTCCATTTCATGCATTTCAGGGTTTTTTTCTTCCACGGAGGAAGATCTATCCCCCCCAAAGGGCAGAGGGATAAGAACAAATGAGAGGATTTCCCAGTGCCTTCTGTGTTGGGAATTTTTCAGACTGGCATTCCCACATATGGCTCTGCTTTTCAGGCAGCTGAAGGGGAAAGCTTAAAAGTATTTTGGAATTTAGTTTTGGTGATTTCTGCATTCACCGTGCTTGCACTGCACAGCTCCCTGTCTTCCTATTGGGATTGCAAGTGCTGAGCTCAGAGCTACTGGTTCCAGCCAAAATTGGCATGCAAATTAATTAAAAGCAAAGGAACTTCCAGAGTTTTTAGTTCTATGATCTATTAAAAAAAAAAATGAAACAAGTTTTGATTATGGACTGAATCATTTACCTTCATGAGGACTGGGAGTGGTCCTAGTGCCACTTTCCCCAAAACGGAAGGGCTGACGAGTTTGCCATTTCATTTTAGCCACTGTTGCTTCTCTAACCAAAATCTTACCTGGAGTGATAAAAAATGCACTCTGTGGAGGCATGACTGGTTTATCTGACACATTTTAGATAAGCAGACAAGCAAACTCCTCAAGATGCCTCATTTGTCTAGGTATCAAGTTATCTTTGGTTATTCGTCTGCCTACTACAATGCTTGTGTGCTAGACCCAAGGTGATTCTGTGTTCCCCTGAGCTCAATCACACCCTGAACACAGGTTCTTTTGGATGTCATGTCAATAAACTTCCTTAAAACATTGCTGGTGAAATTGCTGTCTTGTGCTGACAGTGGCAGTGTGTAATTAGAGAGAATCTTTGTGTGAGATTCAGGTGCTGTGGTTTATTTCTCTGCTTCTGTCACCAACTTTTCCATGTGACCTTAAGCAATTCACTCAGCTTCTCTGGACTCCCCATCTCTGAAAAGATGTAATGGTAAGTGTGTACTGCTCAGGTTTGGGATTATGTGTTAAATGCACAGCTGGCAATGAAAAGGCTACCCCTGGAGTCTGTATACAAAATAAATTCTGCTTTTGCATAGATTCCCTAGAACATTGCAGTCATCTCTGGCTTGCATAGGTGAAAGAGAAAACAACTCTGCCTTCATTTCTTGTTAAACATGACTACAACTGCTTATTTAAAGGCTGTTGAAGAGGTAGTATGGCTACAGTCTGTATTACTTATTTGTCCAGTCTTACCTTTCTCACTGGTTTTGGCTCTCTGTAGACTCCTTTCGGTCCTGTGTACACTGACACATGCAAAGCCAACATGACTGTATAGATGTTCACAAGTGTTGAAAAGAAATAAAGGAAATGCTGAAAGATGTAATCCACCCCAGTAATTTTCCCCTTTCTTTACGTGTGACATCTTTATGCAGCAACAAACTTTAAGTGTCGTACCAAAGGGAGTCTTCAGGAACCTTTTGTACAAATCTTCCCACTTCCTCCCACCATTTAATCATCCTTCTGTGCTCCAGAGTTGTCCTGGTATCATCCATTCCCTTCTTTCATTGTTTCAGCTTGGCTTCTGTATTTTCCCCATGTGGCTTCCCAAAGAAATGCTGCCTTTCTTCCACTACCATCCTAAAGCCTGTTGATATTGAGTGTGTTGTTTCCCTTCTTTTCCTCCTTTTAAATATTTTCCCTACAAATGAACTTCACCTTTGTCACCCAGTTGTGGTGATTAATGGTTGAGAGAAGCTAAATGTTGTATGAAATCTTTCTAACCTCAGTTGTTTGTGTCTCATCTGTCTCTGAAGCATCTTCCAACCAGCCCTGCAATGGGAGGAAAAGTCCATTTTCTTCTTGAATCTGTCTAAATGTGTAAGTGGCATGCAGTGTGCTGATTTAGGGGCATCTTTTCTTCATGATGTGGGAAAGAATAGGCAGGCAGCCAGAAAGAACTAGTTCAGAAGAAAAGGGTATTGAAAAGACAGGGTGAACCTCCAAGAAGAAATACAACAAATCCAGCTCCAACTCTAACACATCTTTGGTAGATACTATGTAAAAATCTTTTGTTTTTACATTAAGAAGAAATATCAGCTGTGTTGTAATAAGTACAAAATAATGAAGCTTATTGGGGAGAACTAAACCTCGTTGTTTCCTCCTCCTTCCCTGCAGGTTTGTAACACAACCACGGATCGTAAGCACGCAGACACGTCTCTGGAGAAATATGTCACTGAACCTGTCATGAGCATTGTGAGTGGCTTCTTCAATTCACCATTTTCAGATAACAGCACCAGCCTCCAGGTAAGGAGAAGAGACACAGACAAATAAGTTATCCAGACTGTTAATGAGATGCCTTCTGTTACCTGCATAGGAATGCTGTCTGTTTTCATCCTCCTTTAATTTTTCTGTCCCCTCTCACGCCACTGATTACCAGCTTAGTCCCTCTTTAAAACACTTATTCTTCATTTTAATCACTTATATCTCTGAACCACTAGACAGCTTAAGGTGGTCAGAGTTACTTCTGGCTCTTGTGAATTCACTGGAGGGGGTATCCTTGCAGAAGAATCTTAGTGTGAGGGAAAATGCTGTGTCCTATCACAGAAGGGACACAACGCCTGAGAACGGGAAAGACTCCTCTGTCCTTCTGGTCTACTGTGTTTGCTTGATATCAGTGGCAATCTGAGGAAAAATTGCATGATTTGGCCTTTTTAGAGGTGCAGCATTGATTTCTGCTCCTGCCAGACCTAAAGATTAAAGATAATTTAATGGAGCTATAACTTGAGTCTACAAGCTTAAAACCCCCTTGGTTTATGTTGTGTCAAACCCTAAAGCAGCTGTGAGGAGATCCTTAAGGGTAAAATTCCGTGTTTGTTTTTGTTTTCAGACACACCAACCTGTTTTTATTCAGCTGCTGCAGTCTGCTTTTAGAATTTACAATTGTACCTGGCCAAACCCAACACAGAAAGCCTCAGTGGAGTCCTGTATCAAGACTTTGGCTGAAGTGGGTAGGTGCCAGGTTTTACTTTGATTATTGCTCTTTGTGTTTAAAGATCAGACTTGAGGTTTTAACAGTTTTTAACTTGACTCTACCATTCTGAAATTGTGACAGTGGTGATTTCAGAAATCCCACTTTCTGAGGCTAAATTATTCCTTCTTTTATAACCCATTCAAATCTGCCCCATCAAATAGGGTTGTTAGGGTGAAACTGGTAGGGCAGAGGGATGAGCTTGCTAAGTGAGTGATGGCTGAGCTTTCAGCCATCAATTTTAATTTGATGGTTGAAATTCTTGATGATTTTAACTTTTTAACATCAAGCAAGTTATGATATTAAATCACAACATAAGCAAAGGTGTCTTCAAATACGTTTTTTTCAAACTTATCCTACATTAAAAAATATTCTTCGCCAGAACATAGTTAAGACTGACAGAAGTTCATTAAGTTAAATTTCTGTAAATATGACTTTAAAGTCTTCAGCCATGACAGAATAAAGGATTATTCAATATAGTTTCCAAAAGTCAGTGATACTGATTGCTTTTAGAATAAGATTCTGCTCGGTGTGAATGAGAGCTGAGTAGAGGCAGAGATACATAGAAACTGGCTCAATTCTACTGTTGATATACTTATTAAAAAGTACTAATAAATAACGATAAAACACTATGAGAGGGTCCCAGACCCATCTGTAGCACTGTAACAATCAACTCTAAATTTAGATTTTTGGAATAGCTTTAGGGAAGTATCATGTAACATTTTAGCCAAAACATCTCATTAGCTTTCAGTGTGAATGTGAATAAGCAGTTACCTAAAAATTTAGCAACCTTCAATGTTTTATTTGTTGTGCAAATGATTTAATTATGGATCCATCTGGCAAGAGAACTTTGGAAGTTGAAGACATTTTATTTCCTTTATGCTACAGCTACTAGAGTCTCACATAAAGCTCCATCTCTACAAATCCTTGTTTGTGTGTTTAACACTTATGTCCTTGCTCTTCTCTGGCATTTCTGGAAACAGCCATCAATAAATTACTTCCTTTGGGAGCCTGGGGAAAGGGGGAGAAGTAGAGCAGGTGAGAGTTATGTTTGAGACCCACCATGTCCTCTGTGTGCTTGTAGACAGCTCAATGTCTTCATTGCTGTAGAGCTGCATCTAAAATCAAATTCTAGCTCAGAGAGGTCGTTGCGTTATCTCATCAAGATGAGGCTGCTTGGAGTTGTCTGAGCGTGGGTTTATTTTCCATTTGGCTCCATGCCCACAGCACACAGCTGATTCTAGGATGAAAAATTCCCAGCACATTCCAGCAATCCACAGCTCTGCTGATTGCTGGATGAGTCAGGCCAGGCTCTCACTGGGCTTTCTCTTCTCCCAAGGAGCATGTGCTAGGACAAGAAGAAATGGCCTCAAGTTGCACCAGGGGAGGTTTAGGTTGTGCCTTAGGAAAAGTTTATTCGTGGAAAGGGTTGTCAAGCTCTGGGACAGGCTGCCCTAGAAAGTGGTTGAGTCATCATCCCTGGAGGTATTTAAAAGATGTGTAGATGTGGCACTCAGAGACTTGGTGTAGTGGTGGACGTGGCACTGTTAGGTTACTGCTTGGACTCTGTCTTAATGGTCTTTTCCAACCTAAATTATTCTATGATTCTGCCCTGATGAGACAGCCAAGCAGAACTTGTCCCCACAGCAGCTTGACAGGGAAACCACAGGTCACCCTGAGGGGATGGCAGATCCAGCTTCAGGCCAGGTGTGCCAGCACATGAAAGGGCTGGTGGGCTTGGGTGGGCAGTCTTCTGTGTGCCTCTTGTTTCTGGGGGCTCCAGGAATGGCTGATGTCTGGAGTTTGCTTCAGATATATGATTTTGTTCCCTATTTGTGGAATTTAATTCCTCCACTACAGTCCTTTCTTTCATTCTGTTTTCTTTTTTCTGGAGATGGTTTACAGTTCTTTTGGTTTTTTTTAAAGTAAACTCATGTGCTGTCCTATGGGCCCAACGTCTTTCTTGCTTCTCTGGCTTCTCACCCATGGGTCCCCAGCCATGCCTTGGGGTCTCTTAGGTGTGGCAGAGCGGAGCGGAGCTGCCGGTGAAGGGCATCACTCCGTGTCCTCCTCTGGGACTTTCTTGAAGCAGCAGCAGGAACAGCCAGGCTGGGAACCTCTGGGGTGCCATGGCAGCCTCAGAGCAGCTCCCTGAAAGCACACAGCATCCCCATTGCTGATTTCCTTGCCCATATCATAACAACTGTTCGGGGATGCGTCACTAATAGCAATATCCAGCATGGTAAAATTGTGCTGTATTAGACAATTGCTACATATTCCTACTGAGTATTTTATTTTGACAGTGCAGGAAGGGAGACTAAGGGAAGAGGTGAGGGGGATTTCCCCAAAGAGCAAGCCCCAAAGGCTGGCGAAGAAGTGGAGTTTTTGACAAACATTCCTGTGCAAAATTTGGCTGACGGCAGAGATTTTAACTGTGGGTGATACTTGGTGTTTTTAGGCATGGTGGCAAACATGTCTTGCCTGGGTTAATAGAGTCGGCCTGCTCTTCTCCGTGGAAATATTTGGAAAAAGTGAGAGGCTTTTACACGCAAGGCCCCTCTGTGACTGCAGTGGGAGCCTGGTGCCTTTCTCTGTCAGGCGCCCAAAATGATGCTGCACTTTGAGAAGCCAGAGGTATCTTCCATAATACAAATATAACAGCCTTCTTGTGCCTCTTTTGCTGGCTGCATATATGGACCCTTTTTTCACTCTTCTGACTTGAGAGTCTGACAGCTTTAATGTAAGGACCTTCATGTTTCACATCAGGGCTTTAAAAAACCTCTAAAAAGATTTTGCCTTTATCAGAGAGATGGAGTATTGGAGAGATTTACAGCAGGGACTAAAGACTTCTGACAGAAAATAAGTATAGTATAGAGCTGAAAGAACAAACATGATATTTTTGTTGTTGTTGGTGTGTCATTGCCCTGGATTTACAAATGAATCTCAGGGGGAAGAAAGGTCATACACAGATTTCCCAAGATATCAAAGATCCATGTAATGACACGCTTTTAAAAGATCCACTTCCAAGCAAGTTTAAGCAGCATACACTGCTCAGTGCTGCCTGGTTTGTTGCTGGCAGGTGGATGCAAGCACTGCCTCAAGAGCTCAGGATCATTACATCTGCTTTCTGATGAGCACCTAAGAATGTGCATTACCTTCCAGGTCAACAAAAGGATATGTTGCAGAAGCTTATTTCTTATAACCCTGCTACTTCAAGTCCACTTCACCACAAGGGAAAAACTGCATAAGCTTTTCAAGCCTCACTTGCTGCTTTGTCTCCTGGCAGTTTCCTGCCTCCAGTTCAGCAGGAAGCATAGAGGTTTGCGCCTCTTCTTCAGCAGACCCTTCTGTGGCTCCAGGAGGTTTGGAACACAGATACCAATGTGCACCAGGTTGTTATTGCACAGGAAACATTTGGTGCTTGGCATGAATAGAAACTCTGGTGAAATTATGTGTATATACATATACATATACATATACATATGTGACTTGTTCACATGGATTTCTGAAGCAGGCTATCACACTGGGGAGAATGAACACACACATGTATTGCTTTTTCCTTTTCTCTTTTATTATGTAGGACTGAGCTTTTGCTTGAAAATACAGTCCCAAAAATGAGTGATCAAAACAGTTCCCATCTCCCTCTTAAAATAGCAACAAATGAAAAATGCTGAAAAGGTCCCCAGACCTTTGTGAAAACAGAGGAAATAAGGCATCTAACCATTTAATTTATTTCAAATTAATTCATTATCAAAGGACTTTCAGTTCATGCATTTTATGATCTTTGCAAAGTTGAGAAGTGTGGAGGTGAGTCTCAAAGTCTGCATTTTAAACTAGCTACTGTCTTTCATGTAAATATTGGGGAATATCACCTGTCCTCACAACCAAAGATTGTATAACTTAAATTGCATATCCTAAATGCTATTGAAGCAGGGTCTTTCCTGACCAATCCTTCAGGACCCATGCAAAGAACTGTCTTTGCTTCTTAATTAAGCAGAGATTCTTGTATCTTCACCTCTGAGCTTTAGTTTTCTGTTACAAGGGCCAATGCAGTTGTTTTATACTCGTCTCTGTAGTATCCATTAGTTTGCTCCCTCATGTTTTTAAAAATTGAATCTTTCCTCTGGTACTGTGTCTATCCCAAGGATATGGTCTGTCTGTGCCTGTGCTGTGACCACCACTAATGAAATAATTGGAATTTCCCAGATGAGTAAACAGTGCCAGAGAGGAACCTGCATTTTGTTTCACTATGTCTCTTGGCAGACCCTTAAAAAAAAAATCTCTTAGCAAGCCAAATTGCATTAGTAGCTATGAGATTATGTTCTAGGATGTTGTGCAAGAGAAGCAATGGGAGAATTCTTGTTTCCATCCTACAGAATCTAAGGTGAGCCCTGTAAGATTGCCGTTTCCTAAGTTCAAAGCTGGAACAGGTACAGAGGAAGCACTGCTGTGGTGGTCAGGGGAAAGGAGAACTGTGCTAGAGGAAGGAAATTCAGAACCCCCACGTGTTTTGCCTAGCAAAACACAGACCTGTGTTGCTGCTCTTTAAAAGTACTTAAGAAGATAAATAGTCACAAGAGGCGGTTAAGCTGAAGGACAGTGCTGACCCAAAACCAACTGGACATAAATTACACTAGGTTGTAAATAACCTAAATAAATTTAGATTGTAAATCAGAGGATTGGAACCAACTTTGGAAGGATGTCCTTGGTCAGTGGGCTGAGAGAAAGTGGAGGGAGGAGGGATGGCAGATAAGCTGCCTTCATTTTAAATGGGGCTCAATAAATTTTTCCAAAGATATTAAAGAGCATGGATTGTCTGTAACAGAGAGCAGATGGTCTGAAGGTGTAGTGAAGTCCTTTTGAGCTGAGTATTCATTCCCTAATTTAAAGTCACCAATACCTCCTTGTACAGAATCCAAAAAAACCTGTCCTCTGGTTCTTCTTGACCAATGTTCTGTGCCCTCTAAAGCTCTTTACTTTTCCCTTACAAATGACAAATAGCAAACATTAAACATAAAATCTAGGTCACATTTTATTGCTTCTTTGGAATTATTATGCCTATTTTAATGTCCATATAGATGAATTTTCATATAAATTTTTTTTTCAGTCCTGATAATACATTTATTTCACTTCCCATTTGAATTTTAAAATCTTTTTTTCCATTTTATCAGAAGCTAGACCTTCATTTTCAATTTTTAGTTCAAATAAAATAATTATCCTGTTGTTACCTTTTTGACAGCAAGAAGAATACATTTCAGATGAAGCACATATTTTATTCTATTTTAACTGTTTGTGTTTCCCTAATTGCAAGAAAAATTCAATGATGATCTTTTTACAGGCTGATAAATATTTTAGAGTAGATTTTCTGTTGGAAAAAAACATCCAAGTGAAGGGTACAAGATTGGCAGGTTTGTGTCTTGTCTACACAAAGCTTTTATTTCCCTTAAAAAGTCTTGCTGTCGCTAGCATTAGTGTCTCTCCATCCAAATGCATTTGTTAAGCAGTCAGTAAATGATTAAGGAGCTGGAGGGACTGATTTATGGAACGAAATTAATTGAACTAAATATGCACTGCTCTGTTACGTGACAACTGGGAAGTGTGGGAGAACATGCTAGAGCTGTCTGAGACTACCAAGGGGTGGAAACTGTGAACAGAGCAAAGGACTCACAGCCAGGTGCAGCTGGGGCTTTTGCCTGACCCAGAGTGCCCATCACACTCCTCCTCGAGGGGCTCTTAGGGATGAAATGCCTGTGTCCCCCTGAAAACCCACCCCAGGGATGCTTCAGGGTTAATTAGCTGTGAAGCCACCACACACTGGTGTGTTCTGTATATACTGCAAAAGCTAATGGAGTGAAATTTAAAATTAGGGAGCAGTAGGTGGAAATTGTGAGAACAGCGAGGTTCCTTATGGCAAGAGAGATTATTCTGAAGAATGGGCTTCCAAGGAAAATTACAGGCAAGGGCCACTTCCTGGAAATCCTTAGGACTAAAGTGGTCCTCAGAGTCAGGCAGCAGCACAGTGAAAGGATGGTGCTTCAGGAGGCATTCCTGAAATAGGTCCAATTGCTGTGCTTCTGTGAAGAGAACTACATGCAGGTAATTTAACAAAATAACACCTGGGCCCATTTCAGCCTCTGTGGGAGCAGCTGGACTGTGTTCCTGGGACTTTGCTGGAGCCTTGCTCATTCGTTGAGAGTAGCTTGATTTTTACCTGCTTGATTCTTGACATTCATGTGAATGCCCTTTTCTTTTGAGTCTTCGAGTACTTTTTCATTGTTAAGCAGTAAGGAGGAGGAAAGCTGCTGATCACTGGATGCCCACAGAATCATCCAGCACGGAGCAGGGCATTTTGTTGTGACCTGGCTGAATCTGTGGCACCATGTTTCTTACCATTGCCACAGGTCATGTTTGCTTGGCTCCTCTTGGTTCTCTTGCTGAGAGGTAATTGGGAGCAGCAGATTGAGAGTTAGTAGTTTAAAGGGTTTTCCAGAAAGTCCATCTCCTCTGACAATGGCAAGATGGTGCTGTGTATTCAGGGTGTAATTAGCCCCTGCAAAGTGGTCTGGGTGGGAACTGGGCACTGTAAAAACCTGGGACATGCTGATGCCTTAAATGGCTACCTAGAAACAGAGACTAGACAGGAATAAAGCAATAAAGGAAGTATTTATTTGAAAGGCCTTCAGAGGTACACTCTGGGCTCCAGAGGCTCCTGCCTCAGTGCATCCCAACATGGACAATGACAGCTCACGAGTTCTTCACACTTTGATATCAGCATCAATTCACCAAGCAGAACCCAGCCAAGGATGGAATTTCCCCAAGCTTGCCCCCTCTCCCCAAGATGAAGGTTTACAGTTCTTGGGCCTAGGACAGTCTGGGTGTCCTTGGAGAGCGAGCTGGAGAGACTTTATTGTGTCTGTGTGAGCATGAGAGAACAGCACTTACCAAGCTACAGGAAACTTGAGAGTTCCACTAGCAGTACAGGATTTGAAAAATAGAAAAATTAAAACCTAAGGCATCAATGCCTTCCACTGCAGGGCAGAATTTATCTGTGCTGAAGATGTCACAGAATCACACAATATTCTGAGCTGGAAGGGACCCACTGAATCCATCCTGGTAAGTATCCTGCTGGATACTTACGTATAGGCAGCCATGTAGCTTTTCCCCAAGTTCACTAGGCAGATGAAATAGAATTTTGCCCCCTCTTGGCTCCTTTGTCTACCAGATCTAACTGTACTTTGCAAGTTTGAGTGCTGTCCAAAAGTATTTCTAAGTGGAACAAAAATAAACATGCTTTTAAATATTTGATGTTGATGCTTTAAGGGAGATTGACACATTTTGAAGAGGAAAGCAGCCTACAACACCTAAATTAAAAATAAATATTTATGTTCACATTTGTTCATCAGCTTTCCAAAATGTAAAAATATGTTTCATGTTGTTTTAAATAATGAAATGTGAAACAAATGAAAGATAAACTTTCTACAAGCTGAAAAGAAATAAGAAGACAAAGGCTTTGTTTATAGCTTAGACTTCAACAGTGCCCTTTGACAACCAATACAAATCTTAATTACAAATGGAATTATACATGTAAGAACTGCTCAAAACAAAGGAGTATTTTTTTTCTCTCTCTGGTTTTCTTTGTGATAGTTTTAATTAGCTGCAACTCTTTGAACAATCATAGTCCTTGACTGCTCCTCAGACACTGATGGAAGCTGTTAACTTCAAATGGCATCTATAGGACTGCAGAACTCTGGATTTTCCTCTGAACAGTGTGCTCCCCATTGCTAAATTTATTCTTAGATATATCAGGGTTCTGCATACATTCCACTTAATTGAGAAGTGAGCATTGTCCAGTAGCATTCCAGTGATTGACATTAGGACACAATAAATTGGATTAATAGGCTGCAGCACCCTAGCCACACTGGCAGAACTTTAATGGCCTTCTCTAGTAAAGTAGGCAGCAACAGGGCAAATGTGTTTTATAAAACAGCCCAGTCAAATTATATGGAAAAACAATCATTAGAAATAATGGCCAGCCATACATGGCATTTTCCACATGTTAATCAGGAACCTGCCTTCAAAACAAATGGAGAGTGGAAAGGAAAAGTCAATTTGTGTCTTCCCAGCTTAACCTGATTTTTTTTTTTTCAAATCCCTGTGGCCAACCATTTAAAAGAAAGTACCTACCAGAAATAGAATTAGAGAACTCTCTTCCACCCCAATGGTGCAGCCTGATCCATGGGGGGAAGTCCCAGTCCTGCATCAGGATCCAACCTTGCAGTGGGAAGAGAGGAGGGTGCCCTGAACCTGCAGGATCCATTGAAGGGAAGAGAGTCCCTGTGACAGAGCACCCTTCCCACAGTCCCTGAGGTTGGGGGTTGAGGTGCCACAGACAGATTTAGGTTTGTAATAAAATCTGTCATTTCAATCTAGTGCTGAGGGGAAGGGAAAGTTTGTGCCTGGGATCTGTGACTCACCGTGCTTGGCAGCACTGCCGCCTTCATTCATCAGAGCTGTGTCTGTGGTGCCTCTGCCTGCACATCCTCCCTTGGGGCTGGAGGCATGGGCTCTCTGGGACAGAGGGGCATCTGCTCCCTTCACAGGCTCAGAACCTCAAGCTGTATGTGTCTTAGAGCTGGGAGGGAGAGGTGGAATTTTTTTGATGCCCTCCTCCACTGTGGAAAGCATGTCAGTGTGGAAATAGGGGGAAATGCCTCAGAGAAATGTTGTGCAGAACTGGTCTTTTAAAATTCAGCTTGTTTCAATAAGAAAAACTGAAAAATTACTTATTA
Source organism: Erpornis zantholeuca (assembly GCA_013400515.1). NCBI lineage: Eukaryota > Metazoa > Chordata > Aves > Passeriformes > Timaliidae > Erpornis > Erpornis zantholeuca. The sequence goes on from VZTN01005749.1 coordinate 180,733, forward strand.
TTGGTCATTATTACAAATGGATTGGAACTGCTCCATTTTACTTCTAAGTTTTTATTAAACATAAGCCGTGCCACAGAAATTAAATGAAATGCCGTGGAATACAGAACCTAATCACTGGAACATGACCTGATCTTTCAGAGATGTTGCTGTATTGATCATAGGCTCACAGAATGGTTTGGGCTGAAAAAGACCTTAACGATCATCCATTTCCACCCCCTGCCATGGGCAGGGACACCTTCCACTATCCCAGGTTGCTCCAAGCCCCATCCAACCTGGCCTTGGACACTTCCAGGGATGGGGCAAACTCTTGTTTATGGGTTGAATTTCAGACTACTCATGCTGAGCCAGAGAACAATGTCACTCTGATCTCCAGTGGAATGGAGAGGACCAGCTAACACAGAGATTTCACTGGGGGAGAGGGCAGATACCTTCCAACATTGCCTTCCAAACTTCCTTTTCAAACAGCAGTTCAGGATGCAATAGTAGTTTAATTGTGGATACCCTGTAAGAATTCCTGCAAGTCTCGCCTAATTTTTTTTAATTTGATACTCTCTACTGTAATTTCCTGCCTCTTAAGTCTAAAACTGAAAAAAAAAATTAGCGTTTTTTAGCTATTGGTTAATTTTTTTTAACTATCCGTTAGACTATCAGGTGTTTATTAACTACTGGATACATTGCAGCAGCTTCCAGGAACCATGCAGGAATCCAGGGTTTAGCAACCCTAGAGGAATAGGAAACCCAGAGAGAAAAGGAGACAGTCTTTTTCAAATTTAATTTGTATGCACTTGGTTCCTCAAGGTCTTCACAAGAGAAATCACAGTAAAGCAACAGAGAGTACTTTGGATAAATTGGATAAATGTGCATATGTCCAGTAGAAAGAAAACTTACAGAATTTGCTTCTGAATAGAGTCAAATTAACTGTTGAAATAATAATACATACTCCTTTTGTTACTCTTCTTAATTAATATCTCTGGATTTTTTTTCAAGTTAGTAGAAAAATTATTCTGTTTTAAAAAATAAATGTCCGTGTCTATGAAAATATATACTGGAAATCATCCTCATCTCATTTAAAGTAGTACAGCTTACTTTCTTTAACTAGATTATAGCTGATTTCTACCACTTATTTTTAAGGGTTCTTATTTTTAGGATCCTTATTTTTAAAACCCGTTGAAGTGATACCACCCTGTCCCTTAACTTCAACAGGATCAAGCTTTTTGCATGCCATGATCTCTATAAGATTTTCAAGCTTTTGCCACTGTAAATGTCTTGCTTTTTTTCCTCCTATTAAAGCAAAGAACCGTGGGATTGCAATTCCAGTGGATTTGGACAGCCAGGTGAACACCTTGTTCATGAAGAGTCACTCCAACATGGTGCAGAGGGCAGCCATGGGGTGGAGGATGTCAGCCCGCAGTGGACCTCGCTTCAAAGAAGCTCTTGGCGGCCCTGCCTGGGATTACAGGAATATCATAGAGAAACTACAGGTAGAGAGCTAGCAAATGGCTTAGTGGGAGTGCAGTTATCTCACATGTGCCAGATGGGGAAAACCCTGGAGACAGACCCAGTGCATTTCTGTGCTGGATAAGAGGAGCCAGTGCATTTCTATGTGGGGGCGGCCGAAGGCTCAGCTCTTCTCTGGTGTCTGGTCAAAGTGGGGCCTTTTGATCCAGGACTGGCATTTGGCTCTTACAGGAGTCAGAGAGGAGCAGGAGGCATCACAGAATGAGCTGAGCTGGAAGGGTCCCATGAGGATCGAGTCCAGCTCCTGGACTGCACAGGACAATCCCCAACAGTCCCACCCTGTGCATCCCTGAGAGCCATGTCCAAAAGCTCCTGGAGCTCTGGCAGCCTTGGGGCCATGACCATTCCCTGGGGAGCTTGTTCAGTGCCCCACCACCCTCTGGGGCAAGAACCTTTTCCTGATATCCACCCTAACCCTTCCCTAGCACAGCTCCAGCCATTCCCTGGGTCCTGTCCCTGGTCACACAGAGCAGAGATCAGGGCCTGCCCTTCCTCTTCCCCTTGTGAAGAAGCTGCAGAACTGCTGTGAGCTCTGACCTCAGTCTCCTCTTCTCCAGCTGAACAGACCAAGTGCCCTCAGCTGCTCCTTGTGTGGCATCACCTCCAGGCCCTTCACTATCTTCATATCCCTCTTTTGGACACTTACACTGTGGTGCCCAAAACTGCACACAATATTCCAGTTGTGTTCTCCTCAAAATGCTCCACAGAGCAGCATCTCCTTTCTGCCTTTTTATGGCCACATGTTCTGTTCTGGCTGCAGAGGAGACACTGGAGGTTTTAGGAGCCACTATGTCATGTTCGTGTCACTGGAGACTGCCATGAGGTGGAGATCACCTCGTGCATGTAGAGCCTAAACAGCATCGGGGGCTTGTGACCTGAGAAAACAGCAGGTCCCAGACAAATAGAGGGGCCCTAAACACCAAGGACGTAACACCTGAGGTGACACATTAACTGTGTGTGATGAGCATTGTTTTTCCAGCACACCATCATCCTGACTGCTGTCAGGATGCCACAGGCTTTGTGAGCAGTACTGCAGAGGGGATATTTGAAAGAGAGTAACAATGGGCACCTTCTCCCCCTTGCCCTGCATGAGGAGTGGCGTGGAGAAAGGCTTGAGGTGGCTTTACAGTGACCTGGGTTGCCCAGGGCTCTTGCAGCTGGGTGTCACCCTGGGTCAAGCAGGGCACCACGCCGAGCTGTGCGGCTCCACAGCGACGCTGCCGTAGCTCTCGTGCAGTTATGGATGTTGTCCTGTCTTCCCCAGGACGTGGTGTCCTCCTTGGAGCAGCAGTTCACTCCCATGATGCAAGCTGAGTTCTCAGTGCTGGTGGATGTGCTGCACAGCCCAGAGCTCCTGTTCCCTGAGGGCAGCGATGCCAGAATTAGATGCGGTGCTTTCATGTCCAAGTAAGTGGCGTGCAGCGGGGCCTGTTTGCTTCTTTGGGAAAGATGGCAGGGTTTTAACACTTTCAACAGCACTTACCTCTGGTTTTCAGCAGAGACTTGAGCATGCAGATGTCTGAGTTCACTGTTGAAAGCTTAAAGTGAGGTCTTTTGCTCCATATTTTATATTTTTCAGCAGTTTTGCTGTGTGGAGAGCACAGAGAGAGAGGTTGCTTGCCTTACCTGCTAGAAATGGGATGCTCGTGACTTGTTTAAATTGTGGGAGGCTCAACCTACTTCTGTTTTCTTAATGGGCTACTTTTGCTGTTACATTTCTCCAAATCTACAGCAGAAACTTAGATTTTCCATAGTAGAATTTTCAAGAATTCATAATGAAGCAGTGGGCTGCTGAAGGCCTGTGGGTTTTTGGTTGGATTTTTTACTGACAACAGCTCACTGAAAAGACATTTCACTGGGACCCCTATCTGGTCTTGAATTATTAGTTGTTTTATTGGCAGTCTGTGCATTGGAATAGAGTCTTGCAAATTTTTTATTAGTCCTCAAGTGAGATGCCCTCCCCACCCTTGAGAAACTATAATTTAAACAGAGATAACTTGGGGGAAGTGAATGCATTTGGCAGCTCTCCTGATTCCTTGGCTATCTGCATATTCTGCAGAGGTAACATTAAACAAATACTTAATGTGTTTGGAAAAATTTTTTAAAAAATTGAATTTTGAGGTTGTCCCACCCCATGTCCAAACTCTTGTTCTAAGCCAACATCAAAATGCAAAAAACCCAAACCTGTCCAAGGCCTTCAGATTTCCTCCCTTCCTATTTTTACAAACATTTCTCCAGCAAAGTGTGAACCAGTTCAAGGACCTATGCCCAGATCTGTTCTGCACAAAGACAGAAAGGCTGCTTCTGGTATCGGCTTCAGCTGACTGAAATCCAAACTCCTGTCACAGTCATAGCTGGAGACAGAAATGTACCTTGTTTTCTGGCTTGTCAAGTGCTTGTGTGAATAAACAATGATTATGTTTCATCCAAATGTCTGCATTTCTGAACGCTTCCATGTAAGGCTTTTTGGAAATCCTTTTGGCTGAATACCATTTGCTAATCATATCATAAATATATTATAACCATCAGAGAAGTTGGAAGGTGTAAAGGTTGTAGCTATTAAAGTTTGCAAGATGCATGGTGAACAGTGGTTATCTTTAAATAATGGTTCGAATAACTCACCTTTAAATAAAGAAAGGATAAAAGAGCAAGTCTGGCTCTTAATCTGGAAGCCCTCATAAAAACTAAGTGTAGAATTCTGCCTTCTGTATGGGCAGTTAGATACACAAATTGACACAAAAGTCTCCCAGCACCTTGAAAATCCCATTTCCTTTTGAATTATGATTTCTCTTGACCACTTTTACGTCCTTTCCTGGAGGAAAAATATAGTGACAGCCAGTTTTCACATAAAGAAACTGTAGTATGGCTTAGCAACCATGTCCAATGCTCTTCAAGTTTGGATATTTTACTTTCAGGTTGATTAATCACACAAAGAAGCTAATGGAGAAAGAAGAAAAGCTCTGCATTAAAATCCTTCAGACGTTACGAGAAATGCTTGACAAGAAAACCAACTTTGCAGAAGAGGTACTACTACCACTTTAATATTAAATATAGAACTAACAGGACAGCATTAAAATGTTGGTTGTGGGACAGTAACAGAATCTGACATGATTTCAGTTTTGTGCATGTTTTGGAGATAACTTGGTGTCTTAGGAACAGTGTGGTAAGGTAGGAAGTTGGTTTGGAACAAAAGAAACTCTCTGCCTTAGATAGTTTTGTATGAGGGACTTGATAAGAGTCAAGGCAAGCAAGATGAAATGAACTTGCAGTAGCAAGTATTACTATGTATAGTTACTATATATTGGATATTCTCTACTTCTAGAGATTAGTCTTCATTTGTTGCAGCCTACTTTACCACAAAATCAATGGAAATATAGGGATTTTTAATTGCAATTGTAGAGTTTTTCCCTGCTGCCTGTGGTGCCAGACTTTTGTACTCCACACGCTTTTTAATGCTCCTAAATGTGTGAAAGGAAATCTGCGATGTTTAAGCAGAGCTGCCAGTTTTGGGGAGAAGTGACACAGTCTGTACTCTGTAAGTGTCTAATTATTCCTTGCATTCCTGTTGCCCCTCATTGCCCAGTTTTCTCTTGCAAAACCAAGTCTTTCAAATGCCTCTTTCATTTTGCCTGTTCCTTTGGCTATCAGTAGGCAGATTCAGATTGAGATGTCAGCTGTCCCTGTTCTTTCTGAGCCTGATCCCAGTGCCTTTTGTGTAATTTCCTCTTATCCGTATTTCTGGGTATTCCCCAAATCCTTTCAGCATAATTCACCCTTAAATATGAATCATAGAGCTGTCATCTAATCTCTCAGTACTGACATCAGCCCTACCCTGTGCAAAAATAACCAGTGTAAGCAGAGAAAACCAACCCCATCTTCACCTCCTGCTTGAAGAAAACTGTGGTTAGGCCTGGGCAGACAAATTCTTTTTTAATGTCATTAAAAGAATTTCACAGGGGAATCAGATATTATTATTCTTTATTATTATTCATACTTATTCTAATAGCATTCTGGGTGCATAACACCACTGCATCACATGGGAAAAATAATTTGCTTTTGTAACTGACCTTTGCCAAACCTCTCCAAAAGAATTCCGTGATCCACCGTAAGTTAACCTCTCTCAGGACTACAGGGGAGGAAAAAAGGCAACACTTTTAATGTAGGACTCGAAACAAGCAAGAAGATTTGCTTGTTTTAGTTGCTCCTTGTACCCTGTTGTGGATGCTGATAGCAGGAGATAGAGTTAAGGGAAGGAGCTGCCATCAGAGGGAATGTGCTCCATCAGTGCGTAGGGGCTCTGCTTTTCAGGAGTGGGTAAAGGAGGGGTATTCCCAAATCCCTCATGTGACCTTGGGGGTGCATGGTGGGTGGAGAAGCTCTTTCTAAGCAGAATTACTCCCCAGTGCTTCCTCTGGAGAGTCCCCCTGGTTTTACACTGAGGAACATGATGAATCAGTGCAAACAAATACGTGAATAAACAAGCTTGGATATGCTTTGCAAGTGCTTCTCTGGCTTGCTGCTCTTATGAGTCATTGTTCAATGCCATGGACTTCAGAACAGTAAAAATAGCACAATGAATAGCCTCATGTACGTGTTTCCCAACTTTTTTTTGAGCTGTGATCTCACTGCCTGCAAAGTTCTTCAACTATGGTATGCAGATATTAAAAAAAAAGTAGTAAATATATGATGGTCATAAGCAGAACAAAGCTACAGAGGGATGTGGGACATTTTGACAGGAAGCCTGAGTTTGCTAATCACCCATCACAATGTATTTGCTGTGAGAAAGCTGACAGAAATGGTAAACTTCCAGTTTCTGCAGACTTTTCCAAAGTGAGAAAGAAGGATGAAATCATGAAATAAAATTTCCTCCTCTCTCTTAGCTTTAATTCCCACCACTGAACTCCTTCTAATGTCTTTGTCTTTCATGTGACCACTGGAAGGTAGCCTATGTCATTTCCTGAATGAACAGAAGGCAAAATAGGAGTAGGGGCTTATTTCACTGATTTTATACCTATTTCTGCATCCACTATGCCAACTCAATTGTTGCACCTCCCCTTGGTGGTGAGTTTCTGGTCTCTGGTGCTCTCCTGACTCCATCCTTGCATTTCTTTGCAGTCAGCCTCCGAGGCAGCACTTGCTTGTGCTTTGTCTTGCTTAGCAGCACAGCATGCAATCATGCTGGGAATCAAAGTTGAATTTCAGAAGTTTGATTTAAGGTATATAAACGACACATAAAACCTCCTGGCCTTTGATTGGCTTTCATAAGTAATTGTGGGTGATTATTGCAATCTCCTGGGAGTTCTGCATTAAGTCCTAGCCCTGTTTGTATTGATTAGGTCACTAACTGGAGTGAAACCTAATCTCTCTTCCAGAGCAACATTGAAACACTTGGGGAAGCAGCGTGTGCAGGGAGCTCACATAGCTTCTGTTCTGATAGCTACTGTAGTATCCAAATGTATTTATCTAAAAGCCTGCTTCAGACTGACTATTTGAGAAGAAAAGCAGGAGGGGCAGGAAGGACTGTGCTTGGACTAGATCTGCCCCATCTATTCTTGGGTTTATAATCGCTGGCCATTTTTATACCCATTTTACAAAACCAGAAAGATCTTGGACTGCGATTTTTGGAATTTTTTTGGCATATCTTTTTATGTTTCACCATAGTCCTTGATATCAGTTTAATTTCTTTGTGAATGTTGCCTCTAGACCTATTTCCACACCTGAGTTTGAATCTGAATAACATCTCCAAAAGCACCTGAGACATGTAGAATGATGTGTGCTTACTTTGCACACATCAGTTTAAAATCTTAGCATTACCTTGCTGCCCTGCTTCAAGTGTCTCTCCATCCAACAGAGCTGGCGGGCCAGGAAGGGTGGTCCAGCAGCATCAAAGAGGGTTCAGAATCTTAAATTAAACCCTCCTCAGTGAATTTGAGGAAGTTGTTGAACTCTTGACCTATTTATGCTCTTATGGTGACTTCTTGCCTCGCTGCAGCTGCTGGCATGGCAATCCTTGGGTATGGACAACCTTCTGATTTCCCAACTGTTCATAAATCAGGTCAGCACCTCTGGAGGAAAAATAGCCTCTCTGATACCATGTATATATTACATCTGATCAGATGTGCTAATGGATGATAGGGCACTACAGAATGTGGCAGAATCCAGGCCTGTGTGCCCCTCCCTTTGGCAGCTCCTCGGAGAAACACTACTGCAAATGAATGGAACCCTTCAGGAAGGGGTGCCTGTGCTGCAGAACACACACTTTATACTTTTTCTCACTGTTTTAGGTGCTGAACTACAGTATAAATAATTGAAAACTGCATTTTTAAGTGTCAGTAGAACAAAGACTCTGTAAGCTGCTTAATTGTCAGAAATAAGTAGTTGCGCTTTTTGCCTTTTTTGGAAAAAACTCATGAAAAACGTTGGTTTTCTCTTAGACATTTGCACTAGTTCATGATTTAAAATCATAGAAGTATCTTTATGGCCTTTTGTTTTTCAGGGTTAATGTTTCTGCATTCCACTTTAGATATGAAATGTAAGCTGTCCTCTCCCCTTTGTCTGCACCAACACCACCAAATATACATGTGAAAAAAACAGTACAGCTTTGCTGGAAATGCAAATATATTTTGTTCCTGTAAAAAAAGTGGTCCCAGATATGGCCACTGCTGGCTCTTGGTCATTTTGTGCCAGAAAAACTGGATCTTTTCATGTGGAGCTGTTGAGAAAAGTCCAGTGAGTTTGTCAAAAGCAATAGTGCCAGTTTATTACTGTATTTGTCTACCAGTCAAGCTGAAGCCAGTGGGAGCTGCAAGTCTTTTACTGCCGGGGTAAATGGCCTCAATGGGTTTTAGAAGCCAGGAGATTTTGTTGGGAGCCACCACAGTGTCCCAGCATTGCAGCTCGTTGAATCACAGACATTCTCAGCTTAAGCTGCATTGCATTCTATAGCCTCATCTTTTCAAGATGATTTGACTTATTTGCATGTACAAATAAGGGAGCATTCAGATAAATTACATTTGCAGGTTAAAAAAAAGAAAAGAGGAAAAAGAGAATAATTCTGAAAACGTGTTGTTTGCTGAAGGTATCCTACCTCAAAAGAATGCATATTTTAAATGGGAGAGTGGGATCCAAATTCTTTTATTTGTGTTACTACTCACATTTTGGGTTAGTGGCAGTGCAGGCATTTTGATGAATTTAATTTAATTTTTCCCCATTTCTGCTGTCAGTTTTATTTGTGCTGATGTATAAAAATACCTGTGCACTGGCCTGTTTGTCCCTGTTGTCAACAGGCCATTCTGCTCACTATGCTCAGAGTGGCTGTGAGGTGATAGGGGGTCAGGAACACCATAGAGGACATGTACGCTCAGTGCTGTTTATACTGAATTTTTAAAAAAATCACTTCTATATTTTAGCTGGTAAAGGACCCTTTTGCAGGACCCTGAATTAAAAACTCTCTCGTTAGGAAGCCAGTTCACAGGGAGGGGCTGGAGGAGCAGGGAGGAGGAATGTTTGGTTGCCTCCAGCAGTGCCACCCTGGTTGTGACAAGCGCTTCTGGTACGGTCAAAAAACTGCTGTTGTGGCTTTGTCATGGCTGTTAAATGATGAGTGAAAGCTCAAACCCCTGGGTCTTGGAGATGCTTTGTGTGAAGGTGGTGATGAGCTGCAGAACCGAAGCCTCCACCCATCCCTTGCAGCAGAGGATTCAAGCTTTGCTATTGCCCTGAATCTGCTGAGCCAGTAATTGCAGTGGCAGGAGCACCAGAGTTCTCAGATATGCAAGACTAAACACTGGATGTGGTCAGAACCTTAAAGCGTGGTAATTTCTCATTAGACCCACGCACTGACATTTTACAGAGAGAGAAAACCTACAGAAAACAAATGAGCACAGTTTCACTTTCCCCCCTCTAGGCTTCAAGCTGGGATAATTAAGCAAAGGGATACCAGGAGGCATGTGATGGTGTTGTTTGTTCTAGCCAGGTGTTGTCAGCCACAGTGCTCAGAGCCTCAGGCCATCAGCAACTCTTGTGTTGTTATTGCTGCACATTTCTGGGGCTGTGACAGGCAGCATCAACCAGAATATTCTGAATCGGCATCTCTCATCTTTGGGGTACCCCCTTATCCCTCCTGTGATGTTCTGGACCAAAGGACAATGCTGCTGGACAGCCCCCAGATATTCTGCTGGATTTTCAGTCAGGTGCATTTGTTGCTGGTGCAAAAACCTGTGAGAACTTGGTCTATGAAAGGAGTGACTTATTTTTGAGAGGAGTTGTTTTTTCCTGTAAGTAACAGGCCCTAGAGATTTGCTCCAGCTTTGGGCTGTCACCTGCTCGTGTCAGCTTCAGAAGCCTGTTCAGAGCCACTGTGCTTGGGCCAGCTGTGAGGTGCTGACAGGGGTCTGTGCCATGGGTAGTTGCAGTTGGAGTGCATTGCTCTTGTTGAGCTGGACCAGAACTTTAAACTCAAAGTCATGTGTCAAGGACAGGTAATTCAGGAGAGCCCTCCTGACCCCCTACAAAATGCAGGTCCTGATCTAGTGCAGGGCAGGAGCAGTTTAATCTGCTGCAGGGGCAGTGAACCCAGGCCAAACTACATTGCGGTCATGATATTGCCCTCTCCTTAATATGCATAATTGTTTACTCACCATGATGCAAATAAAGTCTCTCCAGAGACCTAAAGGTGCTTCTATCTCAGGTGATAGTTCAGTGAGCAATGGTGTGCACTACTCACTGGTACTTACTCTTTTTTGTTTCAAAACCTTGGTTATTTTTCCTTTTTTGTTTGTTCTTCAAGTCACAAATCTAATGGCAGGATGCCCAGGCTGTAAAAACACATGGTTGTAAACACATTTCATCCTAAAGGTTGTAGTCTCTCATATTTATAAAATTTTAAGAGTATGGTATGTTGTTACCCAGCTTTCTTTCAGAAATATTAAGCCCCAAATCCTGATTGATAAATTATTTTGGAACTTGTATCATCTGCCCTTCTCACATACATAATCCCTCCTCTAAAGGAGCTTCTGATGCTGTAAAATACTTTTTGTAGCTACTGATTTAGACAGCATCAACCAAACCAAGAAAACTGGAGTAGCTTATTCCATGCTCTGAACTTCAAATGACCAATTTCTGCTCTGGAATTCCTCTTTAGAGAGTGTAGGGAACATAGGGGGTTTGCCCTTCTTATTTCACATTAATTCCTTCCTATGGATGTGATCTTAAGAGCAAACCAGCAAGAAAATCATAATTGCCTACAAAGTATTTGACATCTTTCTCTATTGATACTGCTATTTGTTAAAGACAAATTAAAAAGAGTGCAAGAGAAGAGAGCTGTTTAATAAATGAAACTGTTAGAGCTCTGAGGATGATTCATCTCACCTTACTCAGGTGCAATATTCATGGAACTGATCAGGATCCTTTTTGTGAACAACAGCAACTGGATTTTATTTTTATTGTTTTGAATACAGGTGAGATGAATTTCACAAAAGACTTCAGTGCATCTAGAAGTTAAATTCCATGCTCATTATAGCTCTTTGAATCAAATTCTACATCATGAAGGCATCAGGATAAAGGTTTTCTTCATGACTGGTTTTATGTCTATATTTTAAATTATGGATAAAGCAGATTTTTAGGAATTTAGTGGAAGGTTCTAGCAGATCCTAGATTGGCAAAGGACTAGGTAAATGACCAAAGATATATTTTAAGTTAATATGTAAAATGAGTCAACAGTTTTATCATATGGTTCATGTCTCCAGATGTGTGGAGTTTTGTGTGAGGATAGATTCATATGCATAAATATAAATATTTATTTTAGGTTATTTATTCCTATTCCTTCTCTTCTTCTTTTACCTCCATGGTGGAGTTATATTAGAAGATACATATTAGAATGTTCATTCGGTGTCTTAGCATATTGTTTTGTTTTTAATGGAGTAGATGTTCTTACTTAGAATATAGAGTAACTGATACGTGTAAATCCTCTCAGAGTTACTTAACAGGAGAAAAAACATAACTCTCATGGCCACCCTAATTTTAGTGATTGGTGGTTGTTCAAAGTGCCCGGGTGACATCCCAAGGGGCCTTTGTCTGTGCTTATTTGCAGAGCAGGAGCAATTCACATGGGTGCAAACAGGGGTTTCCATGCCCTGGGAGCAGCTACACTGAGGTGGGAAGGGAGTCCAGAGGAACACGTGAGAGAAACAAATTGCAGGCACCCTGAAGTTCGGGATGGTTGCAAGGTTTTTTTGGGAGTTAAGAGAATAAAACTGCATAAACCTTTTTCCTGACTGTGATTCTTGAGGATGTTTCTCCCCACACACTTCCCACTCCCTTTTCAGAATTAATTCCTAAACAAAAAGGCCACGTTTATGAGCAGTTTCAGTACCACTGCCAGGTAATGGTTATAATTCTTACTGGGGAGCACAGAGAGTGCTGCAGTATCGCAGAGACCACAGTGTGGCAACTGTGGACTTTGAAGAGCTGTCTCCTGTCTGTGGGAGCAGGTCAGCTGCTGCTGCTGCTGCTGCACAGCTCAATTCCCACAGCAGTCAAATGTCTGCAGTAGTCGTGGAGGGGGCGAGAGAAAATGTCTCCTTTGGTTTTGAATTTCCTTGGAAGGGGAAAAGGGTTCTTTTGTTTTCTGGGTGGGTTTTTCTGGTTGTTGTTGCTGTTGTTGTTGTTGACTGTCACAAATTTGCTGCTGCTTTATTTAATATGTTTGAACAACAACCCTGTTTGTACTTTGCAGTCGCACCAGAGATAGCAGTGAGCAGAATTCAATGCCTTGTATTAAGGATGGCCAATGAATATTTATGATAGACCTAGGGAGCCAGTAATAAAAATGAAATCGGCATGATGCCACTAGATCCAAATCTTTGATCTCTGTTTTAAGAGAAAATACAATAAAGCAGGGGATAATGGACTCATTATAATGGAATGGTTAGTTATGGTTACTTAGGGCAGCGTGAATAGGTGGCATTACATAAACTGGTCTAGTCCAAGATTTACGATCCAGAAATGTGTTTCAGGCACTGAGTGTCTACAGAAAACATCAGTTTGTGATATGGTTTTGGTTTAGTTGGTCCAAGCACAAAGAATTAAAGATACATCCCTTTCAGATACCAGGATGGGGCATGCTCTTGCCTTACTAGGGAAAGCAAAAGCACTAAGAACCAGCAAGGCCCTTCTACTCGACCTCTTTCTTTCTTCTGCTCCTCATCCATCACCCTGTGAGCAAGTAGAGGGAGGGCTGGGCATTGCAGAGGGGTGGAAATCAGATTCCACTCCCTGCCCAGGCTGTTTTGCCAGATACCAGGCATGAGAGGACACTTAGGGTCATCAGGAGAGGGGGGACAGCTTCTGGTTTGGCATCACCAGGAGCACGCAAGGGTGGTGGCTGGAGATGTGTGCCACAGCTGGATGCACCCACCTCCACCAGGAGCAGGGAGAATCTCCTGCAGTGGGCTCAGACAGCTCCGGGAAGCCTAATGAAGAAGCTGGTATTTGACAGGGATGGGGAGCAGGAGCGAGTGAGCTATTTTTCTTTTTAATGGTTGCAATTACTTGCTTAACACCCCTGCCACACTAAGCAAGACGCAGAGGAGGGTGGATTCCAGGCCATAGATGAAAGCTGATGCCGGTCTCTGTCTAGCCAGGCAGGAGGAGGAAATAGAAACTCACTGTTTTCTGATTCGTTTCAAACTGATGTAATTTCTAAGGGACTTCATCACTAATGACATCTGGCAAGGGATTAGTCTGTAATGTGGCCCATCTCACCCTTCTCCCCCTTTTCAAGAAAAAGAAAATATATGCTGTATTGAACTTTGGAAAACAGCTATTAAGCAACCACAGTAACTGCTTCTGATAGGATTTTTTTTTTTTTTTGTCTGATGAGGATTTTACCCAGCATGTTTGGCCTTGGAGGAGTGCCTGGATGGTATTGCCAGCTGGAATTGTCATAGCTGCTTTGTCTTCTGTCCCAGGAAAACAGAAGCCTGGCGGGCAGTCACTCTCGCTCTTATTTCATATCCCTGCTTAGTCAGAGTTGCCAGCCCCAAGCACTGAAAACCCTGAGTCAGGCCACAAACAAATCACGAGATTTGGCTTGAAAATCATGAGATTTTTTAATTACAAGTAGTTTATTCGGGATTTCTCTGAGTCTTTAGAGTGTCTGTTCTTCCGATTTTATTGTACAAATCCCAGAGTTTGAAGTATGCTTTGCTGAATTATGCATGTGTTTATTTACTGAAACAAAAGCCAGGTTCATTTATGGTTACCTGACCTCTGGAGTTCGTGGGGAAAAGACCAGAATACCTAAATGATGTGTGACAACCAGGCTGCTCAATGAGGGGCCTGCTCTGGAGCTGGTGATTGCCCTGAGGATTATGAGCTTCATTTCCCCAGTGTCACTTTGACCCGAAGGCTTTGTGCAGAGAGCCTGGAAGTGTTCCTTGCAACGAACATTTTGTGCAGGTCGTGCCCTGCTTGCCTCACAGCAGCTGTTCCTGGGCAGCACGTGAGGCCTCGTTGCACCCTTCGCTCCCTGCTCGGAGCTCACACATGTGGGCATCGTTTCTGCTGCCAGAGGTGTCGGTGAGAGGCACTGCTGGCACTCATCTGTGGACAGGGAAACATGCCCAGCAGGTTGGGACGGGTGTGGGTAACTCCAGGTACAGAGCTGTCACTGGGGGCTGGGGACAGGGCCTTGTTGCTCCGAAAATTCCTTTTGGCAGACTTGTCTGAAACATTTTGTCCCCAGTTGCTGAGCAGTCACACTAGCAAAGTCTCCTTACACTCCTTTCTCCTGCAAGCTTTTTAACCTTACCACCCCCCCCCTTTTTTTTTTGTTTTTTACTACTTTTCTTCTCTTTCTTGCAAAAAAACTGATTTTTTGGCTCCTTAGCTGTCTATAGTAGCATTTGTGTCCCATTAGCCCTCTATCCAGTAGGGCTGGATGCTACTCTGCCTGTCTCTGCTGCAGAAGAAATTTAGATAACCTTGACTTTCAGGTCTTTCAGTTTTAAGACTCCTTACTGCTTCCAGGGGAACAACAAGCTTCCCTTGAACCAGGTGTTTTCTCAGCTGTGACCAGTTAGAGGTTCCCAGCCCTAAGGTTCCTCCCAGGCCACTCTAGTGGGTGCAGTTTAGCATTTTAAGAAACCAAACACATCTAAATATACAAATATTTGACTACGGCTCTCTAAAAATGAAAATCTTTGCATTTAAACAAATGCTGGAAGCCCTGCACATCGTTGGAAAGTTCTTCTTCTACAGCTTTTTCAAAGGGCCTAAAAATGTTCATGGAGAATAGACTGTGCAGCCTGAGTATTCTTAATTTTGCAAGGAGACCCACATTAACTAGGTTGCTTTTTGTGAGGATGTAACAGTGGTAATTCACTGCTAGCAATAAAGTGTAGGCTAGTCAGTAAATTCACCCTGGATGGCACAGAGGATTGTTCTGGTTATATGTCACAGTCTTTATTAAATTTGTCCTGGTCGTTGCTGGCACTTTGTGTAGTCATAATAATTCTCACAGTAAAACCAACTGTAAGGACTTAGAAGGGGCTGTTTGAAAAATAGAAG
Source organism: Erpornis zantholeuca (assembly GCA_013400515.1). NCBI lineage: Eukaryota > Metazoa > Chordata > Aves > Passeriformes > Timaliidae > Erpornis > Erpornis zantholeuca. The sequence goes on from VZTN01005749.1 coordinate 195,820, forward strand.
TTGAACCATTTCTTCTTTCCCTTCATATTTAAGTATTCTTACAGCAAATAACATAATGCCTGGGAAAACCTCAGATTTTATTGTTTGATTTTGGATTTTTGTTCCGTGTGTGGAAATGTTTCCATGAAGGAAAAAAAAAACCCAAAGAGCCCAAAACATCGGTCAGAGCAGCAAGTTTAGGAGATTACTTGGGGTTGGGGTGTGCTTAGACAGAAATGAGTAATTTGTATTGCAGAAACGTGGGCAAAGTGGTTCCTATTTGTGCCTGTGTCAGGCAGCAGGTGAGAGCAGTGCTGGCTGTGGGTGGCACAGGGCTGGGAGATGGCAGCTGAACTGGCTCCTTCTGGAGTCCCACCTGATGCTCAGCCAGGCTGCTGAGAAGGGTTTGCTGTCCCCAGCGAGGTCTGCAGGGAGTCACTTGAATTAGATGGAGCTGTTTATATAGAGAGGTTATTTCCATACCTCTGATACTGAAAGAGCTTGTTTTAACTCAGTAGCAAATTCTAGCAATCTAAATGCAGGTCTTTTACTTCCTTTTTTTTTTTTTTTTTTAAAAAAAAAAAGTAAAAAAACCCCAGGAAGTCAACTATTTGGTATAGACTTTAATTCATCATGTATTTAACATAATTTTTAAAGTATAAACAATTTGGAACTAAAGAAACAATTCCTTTGTCTCTTTAAACTATCTCTCTCTTTCCTATTTTTGCACATACCCTTTCCTTTTTCTCTATGTTTTTTTCCCTGCTTTTTAGCTGAAGAAAGACTTTATTTGGGAGCAGGAAAGGAAATGTTGCTGGAATAATGTTTTCTTTTGATCTACCCCACAGTTTATGGCTTCTGTGTCTTAAGTTCAGTACTTTGATCACTATCTGTCTGTTTTGCTGCTAAGCCCTATGCAGTGTGATTTTACTATTGAGCCAGCAGGGGCTCTGCCCCCTGCAAGAACCGTGAGGCAGTAAAATCAGAGTAAATTAAAAGAGTTTTCTCAAGCCTCTTCTGCGTGATTCTCAACCCTTAATTTCGCAGCTGAAAAGTGGCTGCTTCCTTGCCCCTGCCCATGCCGTGCCCGTCCAGCTCTATCTTCCAGCAGAGGCCTCCAGAGCCACAGGAGGTGGCAAAGCAGCACCAGGCAGCTGCAGCCCTGCACAAAGGGGCTCTTTCACACACGTTCCAGCTAGGAAAGCACATGTGCAGCTAAAACGAGTTGCACTGCCCATCTGACTTGAGCAACAGCCACCCTGGGGAAGCTGTCTCTTTTTTCTTTTTTTCCTGAGATTGGTCAACAGATATATTGCCCTAATGCTTGTTTCTGACTCGGTGAGCGCTGTGTTTAGGCCCAGAACTTTGGTAATTCTAGGTTTTTTTTGTGGTGAGGAGGGTTGCTGAAGGACAAGGGAAGGGAACTATGTCCCCCCCCCCCCGCCAGGCTACACGAGCACAGCGTTGCCTCTTGCCCTGAGCTTGCTGCTCAGCGAGGTACCACCACCGTGGGCACGTGGCAGTGCAGCACAGGGTACTTTTTAAGTATCACAAGCTCACTCCCATTTCGGGCTCCTCTCCAGAGAACTGAGTGACTCACCTTGAGAAAAGGTCCCTCTGAAAGTGGAAGCAGGACTTTGCATATGACAGTGCAGAACCTTGCAGGCTGGCAGAGCGCCCGTTTTCTCCTCCCTAAATCAAGGAGCGTGCTCCTGGGCTTTGTGAATGAAAGATTTGTTGGGGGAAAAAATGGCATGAAGTCTTAAAAAAAAAATTAATTTATTAAGCTTGGCTTACTGTATAAATTCTTGTTCTGAAGTTGGCTTCTACTGGAAAAAAACATGCTTTTAGAAATTTGCTGAAAAGTTGGCATCCGCGAAAAGAGTCGCTTCTTGAGTTGTACAGATTCCAGAGACTTTTCCTGCTGTGTTGGCCAACTCGATTTGCAATGCCTGTTCTTGTGAAGGAGGATTTCTGGGTCAAGGTGGCTCCAAAACTCTGGAACCCAAGGGGGTGATCCAACAAAAGACAAAGCAGAGGGGCTTGTATGGAGCACCCTCCCCTAGAGGTGGGTGTGTGGCACACAGGCACTGCTGCCCAGCGTGGGTGGGGTGGCTACCAGCTCCAAGGCAGCGAGATGGATGTTGGTAGGAGACCTGGGGCGTGTGTTAACCCCAGCACGTGGCTGTGATCCGTGGCTGTCATACCCGTGGAAATGTTTATACTTGTCATTTCTGTGGGGATGTGGAAATGTTTATACCTGTCATACCTGTGGGGATGCAAACCTGCAGATGGTGACACTGGGAGGGATTCCCTTGCCTGGAGGACATCTGGCCCTCGTCTTTGACACGGGGAGTTTTATCCCCAACAGACAATACGTATCCATTATCAACTACCACCTGCCTTGTTTGCGGAAAAACCCTCCAGATGACACTGGAGGCATTTCAAAACCCACCTGGACGCGTTCCTTTGTCACCAAGGCGGGGGGTTGGACTGGACGAGCTCAGAGGTCCCTTCCAGCCCTAACAATGCTGGGATTGTGTGAATGCTAAGTGTGATGAGCACGCACTGGACAGCGGAGGCTGGTCCCCAGCCCTCCCCACACGTGCCAGGAGGGTGATCTGGGTGAGAGCCGGGCCCGGCTAGGAGCAGGACGGAGCAGGACGGGGCAGAGCGGTGTCCCGGCGGTGTCCCAGCGGTGTCCCAGCGGTGTCCCGGCGGTGTCCCGGGGCCGCTCCCGCAGGGCAGCGCGCTGTGCCGGGGGGATGCGGGCGAGTGCAAGGCGCCGGCTTCCACCTTTAAAATTGGTCCCCGTGCTGTAATCGCCTTTGCCCGGGCAGCGATTTAATGAGCTGTTTGGGCATGTGACCGCGGCGCATGTGAGCGGGGCCGCCGGGGGAGGCGCGGGCGCTGTTATGTAATGGGCGCAGTGTCTGGCTCCGTGCGGCGGCCCCGAGCCCGGGGGAGCGCGGCCCCGCCGTCAGGAGCTGAGAAATGGCTCCCGAGGTTCCTGCGGGGCTGGATTTGCATGGAGCACGCATCCCCTGCGCCGCCCCAGGGAGCCGGGAATTGCGCCTTATGTAACGCGGCGGGAGCGGCACCGGGGGACAAACAGAGCCCCCGCTCCTTCCCCGCTGCCTCCGCCTCGCCGCAAGAGCCCGGAGCGGCGTTTTATTCATTAACCTGGCTCTGCAGGCAGCAGAGGAACCTCGCCGCCTTTGGGGATGCGAGATTGGGCAGAGGATGCTGGAGTGCAGGCACTGAGGTTTGGGCGTGCAGGTGGCCTGTGAGGAGTTCCCATAAATTATTTTGTGTGTGACTCTCCGGTGGCATTGCGCAGGGGTGCTTGTGTGAAGCTGCAGATGTTCTTGCCATCAACCTCTCACCTTTTATCCAGTTCTCTGCAAAAAAAGAGACGGTCCTCTGACTATGGGGAGGAAATTAACCCCACCAAATGTGGAGCATCTGGGGCAGCTTTAAATTTAAGCAACAAGTTTTACTGATAACCAGCTGAGGAGCAAATTGACATAACAGAGCTGAAAGACAGAGAAGTGCTTCCCCCATCCCCACCCTGCAGCATTCACCATTTCTCCAAAGTACCATTTGAAATCCCATCCTTCCTCCTCTGATGGAAGCTAATGTTCATTGTCTTGCCCTTGCAAAAAATAATAGTGCTGCCCAGGAGCTGTGAAGAAAGCAAACTCTCTGAAATTTTGAGCTGTATTAAATCTCCCTTACTTTCTAAGGGCCAGAATATACTGCTTGCAGGCAGTCTGATTGCATGGCAGTCAAAACATTTTCCTCTTGAACATTTCCCCTGCCACCACTACAGTATGAAAATAGCCGATTATAAAGCTGTGCTTGCCACAAACTCCAATGCTGTTTGCTAAGATCAGGTGTATGGTTATGCATCTGGGGAATAGTCAACAAATTATATCCCTTTATTTGATACACATTCTATTATCCTCTATTTATTGTATTTCCAAGAGAAAGTTGTTGTTGGAGTTGTTTTCATATTAATAAGCACCAAATGGGGTGGGGTTTTTTGATGATTAAGAGGTTTTTGTCTTCCCTTCTGTTGCTCTTCCTCTATTCTTTCACTTCACCTCTCTATACGCACCAGACCCATGTTTAAATATACATTGTTATGTATAGTTACATAACCCTGTCTTGCAAAGAGCTGAAAAATGATCCCCGGCTTTATCTTCTGACTATTTTTTAAAAGTAACAGGTTTTGTGTATAATCTAGCACAGTCAAAAGACAGAGGGAGGCATGCTGCTGCTACATAAGGATCGTTTTCCACAAATCAGAACAAAAATAATAGAAATTATACCCCAACAAATATCATATGCTGTGCTTTTGCTAGCCAGTGAGTCTTAAAACCAGAGAGTATAAATGTGTTTGCTAATGAGTGGATACTGAGTTGATTTAATGAGTTGGTGATGCAGTTGGTGACTGCTCATTATCATCAGAGAATTTAACTTGCTGCAGCAACTCAGAAAATAAATGAGTACAGCTCAGACTGGACTGTGCTGTGCTGTAAACGAAATGAGAACTTTTCCTCACTGCAGCTTTAGCAGTCTTTGGTTATTCCCACTTCATGTCAGCCATGCTGAGCTGTACTTGAGGTCCTTTAACCATCCCTTGCTGATCCTTCCAAGGATGGGTACAGAAGTGGTGCCAGACCCTGCCTCTCATGAGCAGATGGAGTGCCCAGACAGGTAAACAGATTCAGAGGTCTTGACGGCTGGAGATTAACAACAGGCCTCCTCTCAGAATAAAGGGCCATCCTTCTCCCAAGCTGTGGAGAGGGAATGTTAGGACTCTGGTTATCATCTAACAGGCATTACAGAAGATAAAGGAGCTCCAAAGGTGTGGAAAGCTCTGACTACAGCCTGAGCAGGTCAGGTTGCTTATGAACAAAAGCATGCCAGGAGTCCTCCTTGACTCTGCCAGTGCTAAAAGTGTTTGACTGGTCAAATAGAAACACCTTATTCAGGTACTGCTTATGGAAAGAAAACAGCAAAACTCTTCCCATTCTGTAGCCTACATTTTGTAGGGCTTCATTCCCTAAATACCAATGTGCCCTCAGAGCTGTGGGTTACTAGATACTGCAGAAGCACAGCACAAAAAGAATGACATTTGTTTTATTTTGGAGTTGTTAGAAAATCAGTGTCCCTGTAGGGTATAAATACAGTAGAAGAGGGTTTGTGTGTTCGCTCTTCAAGACAGAAGTTATTTATCCTTAAAATATACAGTTACAGAGAAAACTGATTATTTTTTTCCCTCCTTGGTGCAGAGTTTTAGAATCTGGTTCTGATTGCCTGTGCTTTGCTGCTATTGCCTGATTTTTACACAGTGCTGGAACTCAGAGATGTATGCAGTGAAACTTTAAAACTGTGTGGAGTTTTGGAAATGTTCACCTGTTTAAAAAAAAAAAAAAANCTACAGAGAGTTTTAAAAATAGCCCAAGTCCTCCTGGAATTCAATTACAGATGCCTGCCAGCTGCTTCCCTTGCCCAGGACACGCATTTCTGGTTTCTCTGTTCCTCTGGATGTTCCTTGCAGGGGAACAGCCCGTGTGACATGACTGATGAACAGAGAGATTGGAGAGAGAGGTGCTGGGGTATGGCCCCCTGCCATCCCTCCATCCCACCTGCTGCTTGGGCTGTCCTTTCATAGTCACGATTTGAGCTGTGCGATTGTTGTACAATGTGGATGCCGGCTGTGCGGCCACTGCTGGGACTGGCACTTTATTCTCATGCTATGTGCAATGACTTTTTCAAAAGCTTTTTATTTAGCCCCTGTAGCACTGCGTCTTACAAAAAAAAACATTATAAGAATCCCATCTTCTTGGATCTGTATTCTGGCTGAGTTCACAGGCACACATTATGTCCCCCATTTGCTAAAACACCGAAGTGCAGACCTTGAGCTAAACTGCAGGCTTCATTTCCCCTGGAAATATATGCCAATTGTAATATATTTGCCTGTAAGTGCCCATGCTGGATTCTCCCATAATATGGACCTTGCCCTTAAGGAATTGTTTCCAAACTTGTGGTGTAGGATCCAAAAAAAAAAAAAAAAAAAAAAAAAAAAAAAAAAAAGCAAACCACCAAAATTGTGCTTACTTATTAAATTACATGGGCTGTCTTTTGTTGTGTATCATCTTTTTTTTGGTCTGGTTGCAGATAATTCAGCTGTCCAGTTGCAGGAGAACATTTTCCAGCAACATCGTTTGGATGTAATCCTCTTTCTGGTATTGTCCTGTTTTCCCCCCATAGGCTTTCTGTGTGTGCCCATCTGTGTGTGGCAGTGACAGGAGCTTTCCACCCAGTCTGGCTGTCTGCAGGATCTCACTGGTTCTGTGCTGCCTTGCTCTCTTGGGTATCGTTTGACTCTTTGATTGGGGAGAATATGGTTTGAGGGTTTGTGGCAGAAATTCATTTACTAATTCATAGGGGAGGGAAGTGGGGGAGGAGAGGGAAGGGAAATAATTCTTTGGTACAGAACAACAATCCTCCAAGGACATAGTTACAGTATTTCTTGTTAAAGTACAACGTGTTTGTTTTCAAATAGTGTAGAAAATGCAATGATTCTGTGGCTTAGGCTGTTGCCTGCTTAGCACACAGCTATGCTGCAGATACAGCTGTTCTGAGCTGAGCAGTCCCTGCTTGAGGTCTGGTCCCACTGATTTCAGGAGACAATTCTTATTCACAGGTCTTCACATAATACGACATGGCTGCCTGAGAGCTGGAGACATGAACGCCTTGTTTGATTTGAGATTTCTCAGTGATTTTTAATTTTGGTGCAGAGATCCCAGCAGAACTGATTTTAATTAAGAACCTGATCCATAGCCCTTAGATTTAATGATGGGATGTGCCTGCTTACAGTGTGCAGTGCTGCCCTGCCTTAGGCATCTCTAGGCTAGCTCCAAATTAACCCATTTCACGAATTAGTTTCACAAGCAGAATTTTGCAGCTTTCTTTTCTGGTGCTGCCTGGTTTCATGTTTTCTGAGGTTCCTCTCCATAGTGATGCATGGATGCACCCACAGCCTCTTAGGAACTGAGGTCAGATTTGGTGCTAAAATCAAGCAGTTCTTTGCTGTTTGATATGTAGATTTTTTTTTCATCCTAGGATTTTAAGTTAGGCTAAAGGTCAATGCTTCCAAATTTTATTTTTAAAGGAGGCTGATACCTCCTTTAAAGTGATAAAAGTGATGAAGCTGATGTCTGAGAAGCACAAGTGCACACAGCAAGTCACTGGAGCTGACAGATTTCAAAGGGCTGGTTGTGTAAGCCACTAGCTTGGATGGTTTGATGTAATGCTGTTTCCAGACACTGTGGGGATTGCATGTGCCAGTGCTGGGTGTTGCCAGACAGAAACCACAGCAATTCACCCTCAGCATAATTACCACCTACAGCAGGGCTAGCAGCTTTTAAATGAGGAGGAGTGGGATTCTTTATCTAGGAAAACACCAAGGAGTTTATGTCTTTCTATAAACGCACTTAATCTCTTCATTAGAAGGGCAAGGAATAGTGACAAACCTCAGCCAACACTATGCATAATGAAGTATTTTTTAAATACTCCCTTTGATGTTAAACTGTAGCACAGGCAGAATCCAGAAAAATCAGGTGGCGTTCCTTGTATTTCATACAGCATTAGCAGTGGTTTTGGACATGCAGCATAGCTCTGTTACATGGGATGCTTTAATATGCATTTTGAGTACTTTGTTTCCCTCTCTCTGGATACTAAAGTCAAAAATATTGTAAATGTAGCTCCAACCACTTACAGGCCTCTTCTACATTGCTGGTTGCTTAAAATACGCAGCAACATTGTTAGCAGGGAAAATGCCAAGTTAAAAAATTGTATTTAATTCTTCACTTCCTTTTCTTACCTACTTTACTAATTCCTGTCATTAACAGATTAAGAAACAAGTTGTCTAACAACCATGGAGGTTGTTTGTGTGTGGATGTGGGCGGCTTGTATCCTTCATGGAGTGCAGACGTGCAAAACCAGACGCTTAGGATTTGTTTTGCTGTGCTGGTAGGAGTCACAGATCAGGGGAATGTAAGGTGGCTTCCTTTGCACCTGATCCAAATCCCATTAAAGCCAGTAAAAAGATTTCTAATGTTATTAGAGCCATGATGGGATCACTCCAGCCGCACTCTCCTTGTTCCCTTGCTGCTAGCATTGCCTGCTCAGTGTTCCCAGTGGGATCAGTCATAACAAGCAGGAAGTTTTGCACCCTTGCCCACCAGGAAACTGGTGTTTACTGGTTTAAAGGTTTCCCAGTCATTGCACCTGCTCCTGACCATTGCAAAACTCGGGTAGCTGTACTAGAAATGCTGATGGGGAAAGCTGCAAGGGGACCTGAGCACCCAGAGTGCTCTCAAATGAGCCAAGTGGGCCCTTGGCACTGTTATTTAAAATCTGCCTACTTGGTTTGCAGATAAAATCAATTACTTTGCCATTTATGTGATCTGTATTATTCCTTCTTGTAACTGTGGGCACAAAGAAAGCTTGATATTGAAAAAGTGGTCTCTTGTGGCACAGATCTAGGGTTTCAGTCATTTGGATGAGCCCCTTTTGATTTGTGCCACGAAGGCTGAATGATGGTTCTGTGCTGGCGAAAATTCAGGGTGCCTTCAGTGCAAAATTCAATACAGTGTAGGGGAATGCACCCACTGCCAAAAATATTTGACAGAGCATGAAAGGAGTCCACTTTGCTCTGTTAGGTATGTCTGCAAGAAGCTGGAGGGCTACCTGCTATTTGCTTATGAAACATTGCAGCTCAGTTCTCAGCTGAGCCTCACGAGCTGAATGCCCTTCTCTGCATCCCACACCAGCTCCAACTTCTTGATTGCTCCTTAGCCTGTAACTTGCAGCTCTCCCAGCATGTTGTTCTGCTGTCCTGCCTCCTGGAAGGACAATACATCTACACATCTATAATCTTGTTAATTAATGTTGTAAGAGACAGCTATGAGCACTACTTTTGATCCGTGTGAGCTCCCGGCTGTGGAATATCTGAAATGATCATAAATCTCCTTGAGACCCCTGCCTCACCTGCCCCTGAACTTCTTTTGTGGCAATTTAATACCAGAAGCAGGAGAAAGCATTTTGAGTGATCTCCTGTGAACCTTTGCTCGAGGTGAAGGGGGAGACAGATGCATTCACTGCCTGAAGAATGGCTGGCTGTTGGATCAATAGATCAGATAGTTTGGTGTGAGGGAGTGAGTCTCTTTTGCCACTATTAGAATGGTATGAAGCAGATTTTCTTTTCTCGTTGAGACTGTCTGTCTGACAGGTGCAGTGGTAGTTAGGCCAAGAGATGGGCTTGCAGTTGTAAAGCTGCAAAATCTCTGGCCTCTCTCGAGGCTGTGAGGGCATTCAGTAGGCACACAGCTCACTGCCCTGCAGGCACAGTCAGCATCTCCTCACAAAGACCCAGTGCTCTTGGAAGGATGTGGGAATCCATGGTAGTATCTCATGTGAAAGCTCTGTCCTTCAGTGCAGTGAGTGTGGGTGATACCATAAACCCTGTGGTCGTATTTACAGAGTAACTCGCGCTGTCAAAGGGAGAATTTAAAATAATTGCAGTTTTTTGACTCTGACTGCGTCTCCCTCTGCCTGTGCTCTGTTGGCTCAAGCTTGGAGTCTTAATATAGGTAAAACTTAGGCAGGAGGACAATATTCTGAGACAAGCTACCTACTCACAGGTCCCATTATCATCAGTGCAAGCCAAGGACTGTAGCATCTTTCAGAAGCAGACTGTAAATTAAGGCCTGCAAGATCTGGCCATGTCCCCTCAATCCTACTTTCGTCTTTTGCTTTAGGATAGAAGATTTATATGTGTACGTCACAAAGCAGATCATAATGGTTATCTCAGAGCTCATTGTTATTTTGCAGTGTTTTTATGAGGCCGGTAGCCTAATGCTGCAAAGTTGTTTGTAATGTTAAGCTTCTACACCTAAAGCAGTGAGGTATCCATGGTAACTGTCTTGCCTGTACACAGTCCCTCGGCAGCCTTTTCACACAGGTCAGAGCACGCACATTCCCAGAAACTGACTCAATTTAGTTTGCCTTAAACATCAGGTAATTTAAAAAGACACTGGCTCTGACTTTTTTTTTTTTTCCCTTTGGTAATAGAATTTCATTTTAATTAGCCGTTTGAGCATTCTGCTAGTGACAAAATAAAACACCTTTGCCACTGTAAATATGTCTGTTGCTCAGACCTATTCAAATTAAACCTTAGTCTTGTGCTAAAAATGTTAAGGGCTTTGCAGGAAGCAAATTCCAAATTAAAGTTTCTGCTTAACACTGCAGAAACATCCTGCTGTGAAGTTTACAATAGCATTTTTTTTCATCTAGGGCCTCTGTCAGTACTTGGTATCCTCAGTTTCCTTTGACTTCTCTTGTAGTTGAGTCCAAGAATAGACTCTGAAAATTATCCTCCTTCCTTCCCCATCTCCTTGTCGATTTGCAGAATACATGTTCTTTAAGATGAGTTTCTCTTCTTACCTATAATGATTTTTGCAGTTGTCTGAGGTATTTATCTCCATATACCAAAGCCTCAGGAAAATTCTCTGCAGAACCAGATGCCATGCTTGGAAATTTTTCATCTGCCAGCTTGCTTCCATCTTAAACTCTTCCTGTCCTAGTTTTTTGGACATCATTTTGCTTTGTCTTGGTTTGTTCTGTCAGTTCCAATGCTTTTGCTATAGTGAATCATCAGGTGTGTTTCTGCTGAGAAAGTCACCTGTCTTGGTGACTCAAGTGTGGAGGAGAAGGAAAAGGCTCAACTTTAAGGCTCAACTTTCAACCAGATGCTTCTTTCCCAAATGCTCACTTGCCCTTTCCCAGTCTCCTCCAGAGCTGCTTTGTTAAAGAAGAGGCATGATTACCAGAGTTACTGAGGGGCAAAAGCTACAAATCAAGTGTCACATGGATTATAATGTGTCCTTGGTACAGCCAGTGGACAGGGAGGAAAAAGGCAAATTCACAGGGGACAAGGAGGAAGAAAAAAGATGGAGGACAGCAAAGCAGGAGAGACAAAATCCAGATCCTCTCCTGGTCTCCTGCATCATCCCTTCTGCACTATATAAATCTGTCAAGCTTTTGGCTGAGTCTCAGCAGCTCATGGTACCACAGTTAGAATACTAATACTTGCTTCTACATACAGGGAATCTTAGGCCAGAAAGGGACATTAAGTATGTAGGTGGAGGCATCTGGATGACACTCAGTCCCTTGCAGCTAAAGAGCCATTTCATCATCAAGGGGACCCACAGGGAGACAGAAAGGCACTAATATGTATAGGAAACCAATTTATGTAACAAAGCCTTTGCAAAGTGGTAATTAATTAAAGGAACTAAGTAATGGTGACGTTCTGGTCAGTGTTATTTAGGGCTAAATGAGGGATCTGGTGTTCATAGGCTGTCATCAGAACTGAGAAGTCTGATGCTGTGGCTGTCTCTGCCATGCAGAGACATTCTTTGGTGTCTTAGAGGATGAGGTACTTTGGGCTTTGTTAGTACAAAACAGAGGAGTCTTCTGTGAGAGTGAGAAGGAGAATTTGGAGTCACCTGGCTGAGCAAGTGAGTGTTGTGTTCCCAGGTCCACACCTGCAGAATGTCTCACTGGGGAAGGGAGCCTTGAGCTTCTCTTTTAGAAGCTGCCTTTTGTTCAAAAGCTGTTTCTACCTGCCATTGTTTTTTATATAAACCAGTAGTATTTTGCTAAGGATATTTATCAGATAGATGAAATGCATCCTAATTTGCACATTAGGATTTTAGCAGTGTTGTCTTGCTGTGGCAGTTCTGTGTTTAGCCTGTTATAGTTGGGGTTCCAGCTGATATTTGGGGTCACTCTAGTGCTCTGCATGTCTCCTCATCAGAGATTTCATAAAAACTGTTTTTCCCTTGAATCTACACTGGGTTGCACTGTTTTTTGGATCCAATACAAATAGACTTGGTACACTTAATGGTGTCTTTTAAACACATGTGGGTTGCTAAAGAGGGTCAGACCAGAGGATTAAGAGTGTTTCTTGCTGTGTGGCCATCACCAGATGCTTCAGAAGGTCTAAGAACCCCCACTGCAGGCAGACTTCAAGTTTTCTATTCTTCCTGAAGTCTTGGGATAATCCTTAACAGTAAGATCATAAATCTGTGGGCCCTAAAGCAAGAGATTTTGTCTTCTTTCCCATAGTTGTTTTTCTAACATTTGCTATTGTAACTGGTTTTACTTGTTGTCTATAGAAATGCCCAAATCCTCTTCTGAGTCTTGCTGAATTCTCTGGCCTTGGTGACTTCCCATGGCCATCTAATTATGTGTGGGCTAACAATTACTTCTTTATCACTTTTTCATTGACCCTCTTTACGTTCCATTGGGGGCCACTTTTTGGGTGGGAGAAGAAACAGGAATTCCCAACCTCCCCATCTCCACCCCATTAAAGCTTTGCTGTGCTTTTGCCATCTCTTTTCTGAGGTGGGCAATCTCAGTCTGTACTACCAGAGTTTTTCTTGGTTACCTTTGTGTGCTCCCAGCCCTTGTCTGAGCCTTCTAGGAAATGGCAACCTATAGAAAACACAGGACCTAGATGAAACCATGTCACTGATCTACCTTTGCCTTTACCATTTCCCACCCTTCTCCATGTTTTCACAAGGTATTTTTCCTCATTCAGAACACAGAATTTTAGCAGTAAGCAGAATAGCCTGAGCAGTCAGTTCTGTAGCCCCTAGAACTGTTGGTGGGTTGTGTTTTGTGTCCATTAAAAGCACTGACTTGGTGCCACACCTGTGCCATTTGATTCCCAGTTACTGGAACTGTAAAGCTCATCTTGATTTTCATGTTGAGCCCTGATGTTGGGATGTTGCATAGCATTTATCAGGGAGATGTCAGGAGTGGGGATTTCAATAGCCTTGAAACACAGGAGAAAAAAAAAAAAAATTGCTGTTACAGGACTTCCAGAGCAGGTTTCCTGCAGGCTCCCAGTCAATCTGTGCTGTACTTAACACCTCTAAAGAAGTATATGACATTGTATTTCCATAGCTACATGCTGTGCATGTAGGAACATTCCAATGATAATATATTTCTCCTTGGAAGCAATAGGCATTTAGGCATTATAATGGCAACAGCTTCATAATAAATATATGCTAAAATTTGGTGTGATGAAATAGCTAATGCACAAGTGCTGCAGTCTTATCTGGGACATAAATAACTCAGCAATTTTCACAAATATTAAATATAAAGGGGGCAATTTAATATTATGGGTGAACAGCTTGCATATTAAATTTTATATAAACATGAATCTGTCTTTTAGTAGTGGGAATTTGAAAAGCTGAGACAGGCTCATGAAAATGTGACTTCATCTCCCCCTTGTCTGTACCTTTGAACAGCTGATTAATTTCAAGCAAATTTTGGTCATTTTTTCAATCAGTTGTAGAGTGGCTTCAGTGTTATTTTTTTTCTGTTCAACATAGAAGATAAGTTTTTCCTGATCATGGGAAATTTAGCATTTAGAAATTGTGGTTGCTTCTGAATTAAGATGACAGCCAAGAAGCTATTGTGCTCTGGTGTGACAGCCAAGGTACCTCTGAAAGTTATTAAAAACAAAATGTTGCCCTCTTAAAAACGTTTCAGTTTCACGCAACAACTTTGGCTAAAAGAAATAGCTTATGAACCTTCTGCTGCAGTGTTGCACAAAGAATTATTTCCATGGCAGTTTTCAAAGGATGTTATTGGGTTTATTTGTTTGACCTGATGAAATTTTAGACTCCAAGAGTGAAAAGCTAATATTGGGCTCTAATTTAAAAAGGAGAATTGAGTTGTTCTGGAACTCAAAAAGAGGTTTTTCCTAGTGAAGGTTGCCTTCGAAAATCAGAATGTCTGTCTGTCATTGGAAGGGAAGCTCTGTCAAAGAGTTCAGATATACCAGGAAAGACCAATTCCAGCACTGAGTCACTGCAAGTTTGTGAATCATTGGGTAAAATCCAGGGTAATCCCTGAAGGAGCCTGGAGAGGTGCTTAGCCTCTCCCTTACTAATGACATTAATGGGAGGTGAGGTAGCCTGGCCTAGCCCAGGCTCTGAACCAGGACAAGATTCCTCATTCCTGGGGAATAAACCTGCCAAAGGCCTTTTTTTCCAGCCTCCTGAGGAACTCAGCACTGGGGAGGGATATCAGAGTGATTCCTTAGGTTTTAACTTTCATATTTTTCAAATCCTGTACTGCTAGTGGAACTCTCAATTTTCCTGGAGCTTGTTAAGTGCTGTTCTCTCATGCTCACACAGACATAACAAAGCCTCTCCAGCTCGCTCTCCAAAGACACCCAGACCCTCCTAGGCCCAAGAACTGTAAACCATCATCTTGGGGAGAGGGGGGCAAGCTTGGGGAAATTCCATCCTTGGCTGGGTTCTGCTTGGGGAATTGATGCTGATATCAAAGTGTGAAGCACTCATGAGCTGTCACTGTCCATTTTGGGATGCACTGGGGCAGGAGCCTCTGGAGCCCAGAGTGTACCTCTGAAGGCCTTTCAAACAAATCCCTCCTTTATTCCTTTATTCCTGTCTAGCCTCTGTTTCTAGGTAGCCATTTAAGGCATCAGGAGATCCCAGCTCTTCTCTGTGACAGCACAGCCTTTGCCAGGGCAGGAACAAGAGCTTAGATGTCGAATGATGTTGTTTTAGTTACAGGATTATGCATTTCTCATACTTCATCAAGGGATCCTTTCCTAATAGTGTGGCCTTACCTCCTAGTCCTGTATTGCCATGAATTCTGGGTGACTTTGGAGTGGACTTGCTGTTCGAGGAAGAGGAGATGTGGCTCCTTGTGGTGACAGCCAAGTGTCAGCAACTGTGTCCTTGCTGAGAGTCAGCAGCAAGGATCTGATAAAAATCAACAAATCTACCAGAGGAGGTTGCTTAATATTTATTTGATATTTGCCACCTCTGGCAATCCAAGTCATGAGTCAGGCTCCTAGAAATGATGAAACTACTTTGGTTTGGTTTCTTAACAATCAAAACCCCATCCACATATTTTAGGATTTTTTTTTTCTTTTTTTCTCTGGCCCTCTGGCTCTGGCCACACAGATTTCACATTTCCAAATACTATTCCCAGGACATGGAGGAGTAGAAATTAGCATGGTGGTGGGGTGGTTGTTTTTGTTCTGAACTTTTTTTTTTAACGTAAACTGGAATTCCCATACAAGCACAGAACTTTAAGGGCTGAAATTCAGATGCCAGCTACCATGAAAAGGATTATACAGTTGGGAAAGTTGACATGAATAGAAAATTCCCAATCAGGTTTACTGGAAATTTATTCAAGCCGCTGCTACTACTTCTCTACTTCTTTTTTTTTTTTTTTTTTTAACTGGGGAACATGAATTATAAATATTTTCAAATTATCCCTGTCAAAATGGATAGCTAATAAAGAGCTAGACTTGTAGCGTTGTCTAACTTTGCTCTACTTTTCTGTTCATCTGAAATGCCACCTAATTTCTTAGATGTAGTGAAACAGTGCAGGAGCTGGCCTTGTTCCAGGCAGGAATTATTCTCCCTTGCCTAGAAAAGGAGGATGCTTTGTTTTCCCTGCCGTGCCATGCAGCACTGAGCGAAGGGACAATCTGCCCATCGCTGCAGTCACCACTTAGGACATCTCCTGCTGTATCCTGACCCCACCCAGATTATTTTCTGGAGCTGTTTTATGCTGCTTTTCCAGCAAGGTGGATGCTAAGACAATTATTCCACACACCACTGATAACACTTTAAATATTGCTGCTGCCCTGAACTGCTGCAAGGTTGGTTCCCTTCTGCTGTTCCTGTTTTGCTGTGTGGATGGAAGCTGCTGGAATATATTTTGACCAGCTGTTTGCCTCTGCAGTGGCCACAAGTATATTTGGACACTGACGCACACACATATACACACCTAGCTTTTTTCCTCTTAATGCCTGAAATCCAGGAAATCCACAACAATTTGTTATCTGTTTTCATCTAAGAATGCAAGAGGAGTTTCTCAGAAGTGTCAGGTGTGTTGATCATTTTGTCAGGCTGGGTCTCAGGGTACTCTGCATACAGGGCTGCTGATTGTTGTCCACAGCACATCTTTGAATCATGGAAAGACAGAATTTGGCAGCTCTGTGTGTTGAATACAGTGGTGTTCAGGCAGAGGTGAGTAGCACTGGAGGAAAAAATGTTTGTTTTTGAAGTGGTCTCGGGTTTTGAGACAATTCATATGCCCCTTGATTATTTTGTGAGATTGCTGAGAATTAGTTTCTTTTAATATCACTTTAAAAAAATAATATTGACATATAGACCACTTCTAACAGAATAATTCATATTAACTGTGAACATTTCTGTTTGTTGGAGAAAGTGACACAGTTTAATGACATGTACACAGTAAAAGTACAAACCATTGAGAACCAATGAGAAGTATTCATTTAATATTGTGTTAGTACTACCCACAACTCATGTCAAATTCAAAGAAGAATTGCCAGAAGCCTGTAACCTGGATTGCAAAATAATGCTGATAACCTGGTTTATGAAATGCATAGGTTCCTGCAAAGGTAAGCAATGACACAAGTACAGATGCTGAATTTCTGAAACGTCATCATCAGTCTTCAGGGTGACCTCATGGTGGCCTTGCAGTGCCTAAAGGGAGCTCACAGGAAAGATGGAGAGAGACTCTTGACAAGGGCCTGGAGTGACAGGACAAGGGGGAATGGCCTCACACTGACAGAGAGCAGGGTTAGATTGGATATGAGGAAGAAATTGTTCCCTGTGAGGGTGCTGAGGCCCTGGCACAGGTTGCCCAGAGAAGCTGTGTCTGCCCCATCCCTGGCAGTGTCCAAGGCCAGGCTGGATGGGGCTCTGAGCAAGCTGGGATAGTGGAAGGTGTCCCTGCCCATGGCAGGAGGTGGCACTGGATGATCTTTAGGGTTCCTTCCAACCCAAACCAGGCTATCATTCTATGATTTTGTGATCTTTACTAGTAGACAAGGAAGAAGTAGAGGAATCAGTGGAACTGGTGGCAGGTAAAAATAAGCGGAAAACTGAAATACAGAAATGCCTCCTGAGCCAATTTTAAAGCCCTCAGCCACCAGGTGAAGATTTTGCTGTATCTGATTCAAAACAGGGCAGGCACTCCATCTGCAGAGCACCCCTTAGCTAGTAAATTGGTATCTGTAATGCTCTGGCTTTGAAGTTCAACATAATAGCAACATGGCAAAAGAGAATAATGTCATGAAATTGGTGTTTGGCCGCTTCTATTATTTTGCCTTGCTACCTGTTTCAAATTGCTTGTAAAATGTCAAAGCACAGTAGTCCTCATAATTATGCATCTGGAAATTAAGTGTCTGTTTTGGTAAATATTCACATTAGGCCACTTAGGGGTAATTTTTTTTTCTTGCAGAGCATGAGGAGTTCCACACAGAAATCCTGTTAACGAATAATAGGATTTGTGTGCATAATGCCCTGTGCATCACTTTGAAAGTTTACCCCCTGCAGCATAAGAGTTAGATAATTTTAGTCTTTGAAAATTGTACTTCTCAGGTCTGGTCTTTTTCTACACTCTGTTATTGATGGTGCACTCATAAATGCTTCGAATAATCGTGATCAAATCTTACATTGTTTTCTTTTAGTGGTGGAGAACTTGAGTTATTGTGTGTCTCAGTGCTTTGTCTTGTGCTGAGGAAGTCTGAAAGGAAAATTACAGAGGTGCAAACATGACCTGGTTTGTAAGTGCACAGTTTATATGCATAAGTGACAGATATAAACAATAATATTTGCCCACAGCAAAGACCTGATCTCTCTCTCTATAAATGCATATGTACATATCTAGAGATCTGATATTTGAACAACAACAACAAAAAAAAGACATTCAGCAGCTACAAATACTTTATGGCCCAATAGAAAAATTATATAATTACAAAATCAAACTGTGTTTTTCAAAGTGTTTTCTTCTCAGTCTAAGTCTGAATGCCCCAATGCTGAGGTTTTCACTAACCCAAATAATTTTTCTGTCTTGCTGTATTCCTAGTGGAGACACTTTTTAGAGGTACTGCCAAAAAAAATCTTTCTCTTAATATGACGCTTTCCTGAGTTTCTTCAGGGTGCAAAATATGACAGTTATCAGGCAGAACCTGTGGGGTTTTTTGCAGTGTATCCATATCCTTTTCCCTATCCATATTGAAAATGGATTGGCAATAGCAGTTGTTTAGCATTTAAGCTTCCAGCTTTCTATGGAACCTGGAACTGCAGAGGAAAGAAGAATTAAAAGACTGCTTAAAAAATGAACTACAGAACAACTGTAGTTTGGTTTTAGAGAAGATCATGCTTGGTTTTATTTATCTGAACCTGTTAATACATCTCTGCATTAGCTACAGTCTCAAGTTTATCAGTATTTGTGATGTAGGCAATTAGTATTGAGACAAGTGGGATTCCTCCCAGTTTTGTGTAGGATTGAACAATGGCACATTTTATATGTGGGGTGTCTCTGCCTAATGAGAGACAGCTGAGAGGTGTGGGTGGCCAGCTCTGCTCTCCTAAGAGAACTGTGTCATGAAGTCTGGTGCATATTTTGGGTTGTTTTTTTCTTTTTAGACTTGGATAAAATGCTTTTGCCTGGCAAAGTGTGTGTCTGCTCCTTCTCCGGCTTAAGTTGCTGGCAAATCTCCCATTGGTTTTAATGGAAGCAGAACTGGACACCAGCTGGACCCAACTTCATATTTAAAAGTGCTTTTTTCCTCAGGCAAATAAACTCCCCAGTGTGCAAATAACTCTGCTGTTGGGTGTCATATTTTATTGGTGAAAATATATCACTTTCAACTATCAGTTGGCTATGAAAACGTCTTGTTGCAAAAAGATCAAAACCAAGAAAAAGCTCACTCTGTGCAAAAACAAACAAACAACTCCCCAAAACAAACAACTTCCCCCAATTCGTGAGCCCCCCTGGAAGTTGCTGGCATCATGAAAACAGAAATTTTCCACTTTGTGGACATAATAGGAGTCAAGACTCCGGGGCTCTCTTCCAAGCCCATGCTTGTGCAACACCATGCGTGTGGTAGCCGTGGCCTCAGCTGATCCCTTTTGGAGATGGGGACATTTCTGTGTCATCTTGCATTTCAAGAGCAGGTTGAATCGTGATTTAAAGGGTTGTAAAGCCACACAGGGTATCTTCACAGAAGCCACTTGCATGAAACTCCTTCTCCCACTATGTTTTGTCTCCAAGAGAAATAAGGGAACAAAATGGGTGCAAAGCAGAAACAACGACAAAAAACAACAATGAAAAAAATCATCTCAAAGAAGGCAGTCAGACCAAGCAGAATAGGAATTTCATTTATAAATAATGACAATAAACATGTAGAAGTAGGTGTCTTTTAAACAGCCTTCATAGAAAGTCAGGCTTCTAACCTCATCTATATTTACCACAGGAAGAGGTGGCATGATGTCTTCATAGATTATGTGAGATGACATATTTTTGTCACCCAGCTTGTTCTCCTAATGTAGACCACAAGATCTTCAAATAGTTTCTGTCTGAGAAGCCACCTAGTCGTGGTTTAGTAACTGCCAGCAGCACAGACTATCACACCTCTTCTTAAGCTGTTCCAATAGCTAAATGCCATTACTGTTATATAAAATAAAAATAAAATTCATAACCCACAAACTGAATAACCCAGCTGCCTCTACCTCTTTTATAGCTGAGTTTCTCCATTTTCAGCTTCTCACCAGCGTGTCTTGCACCTTTTATCTTTAGACTGAAGTCATCCATTATATCAGATTTCTTACTTAGATAGTCAGAAGCGGAGTTCATGCTTAGACTGATAAACTCAGTAGATTGAAAGCCTTGAATTTCTGATGAAAAGGCACTTTTTATTCTCCAATCACTCTCATGGAGCTTCTCTAAACCTGATCCAATTTGTCAGCATTCTTCTTGAACTGTGGACACTGACTTGTGATGTGGTATTGCTACAGTAACATGCCCCTGCATGTGAATAAGTGAGAGAGTCTTACAAATCCCACATAACAGCTCTTGTTGCCCTTTGCAGAATTGTAGGGTTTGGGGAGTTGTCATTGCACTGATTTTTCTCCTAGGCCTTTCATTCTTCTCCAAAGTCATGACCTCCTAGAACATAATCCTCCATTTTTTGTGTGTGTTCTGTATTTTATTGTTATTGAGACTTACAGAGATTTGGACATAATGACACTCATATTGTTTGCTTCTAGTCAGTTTAATAAATGATGCCTAAATTGTCAGCGGTGACTTGACCTCATCCCCCCTTTTTGTTGTGTGTCCTTTCCAAACACAATTAATAATTATTTTCTGTATTATTTCATTTCATTAAGTAAAGCTCCAAATGAGGCAGACAATACATACTTCATGAGTTTGCCCATTAGAAGCCCATACATTTGTTTATGATTTCTTGCTTTAAATTGCACATTGAATTCTGTCAGTCGCTGAGTTGTTAAGCCATTTGATAACTATCCTTCTGGGCTTACTTAATCAAAAATTTTGCCTTACAGGATTGTGTCACACTGCAATGTTTATCAAACTTTACCAGAATTATATTTTTATTATTAGCAGAAGCAGAAGGTAATCTTCAGAAGTTTCAGAAGGTCTGTTTTGGCTAACCTGTATTGAGGCAATTATTACAACATGACACCAATATTAAACCTACCATCAGTATATAGTAGCTGCCTTTAATTTTGTGTAAATGGAATGCAAAATCAGCCATTCTTTTGCCTTTCTCAGGGCTGATATCAGACTCACAGCAGAGGGCTGGATATTGTGCAAAAGTGTAAGAGGTACTTTTAGAAAAGTCTCGTTGCATGTGAGATGTCTCACAGTTCTCTGGGATTTTATGTTTCTTCCAAACTTTCTGAAAACCTGTATTAGTAGACCAGAGATCCCCAACAGCTCCTCTTTTATACTTGGCTGCAAGTTATCCAAGTATGAAGATTTAATAAGCCTAGTTTTCATGCCTCTTCCTGGATTAATGCTGAAATATGCTCACAACATCATCCGATGTATCACAGAAATACTGGTTGTATGTAGCTGCCTTTTCTGTGTAATCACTGATGATCTGACTATTTCCACTTCATCAATTTAATACAGAGTGAGAACCAGAAGGGATCACCAGACCCTCTAGTTCAGCCTCCAGAATGTCATAACTGTAATTCCAATTCCTTAAGAGATGTGCAGAGTTATTAAGGCAGGACAGGTAAGTCTTGGTGGTGTAGTAGGGAGAGCTGGTGCTGATGCAGGTGCCCGTGATAAGCCTTAGGTACCTCTCTCAACCATTGCTTCCTGGCACATCCTCATGTGGAACCAGCCTTTTGCAGGCTCAGGGAAGGCAAGTGAATAAACCATTGTATTAAGGCATTTAAATCAAATTTAAAGACCAATGACTATAATGAAATACGGACTGAGAAAACGTAATTTGTTTGTGTCTACATGTTCCTACTGGAATAATTATTCCCTATTGGAAACTTTTGCCTGTCAATCCCTAGCTATTTAAAACTGCAACAACAATATCCAGTTGTTGCTTTCTTGTGTCCTCAGTCTTTATCCTAGCTTTTGTTAGGGACAATGCAGTGGTATTCATCAGCAACAATAATGCTGTTATGTTTCATTGTGTTTTTTCCAAAGCTATACAATGTTCTAGCCATTATGGAAGGGTTGCAGTCAGCTGAGTGATGTTTACATGCCACTTCCATACCCTAATAAGAGGTATAAAAGAAAGTGTATTGTAGCCAACAGGGGAGAGATTCAGCTTGGAAGGCCGGGACTTCTGCCTCATGTAGAAACACAGCCGGGAAAGATAGCACTGCAGTGCCTGGTGTGCCTTTATTTTTGGCCTCTGCTTTAGTGCCACGAGTGTCAATAGTAGCTGCTGCAAACTGCTTATTCATGCTGCTGCTGCTGCGATCATTTGCTTTTGGGCAGTATAAATTTTGTGGCTGTGCTAAGTTAGGAATCCATTTCCAAGGACATCAATGGCATGGCTGTCTCTCATGTCCTGGCAGCAGCTGGTCTCGTCCGTGTGATGGGGCTGTTCTTGACTGTGTTTGTTGGCATTCCCATAAAAGCATTCCCACACACCTACGCCAGCAGGATCAGCACTTTTTCTGGGAGCAGGGTCTTTCCAGCTTTTTCTGGGATGGTGCCTCACAGTCACATGCTGGAGGTGATGGGTGTTTCTGATACATTCCTCGGGCATTTCTCTGTGCGTTTCTCAGCCCCGGTTCGTGTGGCTGGGCTCTTCTGCTCTTTGTAGTGGCAGCTCATTTCACAAGACTCATGGAAGTCACATGGCTGCCTGAGGTCATCACAGAGGGGATGAAGATCCCGAGTTTGCAGATATGTGGGTTGAGCCTGGGGGTGCATTTCTGACACAGCTGTCAGGCAAAGCAGGGGTTCCACCACATTTCTGCTTTTCAAACACGGCATCCTTGACTCTTGACACTTGGGCTTCTGGGAACTATAACTGTTTCTGGATTCATGGGAAGTTGAGAGAGAGCAGGAATCCTAGTAACTTAAGACTTCTTGGAAGAAGAAATAAAATCTGTGCCTTAGTTTTGATATGGGTGGAGCAGAATTCCCCTTTCTGTAGCCAGCTGGAGAAACATCTTCATACCCCCTGGTGTCTTTGAAGGTAGCGAGGCAGGAGGAGGATCTGAGATGTGCTAGCAGTTACTCGCGTCCAGGTAATCAGACCACAGTGCTAAATCACTCAGTTTATTAGTCAAAAGCTATTTTATGGTTTTAAACGTTCTTCTTGGTAAAAAAAGGGCTGTTTTGGTTGAACAATAAAGCTTGTGACCACAGGTAGAATTCTTAACTATATATAGATGGCTTTTGATGTTTCTTCCCGTGACTGCCCTGTGACTGTTTATATAATTTACCATTAGTCATCAACAGGCTGCAGAGGTTGCTGGTTGAGGAGGTTGACTCAAACTGAGTAGTTAGTCAAGTGCTATTGCACATGCCACCTTTCTGATGAAAAGATCGTGTCTCAAGGCAGTGCCCATTCTGGATTGGGTTGTAGCTGGGAATTAGGAAGGGTTTCTGCTCTGTGATCCCATATGTGTGACACAGTTTTATGGTTCTGTTATATATATGCCTGAGACCTTGAAAAGGGACTTCAGCCTTCTTCTCAGTCCATGTTTATCAGTTCTGGTGGGAACTCTTTTCCCATCAATAATATGTTTCTTTTCTTCAGGCAATGAGGAAAATGAGGTTCACTTTGCTGTGAGACACTGGATTGTGGTCCCATCTAGAGACAGGATGTTGTGCAGCAGGGGCTGGTGCTCTTACCCATCTTAAAATTGCTTTTGAGCTTGGTTACTGTAGCTTGTCCATGCATTCCAGGTTAAATCCCATCACAACCAGGCTGGGAAGGAATGTGTCTCTGTGAGTTCCTCAGAGACTTCTGGTTCTTTGCCTTCCTCTGTAGTGCAGAGCACACTGGATTAAGCTCACCTGGAAAATCCACCCAATAAATTCCCTGTAGGTGACGCTTCTTATTTTTCTTGCAGCCGTTGTATTTATAGCTTTTGATATTTTACTAAATATCAATATTTAATAATATTTTGATATTTTTGATATTAAGTAGACCTTGTACTTTCCTTGGCTGTTTGAGGCAATTCTGTACAGACTATTATCACATGAAAACACCAAATGAACTAGGAAAGAATGGCTGGTTGTTGTTGTCAGGAAACACACAAAATCCTGCATTTTGGCACTTGTTTCAGGTGGACAAGGCCGTTGTGTTCAAGGCCCATGAAGCAGTGAAGCCTCACTGTGATGTGTGGTTGCCACTGGAAATAATGCCAAGCTAACAGAGAAGTGGGAGTGTGAGAGTGCCTGGAACTTGCTTCCCCACTGCCTGCTGTCTGTGGTGGCTGCAGAGATGTTTTGGTTGAAACATTGACTGCTGCACTAATGTGCAGGCACTGGCGAGCAGCTGAATGCTGAGAATGCTTCTAGTGCACATATTTTTTTAGAATTTTTTTCATTAAAATCAGCAGTTAGTAAAAGTAGGGAAAAAAGTTGTTCAATTTTACTGCCGGACTCTTGAAATGACCAATTTTCCCCTTCTGTGTCGAGCATTGGAGACCTTACCTATTCTTTTTTATGAAACCCGAAGTAACACACACGCCTACAGTTGTTGTGTCACCTTCTGCTTCTGTAAAGCTGAGTGGTAACTGCAGGTGTTCTGTGGAGACTGAAGGAAAAATAAAAATGCCAGGTAATTGGTACCCCCCAACTCTCAATCCAGCGTGTCTTGTGTTGCAGAACATAAGTAAAATGAAAGGGAAGATCTTCAGAGAGCTGCATGCAAATTTCGACTGGTTGTGGTTTTGGAAGTCAAGGAACAAGGAGATACAGAGAATGCTTTTTAAGCTGTTCTATCAAATGTCATATCTCTGTTTTAATATTTCATGTGATGTGGCTTCTTTCAGATGATCAGCTGGATTATCTGAGATCAGAGAAAAGGGAGTGGTACTACTCAGCTGCAGAAAATAGGAAGAAAGTGCTGCCATGGCAGGGTAGGGCACAGACACACTGACTGCAGAGCACTGGCTATTTGTGGAGTTCATTTCACTATACACATCTCACAGATAGCCAGTCAGAATTACTAACGTGGAGGTGTTTTATTTATAAGCAGTAAGTTTAAAACAAACTTCAAAAAAAGTTTGAACAACACTATTTTCAAATTTTTCCCCTGGGATCTGTTAGATAAGACCATTAGATGTTTGTTTTCTGGAACAACTTTCCTATTTGTGTGCTTACTAATTATAATGGAGAGACCTACTAAATTATGTATCTGTGTTAAACAGCTTGCTTTTCAAACAAAGGCAATTGGCCACAACTCTCATTTCTTCTATTTTTATCTTTCTCTTAAAGGGCGACACTTTAAGGAAAATCCTCCTGCATCGGTACTTTAAAGGGGAATATGGAAGTGGTATGAATGGGCCTCTGTCTGCCAGCTACAGCAAAACTGCACAAGTGGGAGGTAAATCAACACACATCATTTCAAGAGAGCAAAATTAGCAGCACCATTTTTTCTAATAGGCACATTGGACATGCTCCAGGCGTTCAGTTGGTAAATAAATCAAACATTTTCTGTAACCACTTAGAAGAGAGGTAGTGTCAGACTCTTCCTATTTTTAAGTTGCACACACTTGTCTCAGATTGTGCATTTGAAGGTACCAAAGTAGGTACCAGGAAATCCTCGTCCAGAAATTCAGCAAAGCACAAAACTTTGGAACAGAGATGATGTTTCTGGAAACTGATTTTTTTTTTTTACATTCCAGATCTTTTATTGAAATATGGAAAAGAAAAGATCTAAGGAAAAGCTTCCCACAAAAGTCCTGGTTAGACAGCAAAACAGATTTTCCTGAGAGGGTGTAGGATGTGTCTGTTCTTGTTACAGCTTTACTGGACAAGACTCTGATGAACCTGTCCTATCTTCCTGTGGGCAGCAAGCTTCAGTAGATGGTCTCTGTAGGTCCATGATAAATTTTTGTATCATTCTGCTGTAGAAGCCACAGGAAGTTATTGCAGGGTGGTTTCTAGGAAAACCCATAATAATGGATGTCACAGGAGATGAGGCAGGAGCTAGGTATAGAGCCAGGTCAAAACTGCATTTTGCATTTTCAGTGCTCACTGAAGGCATGCCCAGGTTTGTCAGCTTTTCCAGATGTTACCCAACTGTTCCTCCTTAACTATGTCAAAATAGACACTGGAAATCTTTACACTCTTAATATCCTATATGCCAGATTTTGCTCCCTAGCAAACAAGAGACTGAAGTTTTACTGGTTTTTTAGTTCCCTCTAAAAAGTGTGTGTGTGTATGGCTTCATCACAAAGTCTGAAGCATTTTAATCAGTTTAATCAAAGTAGTAGTGGCTGATTAAAGCAGTACTGTATTTTTACTAATGAAGTAGGCGCAGTTACATCTTTAGAGAAGTAAGTATAGCAGGAAAGATGATCATCTGTGATAATAAAAGGTGGTTGATTTAATGAGCAAATACAATTTAGCAAAATTTCTTCAACCCACACCTTTAATTTGGATTAACTCAAGTCTGTGTTCTTAAACAGCATCATGATGATGATGATCTAGGAGTTGACAAAAGCATTTGGCTGGAAGGTCAGACCCAAAACCAGGGTGGATTTACCAGGACACAATTTTTGTATAGACTAGGCCTGAGACTGAAGAGCAGATTTAAAAGTGGTCTCAGAGCACTGACCCTACCCACAGTTTAGTGCATGCAGCAGTGGAGTTAAAAAAGTGTTTGGTGAATCAGTGCCATTTCCAACTTATTTATTGTCTGAATATCATGACAGAACAATAGCTTGGGGAAATGTTTTATTTCTTATTCTTAGAGCCCAGCATTGCAGTCTCATACAAAAATCTTGTTATCAAAGGGAATTGTGCCTGACAGAATTTCAAAATTAAATTTATTGCATTGCTGTCATGTGCTTTATCACTACTAATAGGTTCCCTTTCATATATGTGTATGAAGCAAACATGGATGGTATTTGTGTATTTGTCTAATTTGCAGGTGGATTTTCAGGACAAGATGCAGATAAGTCAGGGGTGACCATGTTTGATATCCAGTGCCTCCTGGACAAAGAAGGTGCCTCAGAGCTGGTCATAGATGTGATAGTGAACACCAGAAATGACAGGATTTTCTCAGAAGGCATTCTGCTTGGTATTGCACTGCTCGAAGGTGGGAACACGCAAACACAGGTACTTATTTAATGTGCTCATTCACATATTGATTCTCAGATGCATGTGGTCTGGAGACAAATAAGGAGAACCTTTTTGCTGTGAGTTCTCTGAAAAGTTTGTCACTAGAATGTGTACCACTGTAATACAAATGTAAATATTCCCTACTGCTATGCAGTATCTCACAGTGGAGAATCTTCAACAGAAGAAAATGTTTTTCAGCTGCCCCTTTCTGTTTAGCACCATGCTGCTTTTAATCTGCTCATTGCCATGTGAACACTGTCCCCAGTTGTTTTACGTCACTCTTTGTAAAATTAAAAATTATAATACTTCTAAGTTTATAATGACAAATTATTTTTTGGAAACCTTCAGTGACATTTATCAAAATCACCAAAGAGTCAAAAAAACCTGGTCATTTGGGTAGACCAGTATCCCAGTCCATAGAAAATATCTGCTTTAAACTATGGATTCTAGGGTTTTTTTGTGAATTATATCCCTCTCAGCCAGATTTAGCCAAATCAGATGATTGAGGGAAGAGAGAGAATTGATATGACGAGGGAAGGCTGGGAGAATTGGGATTGTTTGCAAGCTGTTGTAAATGGTACTCAGCCTGCCTGACAGTTATACTAAGGGACTGGAATTAATAACCTAAAATAATATTTGATATTAAACTCTGTCTGTAGCACAAAAAATGAATATAATCCAAACCATAATGTTACATATTAGATGTTCCATGCTTCCTCTTGTTGTTACATATTAAGTTACTTTTCACTGTTATTTGTAGATGGAATATTATGACTCTAGTAAGCCTGGAGAAATGGAGAGTGTCACAAAGTAATTTAACTTCAAGTACAATATTGTGACATTTAAAAGACTGCAAATAGCACAGTTCACCATTTTACCCAAATTTTAATTGATTATCATCAATCTTTGTTACCAGCCTTGTATATCACTTTGTGAAAGAACTGGTCAGGCAGTGGCCAACATTTGTTCTGTGTAAGTGAAGTAATTATTCATCATTTGTTTCACAAAAGAAATAGTGTATTTTTGTATTTCTTCTTCCTTGGATACCTAAAGGATTTTTTTTTTTTTGCAGTATTCAACCTACCAGCAACTAAAGGAGCAGAAAAAGTCAGAAAGGTTCTTTAAAGTGCTGTATGATCGCATGAAAGCTGCTCAGCAGGAGATCCGATCCACAGTGACAGTGAACACTATTGATTTGGGGAGCAAAAAGAAAGATGATGACAGCGACCTCACCATATCTGTTCCCAAAAAGAGAGGTAAGGAGGCACCCCTGTGAAAGAGGGGAGCAGGGCGTTGTATTCACACCACATGTGTTGACACCACTGATGCTCTGGTAAGTTGATCAATAAACTTTAATATTAATCATTGCCAATTTGCATCTTTTACCTGTTTTTCTCTGAATTATAGTCCATCTCAGGCTGGCTACAGGGACTTTTCTTTAATGAAATCGGTGAGGCTCTGCCAGTTTACATCAATAAAAGATACAGAACCATATTTTTAGAGGAGCAGCAGCAGAGGCTGCTGCTAATGGGGCTGTTTCACAAGAGCAAGCACAGGAACTGACTTCCCACCCTGTGGTCTCCCCATTGTTCTCATCATTTATTGTATATGGGACACAAATAGTAGGGCTTTTTGTGTTAATGTTCTGTTTCACTCTGGTTTGTGGTTTATTTGGAACGTGCTATCCCTGCATGAATGTTGCTTTGATATTCTTTGTGAGTCGCCTAGAGGTCTTTGAAAAGTTAGGCACCAACAAAGAAAAAGTTGCATTCATTATTATTGTTTTCTTATTGTTTAATCAAATGGAGAGAAAGACTTTCAAAAATGAAGGAAAATTATCTTATTTTCAGTTAAGGATTCAACCCTGCATCTGAAAGAGGGAATGAAAGGACAGTTAACAGAAGCATCTTCTGCAACCTCCAAGGCTTACTCTGTGTACAGAAGAGAAATGGACCCAGAAATAGACCTGATGGGCTCGGGAACAGATGCTGCAAATGCAGAAGAGAAGTCTGCAGAAGAAGCAATCATGAGCCCTGCCATTGCAATCATGCAGCCAATACTGAGATTTCTTCAGCTGCTGTGTGAGAACCACAACCGAGAGCTCCAGGTAAAGTGTTGTGAGCTGAGCTTTTATAGGGCTGTTATTAGAGGGGCTGCACCTTGTGAGGGGAGAGAAACACACCTGTGCCTGGCTCCTGTTACAGAATAGGGGTGTCTGAAATGTTGGGGGTTTTTGGTCCAAGGGATAAAATAACCCTTTTCAATCACCATTTGGGTGCTGTGGTGGAGGAGCACATGTTTATATCCTCAGAATTGCTTGGGTATGTCAACACAACCACGTGGAGCTGAGAAGGGTGTAAATGTCCCTGTTAGTAAGGTTCCTGTGCACAATTGGTGGGACTCTTTCCACAGATTTGGAGGGCACAGGAAGTTTCTGGGTACTAACCTGTTCCCAAAGTACCACAATTGAAGGCTTTAAGATGCTCTGTGTGTCCCTGCTATCAGTTCTATTGGTAGAAATTACTGTCCCCATAGCAACCTCTGCAAAGTGTATTTTCTGCAAATACACCTCAGTGCCGTGGCCAGGAGCCTCCCTTCCAGCAGTAGTTGGGGTGATTTGAGCTGAGCTCCTGTTCTGCCAGGGACCAGCCATAATGTGCCACCAGACCTGCTCAGCTGTGGGGCAGCAGCTTCCAAGAGAAGGGCTGTAAGGGGTGGATGGGAGTAGGTATGCAGGACATATAAAAGACATTTAAGGCCAGTGCAGATGTCAGCCAAGTTCACTTTCCTAAGCCCTCCTTGCTCTATGATTTAATCAGACAAGAGTTCTCAACTGCTGCGTTAAGGCCCAATATATTTTCTATGGTAGTGCAGTGTGCTTCAGTACCTGAGACACAGTGGTCATAGGGTCATAAATTGTATCTGTCAATGTTTTCATGAAAAAAGACTTCATTTGCCTTGACTCCCTTCTTTTTTTTTTTTTTTTTTTTTTTTTTTCTTGTGTTCCTTTTCCTCCATCCACCAGAATTTTTTAAGACATCAAAACAATAAAACAAATTACAACCTTGTTTGTGAGACCCTTCAGTTTTTGGACTGCATCTGTGGGAGCACCACAGGTGGGCTGGGCTTACTGGGACTCTACATCAATGAGAGGAACGTGGCTCTTGTCAACCAGACGCTGGAAAGCCTGACAGAATATTGCCAGGGCCCGTGCCATGAAAACCAGGTAGAGCTCAAGGACTTCTGGATGCTGAAGGCTGTACCTGAATGTTGGTGTCTGGGTGCTTGTCACAAACCTTTCAGTATTCCTGATAACATAAATTCACTTGTTGTTGCTATGACTAGACTTAACACACCTCAAGCTTTCATAAGGCCTGAGTGACCCTTTTAAGTCAGAGCTCAAACCAGACTCTTCCTGTGCTACCTCTTCTTCCTCTGAGGGTTTGCAGTCCTTTTGGAGAGAGTTTCATGTTTTATGTTGCTGTGTCCATGGCTTAAAGCTCACTTGGTGAGACTGGATTTGGAGTCACAGTTTTGGAAGTGGATTGCAAACACAGACTTGTGTTCTTCATTTTCACACATTTTAAACACCCTTGCTGATGTCTATAAACATTGCTAACATTTACTTCCCTTATTTCACATAACTGCCACAAAGTTTAACTTGCCATCCTTCCATACCACCTAGCAGCATCTTTAATTATGGTATCAGTAGTGAAATGGATGAGACTAAAGACCACACTTTTGGTCTCCTGTGCCCTGCTCACACAGCTGTAACTTTTGGAAAAAGTCTCTTTAGTGCCATGCTGAAGAATTGTAGAAAGGTAAAGGATGTGGTTACATGCTGCCATATTTGATCTGAAGAGAACTGCAGTGAAATTGTCATAGTGGATGAAACTGCAGAATTTTTGCTATGGATTAGCAGTGGGAAAATTGTGGTGAGCAAAATTACAGAAGCAGTCTGTTCTATATGCTAGAAATAGCTGAAGAAATACATGCAATATTAATGCTTCTTCATTAACATGCACCAATGAAATGTAAAGTGCTATTACTGCCATTGCTGATAATGAGCTGCCTTTACTCAATATTTTTAAAACAAACAAAAATCCTTTAGTGGACTAAATTTTGAACGGTCATATTCAATCCACTTATGAATGGGAAAAACAACTGTAAAAAAGGTACAGGAGTGGAGCTGAAAAAAATTGTTACAAGTTAATGTGTTCTCCAACAAATTTACATGAGAAGCACTGGAGGAACACTGATATGGAAGGGAATGATGAATTACACTTTATTACTTAGACCTATCTGCTGGGAAGTCACTCAGGATTTGAGTTACACTTGTTTACACCAACTGCAAGCCTAATTCAGTGTATTTCAGGGGCAAATGCTTCATGGTCTTATTTTCATTTTTCCCCCTCTTTCTTTCTGGAAGACTTTTCCTTTCCTGTTGTCCTATAAACCTGCCAGAGTAAAGTGCCATAGGCTCTTGTATAACTGACTCTTATGCCTAGAAGGCCTAGAAATCCCAGAACTCCAGCTGTAAAGGCATTTGGGAAGTACCATTGGTCACAAACACAGTTTTGAATTCCATATCCAGAAATACCCTTCTGTGCAGGACATGTCCAGATGCATGGAGAGAACGTTGATTTTCCTGAGCACTTCATGCCACAACAGCAATATTAATGCTGGCTGCTGAGGGCAAATGAAGAATCTGAGCGTGCAAATTTGGTTGTGCCTGCGGTCGAGCTTGTCTTTCATGTCTAAGGCTGGCATGTGCTCAGCTGAATCTGGCAGTGCTCCTGAGGGCTGCTGTCTGTGACTTGCACCGCTTGGTGCCAAGCCCTGCGGGTTTCTCTGGGAGCAGATTTTAGCTTGCACCACCTTTTTTCCGGTTGGGTGTCTCCCTGCTGGCGGTGTTTGGGTTGGTTCTGTACACACAGGTCTCCCCCAGTGCTTCTCATGGTGTGTTTTCAGGCTGTTCTGCTTTGGCTGAAAGGGTCAGTGCTGTTGGAAGGTGCTTTACATTCCGGGTCCTTCTTTTGGAAATTTGCTGATGTGCACATCCTCTCCCTCCCTCTGGCCATATCCCTCTTTTCCCCACTCCTCCCCTCCCTCCCTCCTGGCCCCATTGCCTTCTCTTCTCTTATTTTGCAGACGTGCATAGCCACCCATGAGTCTAATGGGATCGATATTATAATTGCTCTCATCTTGAATGACATAAACCCTCTTGGCAAGTACTGCATGGACTTGGTGCTTCAGCTCAAGGTACAGTATATGGAAATTTGTTTGTTTGAATTTGGGTAACAACAGAAGACCTACCTATGAGAAAGCTCTAGGCAGCCTTACATTTACTTAATCTTACCATAGTGTAATATACTCAGAAGCCACTGGAAAAAAAGCTTGCAAATAAGTTCATCTCAGCTTCTGAATCCTTATCAGGCCCTCTGCCACAGGCTTTTTGACCCACTGCTGTGTTTGCAACTCTGTCCTCAGCTTTTTCTTTAAAAATACCCTATCAATCAGGCATGACACAACTAGCATGAAAAGTCTGTACTGTGGATTTAAAATCTCTCAAGATTGATAAATAGCCACACTGTACAGGCATGCAACAAGTCAGGCGTTCTCTCTAAATACTGAACTCTTAAAAATTATTTGAGAAGGAAGTGCTGCGAACAAGAATAATGCATCAGATGACCTGCAATGTCAAATAAAGTTGAAAACAAGGTTCAAGTAAATTGTACTTTATTTCCCTTCTCAGTGTCCTCTGAGGGGAAACACAAAGTGTAGAGTGTGAGGGCAAAGCCTAGAGCGGGAGGGCTTGTAATGTAATTTTGTTCTGTATTCTGGGGAGAGTTGGACAGGCTCATAGATAAGTTTCTCCTGCCTGTGTGCCAGTGCATGCAGAGGGGAGCTCTGCAGCTGTACTGTCTGCCAAGCAGGGTAGAATCTGTCCAGGAGGAGCTCTGGGTTATTGCCTTTGCTTGCCTCCCAAATTAAGTATTTCCATTGCAGATGGTCTGTTTCCTCCCCAGCCCAGCAAATACTTTGTGGTAGCTGCATTGCATCATATTGGCAACGTTATACATGTCTAATAAAATAATTAATATAGCTATATATCATGTACAATGAAACATTGAATCAACAGCGCCTTACATATGATTTTAATAGCTGTAATTACATTTTTGAATGGCAATATAATTCAGGCCCCCCTCTAGCAAAACACTTAGGCAGACATTTAACTTTGAACATGCAGACAGTTCCTTTTGAAGTCCAAATTTCAGTCTCTGTAAAGATGTAGCTGCGTTCACTCCAGTGCCATTTTGATTTGCCATTGTCATGAGGCTAACAAATGCTTGTAGAACAGCTTTTCTGTGTAGTAACCAAAAGTGGAGTTTAGACACAGCTCTGCAAGGACCAGTGTGACCCTGTTCACAGGAGGCTGGCTGTGCTCAGACTCACTCAGTTAGCAAAAATTGTGGTGAAGGACAGCAGAGGTTCAAACTGTGGGAATGATTTGGATTTTACAGAATCACAGAGTCATTTGTTTTTGCAAGGATGTCTTGAGGTCATCTTGTCCAAGCTCAAGCAGGGTCAGCTAGAGCAGGTTTCCCAGGACCATGTCCAGCTGAATATCTCCCCAACTGGAGACTCCACAAACATTTTTGGCAGCCTATCCCACTGTTTGATCCCTGTCACAGTATAAAAGTGTCTTCTTGTGTTTAGATAGAATTTCATGAGTGTTTTATTTTGTCTCTTGCCCTCTCAGTGGACACTGCTGAGAGGGGTCTGGCACCCTGCTTTACACTTCCTCCCCACCAGGTATTTATACACATTGGTAAGATTCATCTAAGCCATCTGTACTCCAGGCTGAACAGTCACAACTTCCAGTGGCTCCTTATATGAAAAATGCTCCATTCCCTTCATCATTTTTATGGTTTTTTGCTGGACTCTTTCCATTGTGTCCATATCACTCTTGTACTGGAGCTGGACACTTTGCAGGGCAAGATGTGATCTTAAGAACTGGATCCAAACTAAGGATCTGCCCTTTTTGATTTCGAGTGGCAACACATTGAAACAATAAAGCAATGCATTTACCAAGGAATGTTTAACATCAACACACACATTGTCAGTGTTCATAGGCAACATTGAAGTGGCAAATACATAAATTTTGGAGTGAAATACAGAATTCAAAGTATATAGGCCCATACATTTACACTTACAAACAAGCTCAGACACTGGTTTCAGGCACATTGTATGTTGAACTTACACCTCCCCAACCAAAGGAAAGGCAATGCAGAGTCATATTTTCCCATGCCATCTTAGTTTAGCTTGTTTTGCACATAGTTTTTGATGTGGTATTTAATTACATCTTCATGAATTATATTTTCCAGTGGAGTCCCACATCATTTAGTGAGCAGAGCAGCCAGTGTTCACTGACTGCACAGATGGCCAATGTTCTGTTCTGCCTCTTTTTATCCTGAGTGTGACCCACTGGCCTGCCTCGCCAACTAATGTGTAAGCCCTGGCACACAGTAAGACCTCAATGTCTGCCACATCCCTGACAGGATGAAGAGACATTGCCAGTCTAAGGGTAGAGAGAGTCTAAAACAAGTGTCTTCCTTTTTTTTCCTCATAGCTGTATCTAGTTGCTTCACTCATTAATTTAGTTTTCCAAAATTTTTATCAGGGGATGAGATGGGAGCTCAGGTAAAGGTGAAATGAAGAGTAGAAGTGCTCTGGGCTGCCTTGTTTTTTAGCACCTGGAAGCTGATTTTTCGCAGTACTAATGTGTTATGAACTTTGTGCTGTATTTTCCAAGTGATGGACCTCTTTTCCTCACTGATGTCTGGGATTAGAAATCAGATCCTAGGGTCTCCAAATGTGCAGAAAGTGAGGAATAAGTAGTCAAATAACCACATCAAATGCCTGCTGTAATTCTAGGCCATGGCATGGCACTTTTGCTGTCAGTCAGTAGCAAGAAGCTGGCTGTTGATGACACAAAGTCCTACCTACCCTCTACCTTTCCCAGCTTCCTGGAAGCTGCAGCAGGCTTCTGTCCATCCCCAGGGTTGTCTGCACTGGGAAATAGATTCAAAAGTCCTCCTTGCCCATGAGTCAGTGGACAGATGCCTTCTTCCTGTTTCCTCCCTTTCCTTACCAAGCTACCTGGGAGCCTGTCATGGCCCCGTCCCTCCTCCTCAGTTTGAGATCCTACCCATGCTACCACAACTGGCTTGGTCACTACTGTAAGGGAAAACTGCAGCAGAAGAGGAAGCATCCTGCTTTTTAGAGCAGCATCCTGTTAGGAATCCTCATCAAAATGCTGTCCTCTCCTTCCACCCATTCTCACTCACTCTGCATGTTAAACTTCTGCAGGGTTGGTTGCAAGGTAAAGAGTCTGACTAGACCTTTCCCATGGATGGTCCTGATTTGATTTGGAAGCAAAAGGAAAGGGACATGGCAAAACTCCTTGAGCCAGTCCCAGTTAGGTCTTTTCTTCTCATCCATTGTTCTTTGTCCTTATCTCATTCCTGTGTTGGCAAGCCCAGGCTCCTCTGTCCTGGCTTCTCTCTCAGCTCTCACTCTCTTCTCCCAGGAGTTTCTAATTCCCCAGTTACATACAAGATTCTAATCTGCTCTCCTTCCATTTACCTTCATCCTTCAGTCCTCCAGTCAGAGGTGTGTGATCCTCAGCTTAACAGAGCCCTGAGCAAGCTGCTTTGAGCAGGGGCTGGACTGGAACCTTAGTCCAGAGGGCAGCCTTTGGTGTGTAGTTTTATGATCCAACCTGCACGGCTTTGTGATTCTGTGCTCACCAAGGATAACCTCTGTGGGTTTTAGCAGTGAAATTAGTGTCTTTCTGCTCTATAGTACTCAAATTGTAATTTATTAAATGCTTCCGAGTTGGACAAGTTTGGCTGGGAGACTTCAACTCCTGTGATTGTTCTGTTGGCCTCTACTGCTCCATATTTGCAGCTCTATTATCAAAACTTGGGGATACAAAGGCTGCTTAAAGCACAAGTTGCTTGAACATGTAGGCAATAACATCTTTCTTTTTGCCCCAGTCCCAAACGCAGCTGGACCCTTTTGCTCTGAAACTGCCCATGCCAATCGTCTGAGGCACACCCTCACTGGAGAAATTTCACCTGCAATTGTTGATAATGGCAATAAAGAGCTGAGAATGAGGCTATAGGGTGGGTTGGGAGTTTTCCCAGCCCCTACCTCTTCCCTTGGGACTGCCTCCTCTTCCAACTGTTCCAAGAGCTCAGTCTGTAAAAGGAGATGATGAGGGGGTGCTGTGACAGGTCAGCCAAGGCAACCCTGCTCTGCCAGAAGGCAGCCAGACCTCCAGAACTGTTCTTCCTCTCCACTTCACCACAGCTGATTTAGCTGGAACACAGGCAGGTCTCTGAAGTCTGAGGCACCCCTGGGCTACTGCTGCTAAAGCTCATGCTGTGTAATCCTTAGGAGAGGTCTTGGTGAAAAGCAGCCAATTAACAAAGCAAAGGTTGTCTTTATATATTCCCCTAGGAATATTTAGTAGCGAAACAAAATCTCAGAAGTGTATGAAAAGAGTTTATTTTACAGCCTTTCACATAATAACCAGTTGGACTTCGTAAAAAGCAAAGGGGAAGGAAACGTGCCTGAATGATAAAACCTTTTGTGTGATATGTTTTGTAATTGCCTCTGCTGAGTCTCGTTTTAACAGAAAGACAAGGCAAAAATTGCTAGGTGGGCAATAAGGAAAGGAAATGGAATTTAATTTCTTGTGCACAGTCTGCAGCAACACTCTGTATTTAAGTCAAATATTTTTCAGTGTTTAAAATTTTCCTTCCGATATAGCGTGCAGAGTTGGTGTTACAATATGCTGACATTAAAAAAACCTCCATTAAATATGTCAGTAAAATGAAAGATGCAAGTGGTCGAAAATCTTATCCACTAAAGAGTGGTCCTCGTAATCTCAATTAAAACAAATGCAAGGGTCATTAATCCATGAAAGAGATTTAAAATTTGCATTAATTTGGTTTTGTATCTCTAGAACAATGCGTCCAAGCTTTTGCTGGCTATTATGGAAAGCAGGCAAGACAGTGAGAATGCGGAAAGAATCCTTTTCAACATGAGACCGAGAGAACTGGTGAGAAAACTTGTGAATATTCATAAATCTTTTGGCTGAAAAAAAATCTGTCATTAAAACATTTTTAAAGTGATCGGTATCTAAGCTGAGAAGTGTTGGCAGCGTATGGTGGCACAATGTATCAGGATAGGACTAATTCACAAAAAGTACTTTAAAAGGATCAAGCATGCATGATTTCAGTCTTTACGACTTCATTATTTTTATCCGTTCCAAGCATTTTTCTGTAATTGTTTCCTAACTAAATTATCATATTCTGGTAGACTGTCTTCAAGTGCAGTTTGTCAGGGCCTGGCAAATTAAGCTTGTACAATTTGTGAAGCAGTGCTAGCAGAAATGTGTGTGTAGACATAGAATATATTTAATATACATGTATGTTATATATTTATGTCTCATGAACAAAGAGAATTCCAAACAGTTGTTGCCATGTTTTGGAACAACCCTGATGTTTATGGAGGTCTCCAGGAACTTTAAATGGGTTGGAGATCTGGAGAAGTTGTTTCCAATATGACTTGACTGTGTAACAACAGAGACTGAGAGATCTGGGAATTCTTGAGGGATTCTGGGGAAGTATCTGGAGGCATCGTCCCTGCCCTTAGGCAGAGCCCAGTGCCTACTGGTTTCAGGGAATCATCACTAAGGTGGCATCTCAGCAGGATGAGACCATCCCTAGGGTCCAACTGCAGATCTCCCTTGTGTGGGGAACCCTATGCTGGTCCTTCTGAATATTTGGAATTTCTCCAGCACCCTGCCCAGATCTTCATTTCCTTTTTTGGTTTAGGTGTGTTTTTTCCTGTGAAATTGTGTTGCTGCCTGTTCTGTCCAGAGGGAGATCATGGCTGCACTCTTAAGTGCTGCACAACACTCCCTGCCATATCTAGACCAGCCTTTAGAAAGATTTGTGAAAATACCTGCCCTCAAAGGCTCAGCATTCCTGTTCCTTTCTCATGGTTGCTGATGAAAAATGTAGTGGTTTGGAGCTTCATAAATCCCTCAAGCTTGTCTTTATTCAGAAAGTGTTTCTCAGGCTGCTCGCTCTTCTTGCAGAACTGCAGGGCACCCATCCAGGCTGGAGCTGAGCAAAGTGGCTGTGTTCAACCACAGTGTGTTTTTTCCCCAAGAACCACATTTATTGCATCTCTCCCTGGCTGGGTTTGTGTTGCAGGTGGATGTGATGAAGAATGCCTACAACCAAGGTCTGGAATGTGACCACGAGGAGGAGAACGGAGATGATGGCATCTCTCCGAAAGATGTTGGCCATAATATCTATATTTTGGCACATCAGGTACGTCTTATTTGTTTTGTGACAGCTTCCAGAAAAGTGTTAAGTGCTTAAACTCCACATTGTCACAGATAGAGTGATGCACTTCAGTGGCAAGAGAGAAGTGACAATGTGTTTATTGATAAAAACCAAAGTCTGATAGCAAATGTGGCAGTGGATTGATGCCTTAGGTTTTAACTTTTATATTTTTCAAATACTGTACTGCTAGTGAAACTCTCAAGTTTCTCTCAGCTTGTTAAGTGCTGTTCTCTATGCTAAGATAGAACAAACAAAACCTCTAACTCGCTCTCCAAAGACACCCAGACCAAGAACTGTAAACCTTCATCCTGGGGAGAGGGGGGCAAGCTTGGGGAAATTCTATCATTGGCTGGGTTCTGGTTGGTGAATTGATGCTGATATCAAAGTGTGAAGAACTCATGGCCTGTCATTGTCCATTTTGGGATGCACTGAGGCAAGACCCTCTGGAGCCCAAAGTGTGCACCTGAAGGCCTTTCAAATAAATATTACCTTTTTTCCTTTATTTCTGTCTAGTCTCTGTTTCTGGGTAACCATTTAAGGCATCAGGACTAATAAGATTCAATGGCAAGGCACACTCGATTGTTTACTGCATAGAGGACAGGCTCAGGCTCAGCCAACACTGTCAGGGAGACCCTCCTGTTGAGTCTTGATGTTAAGGAAGGATGCCCTTGCATTCCAAACTCCTTCTGAGAGGGGAGTTTAGGTGCAGCTGGATCCAGACTTAGTCCTGGCCTTACCCAACAGTTTATGTCTAAAGGATTATCTGCACGCAATCCTTTGTATCGTTTAGCCATCAAGATTTCAGAGTTTAGCATGTTATTAACCCTTTGCCGAGAGTCTCTTGTGGTAAGGATTCTCTCAGTCTTGAGGAGCTGCCTTGAGAGGCATCCCCTGCTCAAGGGGAGATCCTGAAGATGTTGGGCCTCCCGTTTAGGAGAAATTTCACAAAAATTGTTACTTGTAGAGCAAAACAGTGACTGTCCACTTAGCTTCATCTTCTTTTAACATTAACAGATCATTTATATCAATCAAATAGTAAATTTTGTTACCATTATTGGTGTATTTCAAATAGTGCCTTCAGTTGTGATACCAAGTGAACTTGATTTAAGAAGATTCATATTATTTTAGATATATTACTTTGCCCATAAGAATAATTGGGCCTTTTCACTGCTTTCTCCTTTCGAATTATGCTGTAGTGCCCTCAAGCTTTTTCTGATCACTTTTACTTCTCTACTGGTAAAGGTAGAATGTACACTGAAGGTTGTTATTTAATGGGCTATTTATTCTTCAGAGTAGCTGGTGTCAAAAATAGTTTATCTTTCAATTATGTTCAGAGTATTGAGAAGTTTTTTGTAATTGGTAAAGTAAGGACCACAAACTTCTTGGTTATATCATAAATTACAGCATTTGGTATTTCGTGTAGGGGCCACATTTTCAAAAAAAAGTATTTCCCTAAGAAGAAATAAACAGATGGAGATGGGGAGTATTCCTCATTCATTATGTTTATTAAGTGTTAGGAATTGAATACTCAGTGGAAAAAAAAAAAAAAGAAAAGAAAGCATTCTATAGTTACAGTAGTATTATGCAATGTTTCTTTCAAGCAAGGAATGCAAAAAACCAGTTACTGAGTTATGCTGGTGTGCTCGCAGCACATTTAAATAAGTAAGTATTGTTATTATCTTGGTGCTGGTGTGGTTGACCATGTTCTACTCTCGTGCTCTGTGTGGGGCTGTACATAAGTCACCCATCAGAGATGACAGTGTTTTCAGAAAGCATCTGCAGCTCCTTACCTTGTGGGACTATTTACTCCTTGTCTGAATGCTTATAATGAAAGTTTAAACGCCTGCCAAATCGAAATGTCAGTATTTTCTGTCTTCTGCCTACAGTTTGTGTTAAATTACTTAACAGGGTCTGTGACATGAAAAATACAGTTTGGGGGAGTGGAATATAGGCCTAGAGCTATATATGAAGTGACTGCTGGGGTCATTTTACACAAGAGGTCACTGCCAGGGGTACACTAGCTGGCTGAGGTGTAGGTTAAGCTCTGTCCCTAGGTTCATATCCCTGGTGCTGGGGAGGTCCATGATGCCACTCCACAGCTATTCCTGATCATAGCTGGCGTTTTGGTTGCATAAGGGTGGATATTTTTACAGCAATTTACTGAGCTCCTTCCTGTTCTGTAAAATTAAATGTCACGATTGGCTCTGTAGTCTGTAAAAATATCCATCTTTTTCACCAAAAAAAAAAAAAAAAAAAAGCTGTTTTCTTTTTCTTGCATTTCTGTAACACAGTTTGTGTGTTTACAATAGCTTTGCACCCATGTCAGACCCCATATGAAAACAAAGCAATGCAAGGGCAGTTTGGGGCCTTTCTGTGCCCTCTGCTAACAAAAAGCTACAATTCTTGGCCCAGGCCTGCTGATCTTTGACCCCAAACTCTTTCCGTGAGTGCCCTTTTGCTCACCCTGGGATGGGCAGGATACGAGCATGGACCCTCCTCAGTAAGGCCATTGTTGCTGGGTTCCTTTGCTGGCTTCAGTCTCCAAACACCTTCTGCTTTGCTCTCAGAGTGGCTTTTTGGTGTCTGGGCCTTCTGCTTGGCTTAGCTGACCTGATTTACATAATATTTCTTTGCAGTGGCAGTTCACCTGACTTACCTTTTTTCTACAACCAGTGTGGCTCTTCAGTCACTTTCCTTACACTTCCTGGTGACCACTTGCTCTGGCTACAGCTTTTTGGTCCCTCTGTAACAGCAGAATTAAGACTGAGAGTTCCCTTTTTTGCTGTTCCAGCCCTCAAACACAGACAGTTTATTTTGGGGAGCTCCGACTTTCAGTTTTTGTCGTTGCACTCTTCAGGGCAATGCTGGGTTCTGCATTTTGCCACCACTACATCCTTCCTTGCCCTTCCTGTGGTTCATTTTACCAGAAGCAAGAGGCATTCTTGTAAATGCTTGACCCACAGTGCATAGAAAGTTGTATCTGTGTCACAAGCAAGGCTGAGATTTCTGTTAGTAAATCTTCCTTACAGCCTTCCAACCCCTGCCCTAAATGTGCACTCCTACATCGTGCACACACAGAGGGGTGTGGGCACAGCAGTCGTGTCAGTGATCACATGTCTTCCCCATGTTTCACTGTCCTCTCTTTCCTTTATTTCTTCATCTTCCTCCAGCCTGCCACGTGCCATGGCTGTGCTGCTTCCCCTGCACTGACCCCGGGCTGTCTGGACACTGCTGCTCCTCCCTTGTCCTGCTCCTCGGTGAGCAGAGGGGAGGAGGGAGTGCCACTGGGAGAAAGTGGAACTGAGTTGTCCACCAGGAGCTGCCCTGAGCTGCAGCCCTACTCGGCAGCCTGGCTTTGGGGCTCCTTCTGGATGTAGCTCTTCTATAGCTGCTTGTGGAGCAGTGACACAAGCTGGTGCTTGGGGTCACATCCTGGAAAAATAAGCCTGTTATTGGTAGATAGGAAGGGTTCACAATTCTCTTGAAAATCAACAGAGGAGATTCTGTTTTCTTTCTCTAGTTCAAATGTCATGCTCAGAGCCAAGCCTTGACCTTGCTACTCCCTTGCAGTAGTCTCAGGTGAGTGCCAGAGGTGTGCTATGGACAGTTCCATCACCTCTGACACCACTTCTCTTCTAGCCTCAGTCAATAGGCATGGTATTTTTACTGCTGTCCTCTTGAGAGATTGTGTTAAAGCAGGTCACACTTTGTTTTGCAAAGTTAGTGAGGCTGTCCACGAAGAGGCTTCATCTTGATGTGATGTCCCTGTAGGAAATTACAAAAGCTTTTGACACAGTAGCACAAAAAAAAGTTTCATTCTTGCTCTTTATTTGCAGAAGCATTAGTGTAGGAGAATCAAATTTTTAAATGCTTACACAAAGAAAGAAATTGTAAAAGGCTAAAGAAATCCTCTGGCTTTTCAGGTGACTGCTTGAACTGTCTGCCTGTTAATCATA
This sequence comes from Erpornis zantholeuca, assembly GCA_013400515.1. Taxonomy (NCBI): domain Eukaryota; kingdom Metazoa; phylum Chordata; class Aves; order Passeriformes; family Timaliidae; genus Erpornis; species Erpornis zantholeuca. The sequence continues at coordinate 237,935 of VZTN01005749.1, forward strand.
ACAAAGTATTTCAGAAGTTTTTAAACTGAAACACAGCACTTCATTGGCAGTATTTCCATGAGGTTCATGATCCCTTTGATTTACTATGAAGTGAGATAAGGCACTGATGATAACCAGAGGCTCCTGTAGTCTGTATGCATATATATATATATTATATAATATATATTGTATATATATTATATATCTATATCTGTGCTTCTGTTGACAGAGAATACTTTGGAGTGTTTGTGTTTTTCAGCTCATGCAGACTGTCTAAATCAGGCATGGAGCCCAAGCTAATCCACTGTACCTTTCAGCAGGGGCTTTATTCATGGTGGCCACAAGAACGTGAAATAACTTTACCTAGCTTTTTGTCAGCTTGCAGCATGGTAAGGGTGCACTTCCATCTGCCTGTGGAGCTGTGGAGACACGTCCTTGATCTGGAAGGATGTGAGTGGGGAGGGAGTAAGGGAGCAAACTGTAAGAAAACTTTCAGATTTCCCATGCCATATAAACTCCTCTGCTGGTTCCCAGGGCTGTGGCAGGAGTGTAGGGGTGCTGACCCAGCGTGCCACCCCTTCTGTGATGCATGTTCTGTGGTCTCAGGCTAGCAAAATGTTTTCTCAATTTTAACTTTATGCTTAAATGCCATGTTGGAGAAGGAGCACAGGTCATGGAATTCCACAATACCTTTGTCACTTCTAGGTAAATAGAAGGTTATTTGTTTGTTTGTTTATAATGAGATAAAGCTGAAATGTTATTTAAATCCCAACCAAATAAACGATTTATATATATACAATTGCCTGGTGCCACCAAGACTTAATGAAAAATCTTTCCTCCCCCCATAAGGTTAGAATAATTATCACTGTCTGATATCAGTGCAGTGAAGACAAGTTTGAACCAGACTATCTTCTGATAGACTAACACAGTTGGAAGTGTCCTTCCATTTATAAGTTCTTAAAATAAACCAAGGAAAAAAAGGTGGATCTGATGTGAACTCTAAGGTTCTCACTGCAGGTACTGCTAAGGACACACATTTTCCACTCTGGTACTAATTTTAAATGGGCTGAGCAAAATAAGCCATCCAGCCTCATATATTTGTTAGTATATTAATAAAAGAATCAAGATTTTTTTTTTTATCAAACTTGGCAAGCATTATCTAACTAATGTCTTACTGCCACGTTTACTTCATTGCTTAATAGTGTAGACAGATGAAGGGTATTTGCTAACTAGGCAATTAAAATGGCAATAATTGATGGCATGGGTTAATAATTTGGCAGTAGGGATACACTACTAGCTGTTTTTTAAAAGTTACTGTTTTTGACATTTGAAATAGGAGAGGTTTGATAATGAGACTTGGATATAATACATTCATTAAGAATAAAGTCAAGTCAGGTTTAAAATATTTAGCTTTCCAAATAGGAAAAATTCTAAGGAGCACAAAGCCTTTTGTTTCTGTGAGTTTCTCTTTAGTCTGTCTTTCTGTAGCTTTCATCAGATTTGAGCACATCTAGAGCTGGGACCACCTTTACTTTCTACATCAGGGCTGTGCTTACAGCTGCATGGTTCTGGGATTCTTACATGCTGCAGCAGAACAAAGAAATTACAATAATAATAATAATAATAATAATAATAATAATAATAGTTTCAGACATTTTTAAAGAGTTAATCTTACTTTTTTCAGGATTTTGGAGCAGTTAAAAGCTCTCATTAATTTTATTTGCCCCTTTGTAAGCTGGTGGTATCACCTGGTGTTACAGGTAAAGGCACCAAGGCAGAAGCAGGCACAGGCAGCAAGCCATGAGCTGCCATGGGGAGCAGATTTGGCTTGTTTGATCCCCAGGGCTTTGCTTTGACTGCCACACTGGCTTCCCTCCTATGCTCACTCCATCCCAGCTACTTTGCTAATGTGGAAAATTGGCATTTATCGGGTAGTGCATAATCACTGAGCACATTAGTACCCCAAAACTCTTTTAGAGACATGCTAAAGTGTGTTTTTCAAATAAATCTTCCTGTGCTACTAATATTATGGGTTGCTGAGGCAAGAAAAGCTTTCATAAGGTAACGGATGCAAATGTGTGCAAGTGTGTGAGGGAGGTATTGTAAGGCTTAGGGGGTTTTTTGTGGGTGGTTATTTTTGGTATTGTAGTTTGGAGCAGTTCCTGGATTTCCTTCACTTTGCTGTATTTTAAATTTTAGACAGATTCACTTAGACCTTCGTCCTTCTTTTCCCTTGAGTATATGTGTGCGTGTATAAAATAAAAGACAATTATTAAAACTTATACCATAAAGCAAATGTGGATTCTTGTACTCATCCATTTGTCTTGACCTGAGTATAATTCAAGCCAAGTCAAGGGATTCCATGGTAAGACCATGCTTAAAATGTTGAGTGCAGATCTTCCATGGCTTAGCGTGTGAGGAAACAAGCAGCACTGTAAATGCAGGCCTCCAAATGTGGAATAGGATCACTGCTTGTGACTTCTCCAAAGCTTTCTGAACTGAGTGTGTTGTCCCTGGCTCACTAAACACCGTTCTGCAGGAAGTGAGGTTGTGGTCAGGTGTAAATTCAGGGTGAAATTTGACTTTTTAAAAAGAAATGTTGGTGAAGAAGGCAGAAATTAATTGCTCAATAAAGTGCATTGACAAGCACCTTCTCTAAGACACAGCAGAGAAGCACCTCAAAGGCTGTTTCGGATAGGGAACTTCTGGGACCAGTTACAGCCAAGTAGTCTGCACTGGGCATGAAACTGGTTGAAACTTTAATACCATGGTTATACCATAGAAATAAGATGAACAGAAGACAAATGGAAAAGTCTTGCAAGAACACCTTTATCCTTGATAGTGGTGTTGCCATTACTGGCCGATAATATTTGCCCAAAGGAAATCTCCCCATCCCTGTGGGAGCTGGGAGTTCCCAGAGCATTTTGCTCTAAAAGATAGGCTCATCCAATTGGGAAGCAGCTTTGAGCTCAGGTAAGGATCCTCTAGAAGAGCTGAGGTATGGGGACCACACTGGTTCAGTAAATTTTTTGAGCTTGCTGAGTTCTTTCTGCTCAGCCTCTGCTGCAGGTAGTTGCATGTCTGTCTTTACAAAACATTAGATTGTGCCTAGGTTCTGATGACAAAGATTTTCAGCTGATTCTGTTTTGTGAATGAAATCTTGGTTCATTTGAGTTTCTACACATCTCTGATGGATACATTATCTAAAAATAAAAGGTGTTTTAGTGTATGAGACTAGGATTTTTGAAGAAAGACCACTGGTTACATTGAGTGGAAATGTATATGGCTCACATTTTGTTTAGCAGTGACCATTGTCAAATTGTGCAGCTGATGTGGACAAGGTATGGTTGGAGATTGTCCTCCCAAGTACCAGATGACAGATAGAGAAAAACATTGTACACAAATAAATAGGACTACCTTTTGAGGCCAGAAGATGATGGACTCTATCCTGTAGGGTAAACCTGTCCTTCAGGATGAATAGCTGTGAGTTTGTGCAATAAGGATGCTCTCTTTCTGCAGGACAGGTAAAATTTTTCAAGCTAAAGGATGTGATTTTTTGCAAGGCTATGCTGAGCTTTGCAGTTTTTTGGTGGTTTTTTGTTTCTCTGTCCTTAACAGACAAGCTCTTGCTGATAGCAGTGCCAAAACAAAGGGCTAATGGGAACCAGTCCCAGGAACTGTGACTGTCAGAGGACTTGTAAGCTTGGCTGCCAGACCTGAAACTTTTCATGGAACTTTTATGCTCCACATGTTGTTTTGTAGTTATCATCCTGATGAGACAGGCTATGGCATCAAAATGACAACAGCTAATTAAATGTCAGGAGAATCAGAAGCTGTTGCAAGGCTTTTACACTGAGATTGCCAAGATTGAAACAGAAGCCAGTGACGCACATCACCCTCCTTGTGGCTCATTAGGATGGGATATAACTCCATGTTCAGCCAGCTCCAGTACAGAGAGACAGTATGGAGGCTGCCACGAGGGCTTGACACTAATGAGCACCTGAAAGGTTAAATAAACGTCTGTGGCTGATGTTAGGTCTCAGGTTATAACCTTGGCAACTTGTCCTTTGATGTTTTCTTTCCTTCCCCTTCTCCTTGGAAGCATTCACCTCAGAATCCTGTTCTGGCTTTGATAGGAATTGGCATGGGAACCTCTGTTTTCCATCTGGTGTCGTGTTGACTTAGGCTGCTAGGATTCGAGCAAGAACTTTTTACCATAGGTTGGCCACAAAAGTTTTAGTTTATTTTTTCTGGTTCTTCTTATCTAGAATAAGATGAAGTGTCTATTCTACATGTGTGTGTGATTTATTATATGTAATGTTAGTGAGGGATATATCCTGTTTGACTGTGGCAACTGTGCATTTCACTAGTGCACAGGTGGCCTCAATATTTCTGCTTTGTGGGTTTCTTCTTCTATCTTTAACTTCTGTAATCCTTGTGTTTTGTGGTTTACAAGATTTTTTGTCATTGGGAAATATGCTTGAATTGGTGTCGGGGCCCAAACGTTACACCAGAAGAAATATCTTTTCTTTGTCAAATGTCTGCATTGTGAAATCTTCACATTAGTCTGTGGTTTTACTCTGAAAATTGGCTGTGGGACAATGAAATACTGTTCAAGACATTCTCTGCTCTCAGGCTCTGTTTGCAGCCCTGTCCTAGCAATAACCACACTACCTTTTTATTGCTGTCTGGAGCAGCATGGGGTGGACAGAGGGACTTCAGTCCTCCTTTGGTTCTCTGTCACTCATGGGGCAGTTACTTCGCTTCCCACGTGAAGAATGGGTCTTCACTTAGCTGTGTCCACAGCCAGTCTACGTGGGAATGCCTCTGCTCAAAGCAGGCAAGCAATACTGACTTATACTGATTTATACTAGTAGAGAACTTGCCCTGTTGCCCTCAAACCATGCTCTTACCCTGGAGCTGCCTGCTTCCTTTGGCATGCATTGAGAGTGACGACGGTATGGGTCACAGGGAGGATGGCTCGACTTTCAACTTTTCGAATGAAATTGCTTGGGGAGCGTTACGTAGAATTAAGCATAATTTTCCTTGGAAACTGAGTAAACTGAACCCAGAAGCCATTGAGAGGCAATAAATGTGGGACCACACAGTGCTATCTTTCCAAAGCAACCCTTCAAAGCAGACTGCACGTTCAGCCACCCTCAAGTGCTGTGTGCACATTTCACTGGCTCGGAAATGTATGTAATGTAGCTGTTTTGTTCAAATTGCTGCAAACTCCCCTCATTAAGGAAGTGGAATTACACAAAGCTTTGAGTTCTCACTCTGGAGACAGAGCTGGAGTTTTTCCATTAGAGGTAACCTTCAGATGATCCAAAGTGCACCTTTTTCTTGTAAGTACAGCCCAACTAAAACATTTTACCCTAAGCTGGAGTTTGGTTTGAGGGGAAGTGAGGGTAACCTTGGAAATACCATGGAAGTGAAATCTGGTCTCACTTAATAGTATCAGAGCAGTTCTAATAGGCCTCAGACATCTGCATTGTGAAATCCTACACCTTAATTAAAATCGGGGGGGCATCTTGTCTAACAAAGACATACTTTTTATGTTCAGTAGTCATTGAAGTAATTACAGGTTAACAAAAATAAAGAGCATTAAACAGAATGTCAAAATATGTCTGTTCCTCACAGTTGCTCCGTTTTAACTCTCATCTCTTCTGATGTCACAATTTAATTAGGTATCTCAGTCACCATAGAGTTTTCCAGACAAGATCTGAATTTGTAATCTACAAATAGGCAGAGCTCAGTTGCCATCCTCTGTATTTCATTCATTTAACACAGTGCAGAAAAGTGAAAATGAGGTTCACCTTGCACTTTCTCTGAGGCAGCTTTATGAGATACTGAATAAAAGTGTCCAGCTGTGAAATTTAGTTTTAACGACTGATTATGCTTTTCTGCACCAAAAGTGAGGTGATCAGTTACTTATGATCACCTTCAGACCTGCACACAGATAAGCATCTAATCAACCTGGGGTTTAAGAAGCCTTTTCTCTGCCTTTTACTATGGGCAAGGATTTTCAGAGTTTTACAAATGATGATCTGTGATAGTCTTAAATGAATTTTGTTTGGAAAATCTTTTCAGCTTTTTCTGTCTTTGAGTCTGCAGAACACCATGTGGCTGCTAGTTGGTTGGGTAAAGCAGCAGTATTTGTGAAAATATGATAAGGAGAGAGAAGAAATTTTTACTCCCATCAGGAACTGTCACTTCATAGGTGCCAGGTGAAAGTGCTCTCCTGAGGACAATAGCCATAATACAGAGTTGAAAAGAACAACTCATTTTACATTTCATTCTCTCTCTGGTCCTATGCTCCTAATTATTTTTTTTAGGGATTTTTTACTCTGCTGATTGGAGAGGAGACAGATTCAACAGCATGGTTGATAGTGTTGGAAAATGTCACAATTGTAATTGTTTGAGGAGAGTCATCTCTCAGTTCCTGTCCGTCTCCACGCTTGTATGCTGCCCTGTTTCATACCCTACAATGTGCATGCATCAGGCCCCAGCAGACAGCAGAAAATCCATGTCTGCTGTGAACTCAACAGATTGCAGCTTCAGCTGTTTGCTTGCTGCCTCAGTCTCGTATGTTTTTGACTCTGAATGAGCAAGTTATGCTTTTCTGTGTGTTGTAGACCTGTGTGTTGAGAAGGTGGGATGTGAACAGGACTGGCTATGAACAGGCTTTTTAATTTGACATCAATGTAGCTCAAATCATGGAGTCTGAGCCATGATTCCAGGCTGCAGCTGAGGACTTAAGCCCCTTTAATGTGCCTCACTGAAGAAGGGAGATGACTTATCCCAGCCTCTGCAGGGGCAGTGTGCTGTGGCTGTCTTCCAAGCCACACCTGCTGTGGCAGAGCTGGTGATGATGTCAGGTTGGGTTGGTGAATTGCATCCAGCTGAAGGGGTCACGGTGTGCCAAAGAAACCATGGCACCCACCTGCAAATAGAAGAGACAAGGCAAGTTCGAGTAGATCCTGAAGAAGAGGAGGAGTCCATTCTGGAAGGATCAACCCTCGAGGAACTTTCTGCTCATGGTGCCAGAGGAAGGGATGTTGAGTGCCAGTCAACATCTCCTGGTGTTATGGCTCACAGAAGGAAGTGTGTCCATACTTAAAAACTTGAAACTGTGGTTCCCCTCACCACATTGCCCCCAAAGTAAGAGTCATGAGCAGTTCCTCCTTCTGTTTGTGCTAACCTGCCTTTTCTAGAGAAGCCACAGAGTAGACATAAGAAGACAGCTGGCAGAGAGTCACGTTCTGCAGAGAAGAGGAACATCGGAAGTGAAGGGCTTGGGAGCAAAAGGATTTTAAGAGTTCCTGAAAGGGGACTTTCACAGCTCTAATCTCAGGTGTATTTATGTATTTTGGATGCATATAAAGTGTTGGTGGCTTTTAGAGGTGAACAGTTCTCTTGCTGTGTGGATTTGGGATCCATATCTCTGCTGGTTTGGGCCTTTCCCTGACTGTGTCTGTACAACGTTGGTGCCAGTGTTTTTGTCTGCCTTTTATGGAAGCAGCATGTGGCTGGGATCTCCTTCCTTGTTATGCTCTGAAGAAGACTAATTGCAGAAACTCTCCTGTCCTTTTCTTTCTTTTCCATTGACCTTTCTCATTACCTCCCTATAATTATGTCCGACCCTTCCATCATCTGATTTCCTTCCATCCTGTAGTTTGCAAAATTTTGCTTACAGTAATCATGGGAGGCAGTCTCTGAGTGCAGGCATGCCATCCTGTTGGAATATTCTGGATTGCATGCTGCTGTCTACACCCTATGTCCAGTGTACACCAAAATCCAGGTGTGCCCGTGCCTGTGTTGGGCTGCTTTGGCTCAAGCAGGCATACCTGCCCATGACAGTTTACATGAAGCCTATGAAGATGTTTCACATCCACCCACCTGAAATTAATTTTGTTTGCTTGCAACGCATTTTACGCATTTTGTCTGACCTGAACTTCCCCACACGTGTGAACACTTCATTTTTATTTTTTTTTTGGAACTCAAGCTTTGCCTGCAAAAGAAATTAGAAAGGAGACAAGTGGAAGTGAAGTTCATTGAAATAGTAACGAGTCAGTTTGTCTTCTGCTGGTTTTCATCAGGGTAAAAAAGAACAGCAAAACCACAACAAAAATAGCAATGAAATTACTATGGGGGGCTGCAAACATAATAGTGATAGAGTTCACTTAGCTGTGGTGGTTTCTTTTATGTGATAATATTGAGGTGTTTTATTTCTCCCCTGTGAGGTAGATCACTATTAGCCGCAATTTGTAGTGTGCCCCATGTGGAGGCTGGGGAGGAGAGTTGGTGCCTCAGAGGTTACACGAGGCCATGGAGGACCCAGCAACAGAATCCAAAGTGTCTGGACCACCCAGGGACCTGCTCATGTACCACAAGCCATCAGGGAGAGATTAACTCCAAACCCTTTTGGTTGCTCTGTACGGCATAATTGTCTAAATGAAATCAATGAATACTTGATTTGAGAGTCTCCCATTGCTCCATCCCTGCTGTTCCTAATGTTTGTTAACAGATTGCTTTGTGGCAGAGCACAAAGGTGCCGCTCTATAAAACTGTAATGACTTCTGGAAAGGAAGTTGCCCTGTGTATTGCAGAAAGCACCATTCAGTTTTGATTGGAACATGGGGAGCTGAGAAGTTGTTATTGCTTTTAGTGCAGCTACTCGGAATAAAAATTTCTGCTCAGTTATGGTTAAGATGACATTTCCTTTTTCCCCGCTTTTTTCTCTCCTTGTTTACCAGTGGAGTTGGAATGTTCTCACTTGCCCTGGGCAGGGAGCTGGCATGTGGTATGGTCCTGGCACACCAAGGAAGAGGAGCTCCTCTTCTGTCTCCTGTGCTCCTCTGTCTGTCACCCATCCTGTTTGCTGCTCCCTTGACTTTCTCTTGGCTGTTTTTTCTCAGTCCTTGGAGGGTTTTCTTGTCAGTCCCCAGCCAGCTTTTTTATCCTTTCTTGCTTTCTAAACCGAAAATGAAGTGTTTGGTGAGATGACTGGGTTATCCCTGGTGAGGGGGTTTGGTGGTGCCTGATCTCACACTGCCTGGCTCTGGGAGCCAAGGGGACTGAAGAGGACAAAAGAGGAAGGGATTGAGGCTGTAAATGAGCCCCAGTTGCACGAGCTTGTTGGCACAGCAAGGTGAGACTCATCTGAGCTTTATTTTGCTGTTGCTGCAAGTTACATTTTCTTACAATTTCCCCTGGTGAAACCCCACTGGCCTTTGGGCTGGCAACCCACACTGCAGGATGTGTGGTTACTGCCAGGGTAGGGGCGAAGGTAATTTACAGCAGATCTCTCAGATGGCACACCTTGGGCATCAGTACAAACACTCTTGCCTCTCTTTCCCCAAGGGCTGTAGTTCATTAACTTCCAGGCCTGTGGAGCGGCCTCCCTGCCCTGACAGGCTCGAGGGGCCTGGCTGGCATCCAGAGGGGGAGTGAGGCCGGGGCAGAGGGGGTTCTGTGCAGTGTGGCAGCTTGCCAGCATGCCCACAGCCATTTCCCTCCCCAAAACAAGCCCCAGTCCCCAGCATGCTCCTGACACTGCCTGACCCAGTGCCCTTCCCCTGCCCCGTGTGCCAGCTATCTGCCCATCACATGCCAGCCTTACTGCTGCCTTAGAGCTGTGAGAAGAACTGAGAGAGTTGGAACAAGGAAAATAATTCCTCCAAGAATTTTTGTTTCTATTTTTTTTAGATGTTTGTAATACTTCTTACTAGTAATACTGTGAATGTAAATTGTATCAAGGCACAGGGGCTATTTCTGCTATTTAGTTCTGCATATCAGCCAGTGCTTTTTGTAATATTGCATCAACCTTTCCTAGGAAATCTGTTGAACGTGTTTGACGCTTTGCCTGTGAACTGACTCTTCCACAAAAACCCTGATTGCTTACAGGACACTAAACCTCACTCATTTAGATCCCTTTATACCATTTTAGTCATAAAACATCACCTTTACCCCCCATGCTTGGCAGTTTTAAAGTGCTGGGGAGTGAAATTAACCTCTCAGAATTTGGGAGTCTCCAACCTAGTATCTCAAGCTTCTATTTCTAGTACTTTTTTCTTGTATTTCTTGTCCTTTTGGGGGTGTCAGCAAAGCCTGGTGTAATCAGCAGGAATTTTGACAACCATCTCAGCTGTGTACTGGGTAAGACCTCATGCCTTTGATGAGAACTTGAAAGGCCCCTGCAGTTTACAAGTTACAACCAGGAACTGGCACATCCTTATTAAAATATGGAGGGGCTCTGTGTTTTACAGAAAGATTGAAAAGTGGAGAAAAACTTTCTCTTTTGCAAGCATTTTTTCCACGTGCACACATATATTCACACATGGGTATTTTGGCAAACCAATCTACTATACCACGTCAGTGAGTTAATGACAGGCTGGTGAAATGAATGTTCACAGCTTTAAATCAGTCTTTTCTTTAAGAGCATTTAAATAACTTCATTTTTGCTCAAGGTAATCTTGACTATAAAACTACAGGCCTGTGGGAAACCCGTATATTAATTGTAAAAGCTGGGTCTGCTGTGGTTTTCCACACTGCTGATCATATATGGCATCCCAGATGAGTAGCAGATCTGATTTTATAGTCATGTTGTGTCAGGAGTTTAGACTGAGTATTACTTGTAATTCTGTCATTTATCTCTACTCTTTCTTTATTAATGTCTTCAGCGTTCTTGGTCTGTCCTCAATCTTTCACATTTTGTACTGATGCTTTATTACAGTGTTTTCTAAATTTTTTAAGTAAAAATCTTTCAAGATGAACAGTAGTCCTTCCTCAGGAGCTGACTGAAAGCCAAATGATCTTTATTCATGTAGCTATTGCTTTGCACATCCCCTCTTTGGAAATCACTGTTCCATTATATGCTATTGCTTCCTTGTCCCTACATGCCTTGATGAACAGTAAAATACAGCGTTGACATTTAAAATATTGTCACTGGCATGGCTCGTGAGTGAGTGAGTGAGTTTTCTCCTCAATAGTGATTTTTCTGGGGATCTTTACAAATTCAGGCTCTAGTGATTGTTACTTTTTTGTATCAGTTACAGTTGCTGTGGATTTTTGAGGTGCATCTTTGAGCTTTCCTTTGCGAAAGGAAAGCTTGGAACTGTTGGAAAAATGGAACTGTTCTCATTATAGTTGGTCTCAGCCACATCCATCCCATGTCTTGTCCTGCAGCTGCCCTGAAAGATTTGTGCAGCACACTGGATATAACACTTTCGTGCACCACAGCAGTTAAATATGAAAAAAAATTCACTCAGAGTTTGCACGGCCTTTACACGCCACACACAAACTGTCACCTAGGGTGCATTATAAACTTGGATAAGCTTTCTGTATTTTAGGTTCACAGTTTGTCACTGCATTGTTATTTTCATTGCTGTGTCTTTATTCTCACAAAAAGCTCTGCCCTGGTCAAGGCATCTGTTGACAGAGTCCCCCTGGCCCACATGGGCCTTGCAGCTTGTTGTGGGGTGAAGGCAGGATCACGAAAGCAGAGCTTCAGAAAACACCGTGGTTGCCAAATAACAGCATTCCTAAAGCTGTTCTGTGTTATACCGTGGGCCTCTGCTTTGGATCTGAGCTCTCTCAGATTGCTCTCCACAACGTTCTTTCATCAGTGTAGCTGTGGCAATACAGAGATATTAGCAGCAGTTATTGTTGTGTCAATGTAGAGGGATCCATCCTGTGTAGGAACTGCAATATGAGCAGGAAATTGATGGGCCCTTTGCCCCGAGGTTACTGTCTGAAGGTCTAGAGTACACAGAAGGTGAGTGGTATTGAGATTTGGAAGCTGAGAGAAATGAAGTTATGAATGAAGAAGATTCAGCTTCAGCAGCTGCAGATTGCTGGTGCCTTTAGGTAGGTTCCCTGTCTGAAATGTGCTGCAGCTCCTCCACCTTGGTCAGCAATCCTTCGTTCTTTCTGACTGCCTTTCCTGGCAGTCGAGGGGCTGGCACAGAAAATCCTGGCTTGTTCTTCAGGTCACTTTGTCCAGTGGCTGTGCTGGAAAGCCCCAGCTGGGCAGTGCTAGGCTCTGTTCACACATCAGCATGGGACAGTCACAGCCTTAAAGCACAGCCTCAGAAAGCACAGTGCAGACCACCAAATACACACTGTTTTCAAGAGTGTGGCTGCTGTGCACGTGAAACCTCATAGAAAATACCCTCAATCTCAAATCTCCAGCAGGCTCTGAACACCCTGTTCTAGCCAGTCCCATTGTTCTAGCCTCCCCCATGAGAGGCTGAGATGGGTTTTCCCTTCTAGTCCCTGTGATAAGGGAACTTCTCCTTCTGATACTTATCAAGAGAGACTTTTACAGTAAAAGTTATGGACAGTTCAAAGCATATCAGGAAGCAATACCTAGAGTTTTCAAGTGGTTTACAAATGGCATTTCCAATTTGTGTACGAGTTCAAGTATGAATACAGAAGGTTTTTTGTGGTACTAATGGAAATTTCTGCATCTATAGCAGGTCCCTTACTCCAAACTGGCATAGTTTTAATAAGAACTACCCATATGTCCTTGACTTGTCATTTGTTAGAAAAATCAAAATCTTAATGGTTCACATTGGAGAAATAAAGGTCAAGATACAGGCAAAGTTCCCCTGTATTGCAGATGGTAATAAAAGGGGAATATATTTGCTTCTGGTTATGCTAATTCATCACTCCAAGCACAGTGTGATTGCACTCTGTCTAGTCAGTGCTCTTCTTCGTATCTTAAAGAAGAGATATAGCCAAAGTAAAGGGCATTTGGAGATAGACAGGGAAAATAATTGAGTCACAGGGAGTCTTCTGTTTGAGGAGGGATGGGAAAGATAGGGATTGTTTTAATTTAAAGAAGAGACAAATAAAAGAGAACGTGACAGTAGTGTACAGAATGATGAATGATACAGAGAAGGTGAACTGTGTGCTCTTGCTTGCCCTTTCTAAGTACTGAAGCAGAGGGACATCCAGTAAAGCAGAAAGGCAAAAGTAATAACACTGTTGAAAGGGCATTTTTAAACAGTAACTCTCTCGTTTCCCCTGGCTCATCTTCTTTCTCCATGATTCTAGAGCATGTCTTGAGGGGCATGCAAAGACCTCTAGGAGATGAATTCAAGTTGTCTTGCTAAGCAGTTGTGGTCATGCTGCAAAGACTGCTGTCTGGATCAGGTTATTTGGTTTGTGTGAAGGGGAGGAACTAGTCAGAGAGTCTTAAAAATAAGTGGAAGTTTAGGTAAAGATGTTAATATATGTAATGATATTATCCATGCATTTGCTAGATAGAGTAAAAAAGTAACTATTCAGGCCAGAAATCAGCTACTGATGGAAGGAATATTCCTCTGCAGTTAACCCCCATGTCATTTCTTTGCTGGTCTCCCTGAATAGCTGCTCATGACCCTTTTATAAAATGTTGATGTTGTGCCACGTTGGCTTGGGCTCTTCTGTCAAAACCAAGCAGACTTCTGTCCCCAAGGAAGTTGTTGGAAGCACATTTATTCTTCCTGAATATCTCTTTCTGATATCCTCTTACTTTTTGATGTTCCATTTTTTATTCATCTTTATTTAATAAGTTTATGTGGAGATCCAGAAGGAAATTTATTTTGATCAGTAGGTTCTAAGGAACTTCAATAAATGGACTAAATTGTGTGTGTACCTTTCCCCTGTCTTTTTGTTAAAAAAAGGGAGATAATGAGACATGTGGATTCCAAATGAGTGAGATCACCTTATGGTTAGATTATTACAGTATCTGTTTGGATCCATTGTTACTTTTAGACTTAATCCCTGTCAGTCATTTTGTAGCTGTGCAATTATTTTATAATTCCTCACCAGGCTGTGCTGTTTGTAGTACAATCCTGGTCCACCTGTGGCGATCATCACTTCAAAGCCTTGCTTCCTGTGGTCATTTAGAGTGTGTGCCTGCCTCATTTCTAATGGCCTGTTGTGGTAAAGTCAACTGTGATGATCCTTTCCTTTCCTTTCCTTTCCTTTCCTTTCCTTTCCTTTCCTTTCCTTTCCTTTCCTTTCCTTTCCTTTCCTTNCCTTGTTTTGCCCATCTTAAAACAGGTGAAATGCCTCAGCTATTCTGGATGGAAACCACTTGCTATGATGTAGGGAAAACTGAATTTTTAGTAATTTCCTTATGCTTTATAATTAGGTCTTTGTTTCTCACTCACCTATGAGATGTCATGAGTGCATTTGCCAACATTTTTGTTATTAAATGTTGTACAGGAGTGGAGCATTTAAAATATCTACTATTCAACATAGAACAGATGTAGTTTATCAATCATGTGAAGTGTATAATTTGCAAAAGTGTGTAGGAGCTACATATTTGTGTGTTTGTGTATGTACATATTTGCTGTGTATATAAACTGTATAGTTAAGGATGTGTTTGCCTGGCACTGCAGTCCAGCTCCCCCAGAAATAGTTACAGCCCTGGAATACCAACCTACAACCTAGTTTAGCCATTTGAAGTCACTGAGAAAAATTAATTGTAAATGTAATTTAGTACTCAGAGGTATGCAAATTTTATGTCTAAACTCAAGTGAAAAGAAGCATTCAGTCTAATTTTTTGGCATTTGTCAAAAGCCCTCCAAAAACCATCCAGGCTGCGGGCTAAGCTGCCTTTCATAAATCTCAACTGAAGACTTGCTGCTGACTTCTTAAGACTAAATTATTTCTATTGTTCTCGAGTAATTACATTTTTGTTGTTATCTGTGGAAAGACCCCCACTGGGTTGAGCATGTAAGTATATGGGGATGGGGGGGAAGGAGGATTTGTGTTAGTTAAGTGGAGATGATAAAGCTGAAAACATAGCAGCAGGACATAAATCAGATTTTTCTTCTTTTTCTAGTTGGCTTGTCACAATAAAACATTGCAACAGATGCTGAAGCCAGGGTCAGATCCAGATGAAGGAGATGAAGCCTTGAGGTTTTATGCCAAACATACGGCACAGATAGAGGTAAAGGATTGCTCTCCAGAAGATGGGCTCTGAGACAAGTCTGCATCTTGCTTGTGGTGTATCTCCTCTTTTTAAGCTTCCAAATGGTGTGGATTATTTATGAGGAGGAGGTTGAATAATATGCTTTTGGCTGTGGGAGAAAAGGGAATACACCTGTATTAGAAGTGGCTCCAAACCATCATTTCACAGTAGCTTTCCTGTGTGTTACCAAACATGTTTTGTTGGTGAAATAATGGCTGTGGGTAGTAGCTGTGCCATGAAGTCAAGAATCATCTTGTGTGGTACATCACTCAAATAAATAATCACAAAGCCACTAATAATAAATAATTTCAAAGCCACTGATGCTGGCTGATCAAATTAAAAGTCTGGCTGGAGTACAAAGAGGTCTTGAAGCAGTGTAGACATTCAATATGGCTTTTGTTTAAAATACCAAGGCTTGGCCTCCTTCAGCAGTTCTTTTATCCATTTTAAACTTCACACCTGCCATGGGTTGGATTTAGATAGAGATTCATAGAGGTATCCCACCACAGGATAGATGGAAGCTCCATGGCCTTGGCTGTCCAGAGGGCAGCTCAGTGCTCCTCTTAATGTACTCTAAGACTTTGTGCTGCTGAGATCTCTTAGCAATTCTCAGCCAGTTTATCTGGGTAAGTTGTGAATTTAAGCATTAAACAAGCACTGTGGTCAACTTTTATGTGGCCAATAGCTTTCCCTGGAAAAGTAAAATTCAACCCAGCATTGCTGCTGTACAAAATAGATGATTACTTGTCTTTGAAAGCAGTCCTAGACCTGCTTGGTGCTTCAGATATTATCTCCCCTATATTAAGGTATCTCATTTGTTTGATTTGAAATTCAAATAGTGGTGTTTTTTTAGTTTCACCAGTGGCTGTACAGAGGCACAGTTGTAGGAGTTGAAATGAGTTTTCTACCCATTTCTGTATTTTTAGTAATGCAGAGTCCACGATCAGAATGGGGAAGCAATTTTGATGGCAGTGTGGTGAGATTAAATAAAATCTAGCTTGCTCACCAGTAACTTGGTAGCTCCTGAAATGCAAATAATTCAAAACCTTGGGTTTTGTCAAGTAAAAAGATAGACTGACAAGATATGGGTGCTGCCTGAGAAACAAGGTGCTATTCTTGCATGTTCACCTTCACAATTTATCCCATTACAGAAATAAATGCAAGATGAGAAAAGAATTTTGTAATCAGAGCAGAAAGCCCCTGAACTTCTCTATTTTTTACTGGGAGAGATTTATTTCAATTTACTGCAAAATTGAAGCATTCTGAACTAGAACATTTTTTGTATTTGGGGAAATCTGCACCTAGGTTTTTCTTGAGACCTATATTTGCCACCTTATTCAGGCATTTTTGTTTTCACCACCTTTTGAAAACAAAAACAGCTTTACTCTGTTTTGGGATTGATTGGTCCAACTTTATTGTAATGCTCAAATAATTAATGCATTAATTTGTAAATAAAAGTGGAGCTGTGAACAGGAAAAGATACGACAAAATGATTGGATAGTCACTGACTCTGCCAAAAATGTGCATTTTATTTATAGATTGTTCGCCACGATAGAACAATGGAAAAGATTGTCTTTCCTGTCCCCAATATTTGTGAATTCCTCACTCGGGAATCCAAAAGTCGGGTTTTCAATACAACAGAGAGAGATGAGCAAGGGAGCAAAGTCAATGACTTTTTCCAGCAGACTGAGGATCTGTACAACGAGATGAAGTGGCAAAAGAAAATTAGGAGTAAGTACTGTAATTTTTAAAAAATAGCTTCATTATGCTAAAACCTTGCTTTTAAACCTTCAAATACTTTCATTTTAATGATACACTTTTCTCTGTTCACTGTGACACTACAACAGGCAAAACTGTGCAGGGCTTGAACGTGTAGGTCAGCTGAGACACTTGCATGCCACCATAAAAGAAGTGCAATATGGAGCAGTTATTAATATGTTCAAGATGATGTCTTGAGCAGTTAAATTGAGGGATGGACAAACTGGGGGTAGTTCTACTAATCTTGATAGCATTGCACCTAATTAAGCCGAGGCCCCTAATATTTAACAAAAACATGTGTAGCTGCATATTTGAGGTTTGCAGATTCCTGAAAGACTATTAAAAGACTTGTAAACGTCAGTCACTTAAAAACATCTCTCACCAGAGCCTCAGCTGCTTTAAATCTGCCCGGTTCCCATGGAGTCAGTCCCCCTCTGCCAGTTCCCATCAGCCTGGCCTGTCTGGGCTGCAGGGTGTCCCAGCTGGCCCATACTGGAGCATGTCCCATGGTATTGGAGAGGCACATGTGTGGCCTTGAGCTGCTTGATCAAGATCGGGGGGAGAGGTTAAAGCAGGGACATCGAAAGGAGGCAGAGGGAAGCCCCACCAGGTACCCCAAGTGTCTTTAGCTCACTGCTGGGCAGTACAGCTGCTGGTCCTTGGCAGGAGTGGGGCTGTTGCCAATGCCCCCGGATCAGGAAGCTCCTGCCGGCTCAGCTACTGTCAACTCTACCCTTGGCTTTTGGAGCAGAAAGTTGTATTTTATATATCATAGAATCACAGAATGGTTTGGGTTGGGAGGGACCTTAAAGATCACACAGATCCCACCTGCCCTGCCCAGTTCCACTATCCCAGCTTGCTCTGAGCCCCATCCAACCTGGCCTTGCGCACTTCCCGGGATGGGGCAGCCACAGCTTCTCTGGGCAACCTGTGCCAGGACCTCACCACCCTCACAGGGAACAATTTCTTCCTAATACCCAGTCTAAACCTTACTTTGAAGCCATTTCCCCTTGTCCTGTCACTCCAGGCCCTTGTCAAGACTCTCTCTCCATCTTTCCTATGGGCTCCCTTCAGGCACTGGAAGGCCTCATTAGGTCACCCCAAAGCCTTTTCTTGTCCAGGCTGAACATACATAAAAATGCCTAAAAGTGATCACTTCATTCACTGCTAAAATGCAGATGCTCTTGGAGTGTCACACATCATCTGCTCACAGCAACTGCTTGGGAAGGAAGGAAGGAATAGGGTCCAGAGCAGCAGGATAGTCAGAGCAATGTGGGAGCATCCTTTACCTGATGGAAACATGGATGTTATTGCAATTTTTATGTCAATTCCCAGGCTATAATTTTCAGCAGCAGCAAGTGTTCAGCATGAACCCCATCAACCCAAGTCTGCTTCTCTTGGTGGCACCCTAAAAACTCAGTAGTGACAAACTCACCCAGAATAGAAATTAAAAAATATATAATTCCAGAATCTGCAGTCTATTTAGGAATAAAAGTCATTGTATTGTAGAAAAATTACTTCAGTAAAAAAGTCATATCTGGGGGTTCTGCTTTAGAAACACAAATAAAAAAGCCAACCCAACAATTAGATAGACCAGACCTGCCTAATGCTATAAACAAAGAAAATTGGTTTATTTTTATTCATAACAGAAATTTCTCAATTCCTTTCATCAGTGGAATAGCCCACAAGTCTCTGTCTTGGGGTTTTTTTTATTATTTGAAAAGATAAAACAGGTTGAAGCTGGGTTCATTCTTTGGCCAAGTGTCTGTTAGCATGAAGTCTCTGCTGCTTAAAGTGACAGATGTCATTTTTGCAATGGTTCCAAATGCTTAAATCTCAGCACAAAAAAAAGGTTATCACAGTGAAATCTGAATATTTACCTAATTGCCATTAAAGACTATTTAGATAAAAGCCTGAGATAGTCATATGCAGTTGAAGGAGTCTCCTGTTTATAAAAACTTGGCTCGGTGCTCTGCATACTTGCAGGAAGTTCTCAGTACTGTAAAATCTAATTAATACTGATGCATCATGTTTGAAACCTCTCTGACCAGAGATGTTTTTACACTATTGCACACAAGGCTCTTGTTTCAAATGTTCATTTAAACATATTTTAGTGCATTCATATATATGAAGTGCTCGCCTGAGTCTTAGCACCCTGTGATCTTGTTCCTGGCCTTCTTGCTGAACTCTGTATGTGCCTCTGGACACAAAATCAACCCTGTTTTGCACTGTTTCCCTTTTTAGTCTTTTCTAGCTGTAGGTTCTTTGGGCTATGGACTGTTTCTGTGTGTGTGTACAGCACTTCACATATGGAGATCGTGGCTTGTTTGAGTCCTTTTAAGCAGGAGTACAGAGCTGTTTGTCATCAGGTGACCATGGGCTTCTGAGCATCATGCAGGAAATAGTCAGCTTTTGCAGAACCAAAACTCAGGCAGACCAAATTTTTCCTGCTTCCCAAGCAGATCAGAATGTTTTTAGTTTGACAGAGGTGAGGAAATACTGCAGTTCTGAAACCATGCCTATTCCATCGTTCCCTGCATACGTCATCGGTGTGCTTGGTCCAAATAGGTCATCTGGATGACCCATTCTGGGTGTTCTGGTTGACTGGCATTCAGCTAAATGACTGGCAGAGTGCTAAAATCTATTTGTTTGCTTTATTTTGTGTCCCCATGCACAGAGGCTGCAGTTTCAGATGCAGCTGAAAGGGCTTCTTTGCAAAATATCCAGGCCTAAAATCATCCCAGAGGCAAAACTCCAGTATATAATAAACTGTACTGTGATCTTTGGATTCAAAGATCTGCTTGGAATTATGTTTATGGCAAACCTATGTTTAATATTTGTCTATTTTAGTTAATTTTAAAGATCTGCATATTTTCTACATTAATCTGTATTTAATTCCTTTGGAGCCATTGCTGATTGAATATCTGCTTGCTTTCTGTTCATTGATTGCTGCTTTTCTCACCTTTCTAGATAATCCAGCCCTGTTTTGGTTCTCCAGACACATCTCTCTCTGGGGGAGTATTTCCTTCAACCTTGCTGTATTCATCAATTTAGCAGTGGCTTTGTTCTACCCTTTTGGAGATGATGGAGATGAAGGCAAGTAGAGTTTGGTTTTATTTTTTGTTTTAATTTTAGATGCTTTCATTTCTAAGGTAACAAATGAAGCTGCATTTTCAGGTGCAGTCATATCTGGAAGCCATTTAATGTCTCCTAAGTGGGTACCAGATGCTGTATGAACTGTGGTGCTTGATCTGTGTGTCATGTGGCCCACACAATGCAGAGTAGAATGGGCAGAGCATAAGCTGAAGATTATCTAGATGATCTCAGCTAATTTTTTTTATATTGCCATATTGCAGTGCCCTACTGCACACATTTAGCTGCAGCTTCTGAACTGGAGGAGGATTCCTGGCAGCAGAGGGACAGAGATTCCTTAAACCTGACCAAATTGAATGACTTGCAGTCCTGAAAACATATGGAAGAGAATGATTTGAAAACTAGCTTGTTGGCTTTTGGCTATGTTGTTTATTGGGATAAAAGGGCATAACTGTTGCAGAGGATAAATGCATTATATAAAAATAGTCTTAAAACTTAGAATTCTGTCTCTGCTTCATCCCATGTCACAGGAAATATTTAATGAAGTTTATTATTTGCTATAAATGCAGCACACTAGCAGGAGGCCTCTTTGAAGCCCAAACAAGCTTAATTGGGATAAAGGAGACTAAATAGTTCAGAATACTGGTAATGGGAGCAGAGCCATTCACCTCTGGGCCTTTGATTTGTGGCCAGTAAGTAATGTGACTGAAAGTCACCTCTGTCTGATGGCATGTGAACTGGGCTGGTGGAAGCAGTCCAGCTTCTAGCAGATACATGTGCTTTTCACAAACACCACAGCTGGCACCGGCAAACATTCCTGCTGGCTGGCGGAACAGAAAGGCGGCAGATTAAAATATACTGGCGTGGGGACAGCTCTGCCCTCGCTGCCCACAGGGTGGTCTCTGCAGGTCACAGCTAGCAGAGTTTGCAGGGCTGTGCCCTGGAGAAGGGAAGCACCTCGTCCACAGTGCTTT
Source organism: Erpornis zantholeuca (assembly GCA_013400515.1). Classification (NCBI taxonomy): domain Eukaryota; kingdom Metazoa; phylum Chordata; class Aves; order Passeriformes; family Timaliidae; genus Erpornis; species Erpornis zantholeuca. The sequence goes on from VZTN01005749.1 coordinate 258,710, forward strand.
GTGAACTGGGGAGTCACTCAGAGCACACACACCTTAGAGCCCGCGGAGGATGAGAGGAGAAATAAAGGGTTAAAAATAAACCTTTTAAACTACTAAATTTTAGCTAATCTGTACTCGTGGAAATCCTCTAGTCTGCAATCAGTAGGTATTAATATGTATTCTGAACTGCAGATTTATATGGCATTAGTTTAAGTGGCCCCAGTAATCCAGTGATAGTGCATTTCAGGATTCAGCTTTGTAAAGCCAAAGAGACTCCTGAGCAGTAAGGAATAGGTGTGGCCAGATGGGATTAGCAGGTCATGAGGCAGCCTCCTTACTTCTAGCCTCCCCCTCCACCAAAGCCTGATCCAAGAGCTGGAGTCTGTCTCCCATTTTTCCTCTTCACCCTGTGTAAATCCACTTCTACTCACCTCTCTGAGGTGCCTGGGCTGATCTAATCATCCCAAAATGCTGCCTTTTAGTAGGTACCTGCAGTTCTTATGTAATAAGACATAAGACATAAGCAGCAAAACTGCTCCAGCTGAAGACCGTTCCTGAAGGGAGCCTAAAAGAAAGAAAGAGAGACAAGAGCATGTAGTGACAGGACAAGGGGGAATGGCTTCAAGCTGACATTGGGTAGGTTTAGTTTAGATATGAGGAAGAATTTCTTCCCTCTGAGGGTGGTGAGGCCCTGGCACAGGTTGCCCAGAGAAGCTGTGGCTGCCCCATCCTGGGAAGTGTGTCCAAGGCCAGGCTGGATGGGGCTCAGAGCAAGCTGGGATAGTGGAAGGTGTGTAAATTGATGATCTTTAAGGTCTCTCCTGGCCCAAAGCATGATTCTATGAAGAATCCTTGCCTCCAGGGTGCCTGTCTGCACATGGTACTGGTGTGGGTCCTGTAACGTGAAATTGCTAGACCTGCAGTAGGGAAGAAGGAAAACTGATTTGTGAAAGAACCACAGAGAACTTTGGCCTTACCTTTCAGATCAGCTTGAAAGTAATTTTTTAGGATCCATTAAAAGTTTCCAAATCTTGTTGGCAAAGAAACTGTCTGACAGGGCTGACCTTGAATCTCCTGCCAGGGATAGAAACACTCCTGAACTTCGCAAAAGTTCGGATGCCATCTGAATGTTGAGGCATGGGCCTCATTTCATTGTTTTCTAATCCCAGTGATGCTGCTCAGCTGTATATCTGTTGCCAAAGAGATAGCATGATTTCTATTGTGAGTCTAGCTAAATTTTCTATTCCCTTCTCCCCCATCACTGACCTCTCAGTTCATCCCATAACAATAGAAGTCAGTGTACAAGTGTGACAGCGCCCTGAGATCTGAATGTGCTTTTTATATCACAGCAACATGGTGTGTTTCCAGGGCTTTAAGCGGAGGGGAGAGGGAAAACAGGGGCACGGCTCAGAACTCGGGGAGCGCCCGGAGCCAGCATCTTGCAGAGCAGCAGGGACCGGAGCCGCTGCGCGCCCGGGAGCCGAGCGCAGCCGCTCAGCGCTGCGGGCGCTGCAGATGCTGCCCGGCGCTGCCCCGCGGCTGCTCCCGCTGCTGCTCCCGCTGCGCCAAGCGCCCCGCTCCCGGGCAGAGGCTCCCGCCCAACACCCGCAGCCCTTCGGGAGGGAGCTGCCTTCTCGGGAGCCGGGGCTGCAAACGTGGCACTGCAGCGCGCTGCCACTTGCTGTGCTGCCCGCAGGACCGGCTATTTCTGTAGCTGAGCAATCAGGGAATCAGACGGGAGGAGCCCTAATGATCCCTGCAGAAGGGAGCTGATTAGTAGCTTGCTCCAGGAGAAGGGTAAACTGTTCCATCTCTGAGCACTCCCTGGATTTTAATGGAAATTTCATTAGCTGCTCGTATTATTACCTGTGCAAAATGCAACAATGCTTTGAGAATAATAGCTCCTGCTGCAATTAGGGCAAGCCGTGGTCAGCAGTTATGATGCATGAATCACGCTTTTGTTAGCTCTATAGGCGAAGGAATTGATCTTTTGGATCCGTTTCTTGGTGAAAAATGGAGTCTCCAAAGATGCCTTTCTCAAATCTCCCTTTCTTCTCTGTACAGGCACGCTCTCACCATTGTTTTCTGTGCTCCTCTGGATAGCAGTGGCGTTTTGCACAGCAATGCTGTTTTTCATCTCCAAGCCTGTTGGCATTCGACCCTTTCTGGTGTCTGTTATTCTCAGGTCTATATATACTATAGGGCTCGGTCCTACCTTGATACTCCTTGGTGCTGCTAATGTAAGTACTTCAAAAGCAAACAGAATTTCTCTTCAGCAGAAGGAAAGATATTAAGGGTCTCCTATTGACAAACCCCTTTGATTAGGGCTGTGCAAAAACTTCTTTTTCTGGTTCATTGGTTAAGCCAAAAAAATAAATCATTTCCAGTCATCCTGAAACAGCAGTGTCAGCAAAGTGAGAAGCTAAGAAAAAGCATGGTTTAGTTTTGTGCATGTGCAAATATTTTAAAAACAACAACAATATGAAATTTAAAGAAATACTGCTGCACAAAGGCAATCAAATCTACAGTTTCTCATGTTAAAAGAAAAATTTTCTCTACCAGTACTCTCAGCACTATTGACACAAATTCGTGAAATGTTTCTGAGACCTTAAATATATCTATTTCTTATAAAAGAGTTTTCAAAATTAGAAATTCTCGCAACCATTTGCCAGATCTCTTAACTTAGACATGAGTAAGTTTGCATGCTTATTGAGCTTGGTAAGATACACATTTGTGCTCACAAGTCATCCATTTAAATTTCTGCCTGACTGCTACAGCTCTAATTCACCCCAGCACAAATTATTGGGCTGTTTGCCACCAGTTCTGTGTGTGAAAATTTCACATACTGAAAAATACCCAGACACATAGTCAAAGGTAAAGGCACACATCAAGTTTGTGAACAAAGGAGTTGTGTTGAGTCCTCATTCCTTGTCTGGGCTGCCAAAGAGATGAGGTGAGACCCTCTCCTGCTCACTTCTGCAGTGCTGCTCGTGTGCAGGCAAAGCTCAGGAGCCATGGAGAACCTGACGCTGCTGTTTAAATGCTGTACTTCTCCTCAGTTCTGAAGGGTTTTTTTAGGGATTTTATACTGAAGAACACGATCTGAAGGAAATAGATCTCACACACCCCCCACACACACTTTCTGTTGTGTTACTATTGTTCTCTTGGTAGTAGCATGCCTAGCTGCTCTTACATAGTCTCGGATCTAAACTCATAATTTTTGGGAGTTCAGGTTTTTAATGCCTCGTGACATTAATCCTGCCCACCTATCCACGAATGTTATAGGAATAAATCACAATGTAAGGAGGCACAGTGCAGTGTTGGAGAGGTGATGTACTTCCACTCACTCTCATGGGCTCATTCCCAGTGCACTGTCAGAGCTAGATTTCTCTCACCTCACTCCAGCTATCTAAAGGTCGTGCATTTATTCAAACCAACCTGTCTAGACAGCAACCCAAACAGTAAATACCAGGATTTTTCTGATGGCATAAACCTAACCTTTGTTACCCTCCACAGCTCTGTAACAAAATCGTGTTCCTGGTGAGCTTTGTTGGGAACCGTGGGACTTTCACCCGTGGCTACAGAGCAGTCATCATGGACATGGCTTTTCTCTACCACGTGGCCTATGTCCTGGTCTGCATGCTGGGCCTCTGTGTGCACGAATTCTTCTACAGCTTCCTGGTAAGTACGTGCTGCTGTGGAGGGGAAAACTTTGCAAAAATAGAAAATACCGTTACCCATGCAGCTGTCTTCAATTTCTTCCTGACAATCAAGCCAAATCATGTGTATTTTTAGCATGCCGTTGTGTTGCTGCCCCTTAGGAGCTGCTGTTTTTATTAGAACCTGTTTCTGTTAGGACTTATTTTGTCTGTTTTAGAGCTGAAAGTTTGCTCCTTTCTTCTCAGACAATCATCACCCAGTCCACTCCTTTCTCCCAGCTTTCTCCATATTCTGTGGAGAATATTCTCCATATATTCTCCATCATTCCTGTGTCTTCTGTCAGTCCTAACATTCTGGGGACAGTTGTCCATTGGTGTGTGCATCGTGCCTGTACCAAAGGATCCCATTCCTCACCCCCGATACATTTTTAACAAATTACTTTTGGAAATGGGGATGGCATGCCTCTGGTGTAGCAGGAAGATTCATCCCTTGAAATGTATCCCACTTCATTTTCTTTTGTTGCCATTACCCAGATGGAATGCCTTTTAATAACGTGGTACAGGTGCAGTGGAAATGAATCACACCAAATTATGCTAAACTCCACTAACTGCTCCCTTCATGCTGAGTAGCAGTAAAAGGTGTTTCATTGCTCTTGCTTGCTAATCCTTTTTTCCTGTAATGAAACATGTGAAACTTGTTGGGAGACTGACTAAATTGTGGTCATTTACATGGGTTCACTTTCCTGTTGTATTTTTTCTCAGCTTCCTGAATAGTGGTGAACTCCCAGCATTTCAAAGATGTGTTAAGCACACTTGAAATTTTCAGGGGTTTAGTGCTAACTCAGGTAGAACTCCTGTTGAAGTCATTCTTTCCAGATCTTGACATTAATGTCTGCTTCAAAGTTTGGGCAGATTTCAAAGGAGGTAAGATTGTGGCTATAGCTGCAGGACCTTCTTCAAATGGATGTAACTCTCCTGCTTAAAAAATGCACAAATTATTGGCTGTTCCTTCAATGAGTTAGGTGATCTTTATTTTAAAATAATTTGCAAAGTGTCAAGCAGCTTAAGAAACATTTTATGTACTTACTTTTTGTCAGCAACTGCTATTGACCAGTGTCCATGATTCATGGACATTATCCATGTTTCCAGGTTGCTCCCAGGTGTTCACTCAGTAGTGGATGTAGTCTAAACTCTAATATTTGTTCATAACTGCCCCCCTCTTTCTTCCTTTATTATTAATCCTTTCACAAGGCTGCGGATTTCAGATCTTATAAATTGTGGCTAATACCTTCTTCTGTGGAGCATTTTGATAAATCATAGTGTGTCACTTTATATCTGTAATCTGAGTGTTTTGAAGTAGAAATACATACATTATAGATAAGGTCCAAAGCACTATAGAACATGAAGAAAATTGTAAGAGAAAAAAAAGTTACACGTTCTTATAAGGCTCCTGTCACATTTAATTGCTAGTTTAGGCTTTTGACATTTAAAGCAATATTATCTTAATATATACTTTTCTTTAAAGTTAAATACCAGGAAAGTATAGAGTGCAGGGTAGAGAAGAACAGAAGTTTCTAGTCTTATGCAAACAGTGCCATGAATTTAATTTTGTCCTAAAAAGAGATGGCCCCAATCCTTGTCTATGTGACATTTGCATGATGCCATGAGCTCAAAGAAAGCTTACAAACATGTAATTACTTACATATATGAGTGCATGTTTGAGTTGCAGTCTGTGCATATTTGTCAGATGGGAGAGAACATGAAAAATTAGTTTGTAGATACAGATGCTTAGTATGAAGACACCTTTTAAATTGTAATCTAGCCTGGTTTTAAACATGGGGAAACAATGGATCTTGATGGTAGGTGTTTTCCATCTCTGGATCAGGCTCAAATATACCTTATGGCTTTGGATTTTGCTATAATTAATTTAAATTTTAAAAGTTCTGTGCTAGATTTCCTCCCCCATAAGCATGCCCAGCTCCCACTGAAATCAATGTGATTTTATGAACCTGAGAATGTAGAACACGGCTTGATACACGTTTCAATAGTTCAGATTGTTTTCCTATGTAGCATCTACATATTGCCTCATTTGTATTCATTTTTCCTCTGCTCTGTGCCTTTCCCAGCTGTTTGATCTGGTGTACAGGGAGGAGACATTGCTAAATGTAATAAAAAGTGTTACCCGGAATGGCCGTTCAATTATCCTCACTGCAGTGCTAGCACTCATCCTGGTTTATCTCTTCTCCATCATTGGCTTCCTCTTCCTGAAAGATGACTTTATCATGGAGGTTGACAGGTTGAAAATCAGGACCCCTGCTGCAGGTATTGTTTTTTATATTAAAATTTGCTTCCAATGTATCCCTTTTTCTGTCTGCCTAACCTAACTTTTCAGCTAAGGACATCAAATTTCTTTATTTGTGCCTGTGTGAGAGCAGAACTAATTCCATGTACCTTAGAACTCAATTAAGTCTCTGCATAAAATTTAATGTGTATAGGGTTGTTTTAGTCTGGGCTTATTTGATGAAATACTAAAATCTAACACATTTGATTTATTGTGTTTGCTTCACCAACTCATGATAACATTAAAAAAATAATCTGTATTGGGAAAATAATCTAGGTATTGGGAAAAGCAGCTCAAAGTGGATTGTATTGGTTCTCATCCCACCTTTAAAGCAGCTCATGGTAGTTTCTGTGTACTGTATGAGGCATGTGATCTTAACATGTTCAGTAGCCATATTCATTTTATTGCTTTTTAAGCTTCATCCAGCAGAAATTTAGTACGGAATCCACACTTCTACTGATAGGAGCATCTTTTAAATTCAGTGTGTATTTCATGATCATCATCATTAGTGCATAATCCTGGCTTCAGTAAAGTCATTTGGAGGTTTGGAAGCAGTTTTCAAAAGGCTGGGATTTCAGCTTGCTGGAATGAGAGGCTTTAGCAAAGTGAATAGAGAGTTACAAACTTGCTTTGCTAGAAAAGAGCCAGGTCTGCTCTGTTGAGAGCTTTGTGCCTGCTGCCAACCAGCCTGCTGGGAGCATGGGCAGGGGAGTAACTGGCTGCAGAGAAATACCTGAGAATAGCTGGTGATTAAATTCCTAGAGGCATGATTTTCCCAAATCAGCTCTTCAGACCTGTACACAAGCACAGAACTGGCGGAACCCAGCCGGGGCTGTGTGCACTCAGTGTTTGCCAGCCTTTTCCTGTAGTTGTTTTTTCAGGATTTAAAGCTCACAGACAAGGCAAAGGTCATTAAGACTCATGGGCCTGGTGTACTTCTACAGCTGGTTCAAAACCATATGAAAAAAAAAAAAAAAAAAAAAAAAAAAACCTGACAGATTTCTTTAGCATCCCATAATTTTTTTTTTTTTTTTTTTTTTTTTGCCACTGATCATCCATTAGGAGCTAACTTGGCTTACCATTTATTTTTGGGACAGAACTTAAGGTGTGAAGTCTCACATTGAAAGGTAGTTGTGACCATCTTAATAAAACCGGCTACACACAGTTCTGGTCTGATCCAGGGCAGCAGCTCCTGTGTGTTTGTGTTGCTTCTGTTGAGTTCTTGGCAGATTTTTGTGGTGTGGGTATGTTCTTGCTGGCTTCATACATTGCCATTTCTGATCAAAAACTCATCAAGAAAATATGCTGACTACATGTTGATGGAACATTATGCTTCCCAGGACAAGTGCTTTAAATTTTTCCTTTATAAAGTAGCAGAAAGAGTAAGTCAGAGTGCATGTTTTCTGCATTACACATACTGTCTTAGGCTGTTATTTTGTTGTATAGTATTGCCTTCATTTTTTTCTCCTTAAACCTTTTTGTATCTCTAATTTGAAATGCAGAAAATTGTTGAAGGTGCACAAGATAAAATTGGTTTGATAAAATCAAGCTGATGTACACATTTAGCACTTTGGGAATGTTAAATTAGTGTTTTACACAAACCCATACATATTTACAAATGAGTGCCAAACTGTGTTATAATCCTTGAAAACCCTTAAATATTCTACATTCAGGATAACTGAACATCAGCTTGGTGTCCTTCTTGTCAGCTTTTGTGAATAATTTATCTAATGGTTTTAAAAACTGACATTATTTTCATATGTGACAGTTGCTTCTTGCTTTGAATATATTTTGTTCTCACCAGAAGCAGCTGCATTTGATGTAGATTCATTAATTTCAGGAGATGAAATGGGAATAGCTGTGATATACAGTAAATATAAAACTGTGGTTTTGTTCCTTGTGATTGCTTTGAGCTGTTGAGGCAGACTCTTTTGAGGAGGGAGGAACTGCTGGTGTAATTTGTTCTGTTTTTCCTTCTTAACTCTCCAACCCAGTGATTCGCTCCTGGAAAATAATGATTTGAAACTTAACATCAATGCAGTAACTGTCTTTTTGTCAACATCCTGCTTTTTCTGCAGGTATTGGTGAAGTTCCCACTACAACCCTGACATCAATGATGGGAGCCTGTGCAAAAGAGAACTGTTCCACAAGCATCCCACCTCTTAACCCTGGTTGGTACAGCAGTTCCCTCAGACTGATAATCACTTAGAACCCAGGGATCTCTGGAAGTGTCCAAGGCCAGGTTGGATGGGGCTTGGAGCAGCCTGGTCTAGTGGAAGGTGTTCCTGCCTGTAGCAGAGGGTTGGAATGAGATGATATTTAAGGTCCCTTCCAACCCAAACTACTCTGTGATTCTCTGATTTGTGTGTTGCTGTTGCAGGAGCTTCTGCCAGTGTGAGAAGTGATGATCATTGTTGTGAGTCAGAGGTGCTCAACTTCTGCAGGCTGGGAGCTTAGCTGGCAGCTCTTCTGTTAATGGGAGTGCTTCCCACACCTGATTTCCAAATGCACTGACATTAATTTTGTTATTAAAAGAGCTTGCTGAATCATTATGCTTGAACATACAGGTTGCTTCTTACCAAGTGACTCAGCTGAGAGAAGCAGCTTTTCTGCAGCATCCTCACCTGCACACTCTGAGTTAGATCCAGTTAGGGCCACAGAAATTCATTTTTGTGGCACAGCATATCTATCAGAAAGCTTTTGGGTATTTTTTCTACATGCATCCGGGCCAAGGCTGTTTTGTAGCCAGAAGACCTAAGAACCCATATCCAGGCCGAGGTGCCTGTCTGTCTCCCACTCTTTCCATGACTGGTTGAGGTGGCTGCTCTTTCACTGCAGGTATTAAGCTTGGTCTGATGTGTTGTGGCCTTTGCAGGGGAGGTGTGTGCACAGTGGATGGTCTGCAGGCTGAAAATATTTATTGCCACAGTTGCCTGTGGTTGCTGGGGGCTGAAACTGAGGATGTAAATGGTCCCTTCCTGTGTGCCAATATAATGTTGCTTCATAAGCTTTATTCTTCCACTACCAAGTTTTGAGTTTTTGGGATCAAAGGCTTCAGGGAGAGGGCTATAAAAGCAGGCTTTTTCTCCCCAGCTGGTGTGTAAAAGGCCTCATAAACAACATGGGAAGCTGTTTGGCTAGATAGAGAAAACAGTCTAAGAGTTATTGGCAAAGCTGCTGCATTCAAAGAGTAATCAATCAGTCAAAGACATGCAGTGTGGCTTTTGCCAAGCTCTTTGAATGATAGAAATCTCACATTTCTCATCATTTGGGTACTGCTCCTTTAAAACCAAACCATATGAAAGAGGGCTGTACAAAACATCTAAGTGCACTCTTACTTAATCTTGAAGAAATTTCATTTATCCAGTACCATTAATACCCACCAACATTCAGCAAGAACAGTTTTGCTCACATTAGCTGCCTGGTCAGAAGAATTGTTCTACTTTTTGTCTTTTCCTGGGACAGATTTCCCCTCTGGCAAAAGTGTAAGTGTGGTGGAAAGCAAAGGCATGAGATCACCATCCCTGGAAGTGTCCAAAAGGTGTGGGGAGGTGGCACTTGGGATAGGGTTTAGTGGAGAACATGGCAGGGTTAGGTGAGTGGTTGGACTCAGCCTCAGAGGTCTTTTGCAGCTTTAATGGTGCTGTGATTCTGTAAGATTTGGGGAGTTTCACATTGTAGCCCCAGAGAAGTCCACAGCTGTGTGTGGGAAGGACAGAATGTTCTCAGTGGCATCTCAGGTCCCGAGTGAGACATGAATTATATTGCTTTTAAGATCAGATCCCTGCTGATCGTATCTTCTGATGGGACTCTGCTTCTTCCTTGGGTTTCACTGGTGGAGCCTGTGCTCAGGGAGTTCCCTGGGAGCCAGTGTGCTGTGCTCTCCTCTCTGCAGCCTGCTGCTCATCGCTGCTCTGGGCTGCCAGGCATAAAAATACTTCACCTTATCTGCCTCAGAGTCTCCCTCTCTCCACTCCAAAGACATTTCCATATCACTTAAGTCTATGCCTGGTGAAGTGTCTCATCACTTAAAGGCACTTCACATCCTGCAGTATCTCCTCATCCTGTGTAGCCCATAAAGACCTGTGCAGGAATGGTGCACAGATACCTGTTTGTAAAGGGAACAATTCCAAAGACTCATTCCTCTGCCAGGCCTGCTCCTGCTCAGTGCAAGTTCTGCTGGATCCACAGCACAGGCGTGCTTGTGTGGCCCAGGTAGCTGTAGGCCATCAGGTGAGGATTTTTCAAGTAAATCTTCCTATTATCCCTCCCCCTGCCCCGTGATTAACACTATGGGGTGGGCTTAGTGCTTAACCAGCTTTGCCTTTGAATTCAGTTTAATCAGAAGACAGCCTGCCTACTGCTGTCCAGACCCTCACCAGCCACTCTGGAGGGGGGAACTGCTTGCAAATAACCCCCCCTGAACCTCAGTTGGTGTCAATACTGGGTCCTTAACAACAATCCACTCTACAGATCCTCTCCTTTCTTTCAAGTACAGGCATAGCTGGTGACGAGAGGGGCTGAGCCTGCGCTGTGAATGCTGTTAAGCATTGAAGACAGAACAGCTGAGGCAGAACATGTGCCTGTAGGGTAGCCTGGCTCCCAAGTTGAAGGCAGCTCTTGTTGCTCCTCATCTGGGAGTGGAAATAGAACAGAAAAAACGATGTCTGTACGCTGCCCACAGCCTACATTGCTGCACTAGAGGTTTCTGCCAACTTTGGGCTGTCTGGTGCTTTGGCAAAGATCTTGCAGCCTGAGCTTGCTTTTCTGGGAGCTTCTTTGGGATGCTGACGCTCTGTGTTGCAAGATGTGCCAGGTGATGTACCTGTATCTCTGAAGCCTGGCTTGCTCTGAATTTGCATCTCATGGACAGAGAGAGTTGAGTGTTAGGGCTGCTGGTAGATAATTCCCTCTCCAGTTCTCAGCCCTGGTTTATCCTCTCTGTTCACTAGAATCTGATCATCTGCTGCTTCCAGCACCTGAGTCTGGTCTTGTGAACACTGGAAATATTGTAGTTACTTAAAGGAAATAGAAACCATGGCTTTTTTCCAGGCTTTTAATTTATTTTGTGGATGGTGTCCTTCTCAAGCACAGCTCCAAAAAGAAATGGTGGAGTATTGTTTGAAAGGAGGTAATAATGGCAGGATACAACAGCAAAGATTAGTTGGTATGAATAACATCACTGTGCTAGTAAAAAAAATCTAGATAAGACAGGATAAAATAAGTTTCTTATTTCAATCCTTTCAGTTTCAATATTTAAGCAGTTATTTTTAAATCTAGGATTATCTGTGGGAGTACTGTCTGTAATGACCATATAGTTTAATAGGGAAGTCTGTCCTGATGTCTGCTTTTGCTTTTCTTTTTACTCAAAGTTCCTTCAGTAGGGAGCTTTTTCTCATTTAATTTGCCTGTGGAGCAGAAGCAGTGGTGGCAAAAGCAGCAGACACCAGTGCTGTCCTGCCCATCCCAGCCGGGAAGCCTGCACCGCAATTTGGGAACACAAATCCAAAATTAAATTTAAATCCAAATTACTCGTCTGCAATGTGAGCGCTTGCAGTCAATTCAATGTATCAGAGTCTATCTCAGTGCCCCAGATGTGGTGGTTTGGGGCTGTTAAATATGTGTTTCAGTCAACTCTCGCAGCAGGACGTTGTTATTTATTAAACTGTGTTACAATGAGTGCACAGAGCGAGCCGAGTGTGAATCGCTGCCTTCCCCGCCTAAGTGAGAGTGTTCCTAAAGAGAAAGGAAGGCAGGAGGAATGGCAATCACAGCCCTCAGCCCAAGCCAGCGGGACACAGGGAACAGCTCAAGCAGGGCTCTTCAAAGGGAGGCTGTGGATGCAGTGAGCGTGTGGTGGGAGGGACTGTGGCCAAGGCGGACAAAGTCCCCCCGGGGTTGGTGTTCCAGCCCAGCTCCTCTGCACGTTCAAATATCTCCTGCACAATAGTACCCTCTGTGGCTCAGCCAAAACCACGCAGCAGCTCTGCAGCACAGATAAGAACAGAATCCAAGTTTTCAAGCTGAGGTCAGGGGGAGCCTTTCATTTAATGTCTGTCAGACCTGTGCTCAGGCACGTGTGCTGGTGGAAAGATCGTGGACAGATTGACTCGAACAAAAGCCAGCCCCTCCTTAATGGTTTGAAATGCTAACATGACTTGGCTTGTGCATGAGTAGGTAGAGGAATGATTTCATGGGAAGACAATCCTTTTACAAATGTGCTTCTAATTCTCTGTTTATATTGCTTCTTGTCTGTGCTGCGTTTTTAGGGGGCCCACTGAAAAAGCAGTGGGAGAACTGCAAGGAGAAGGGGTGCTCCCATGAGCAGAGATGGCAGCTCTGGGTCATTAACAGCTCTGGTGGGAGCCCTGCTTGTGATTTGCTCCGTCTCTCTTCAGGCTAAGTGTGCCTGATGTGCCTAAGTATGTCACCAGCAGCGATGTGCGCATGGGTGGGGATGATCAATGAGGTTCTGGATGAGAAAAATGAGAGGCAGATGTGTCTTGCAAGTTGCTTTCTCTAACACAGAATTGCAGCTTTGTTTGATGAGTGATTGTTTGATGCTGTGGTTGCTGTTTGCAGGTGAAGAAGAGGAGGATGGAATAGAAAGGACCTGTGACACCCTGCTCATGTGCATTGTGACTGTGTTAAACCAAGGCCTGCGGAATGGTGGTGGTGTGGGAGACGTGCTCAGAAAGCCTTCCAAAGATGTGAGTGTTTTGGCTGAGGAAATGCATTACTCCCTGTGCATCTCATGAATGCCAAAGTCAATTTTTGGAGGTTATAGACAGTGTTTGTATCTAGTCTGATCTCATGTCACACAGTTGATTTATCCATATAATTTTTAGATCCCAGATGGGATATTTAATAGGAAGAGCTAAGCTTGGTGTGATGATGATACTTGAAGAAAGGATCTCTAGGTAGTTGTTCGCCACTTCTGGAAAAATGCAGAATATCATAACCTTCAAAGCAGAGCTAAGAAGTCAGCCTTGGGAGGCACATCTGGAGTGCTGTGTCCAGCTCTGGGCTCCTCAGGACAGGAGGGACACAGAGCTCCTGGAGTGAGGCCAGGGGAGGCTGCAGAGATGATTTAGGGCCTGGAGCATCTCCCTGCCCAGGAAAGGCTGAGGGAGCTGGGGCTGTTCAGCCTCAAGAGGAGCCCCAGCTGAGAGGGGCCCTCAGCCCTGGGTGTCCCTGTCTGCAGGGAGGGCTCCGAGCAGGGCCCAGGCTCTGCTCCGGGGGGGCCAGCAGTGGCACCAGAGGAATGGGCAGGGACTGATCCCAGGAAGTTCCACCTGGACATTTTAGCTTATATTGAGCATGGCATCTGCCCTGGAATGGGTCCTGTTGTTTACTTGTATTCAACCAGCATGAAGGTCAAAACAGAATTTCATATATTCTGGCATATTTTCTCTTCCAGAAGTTTCCTCAAAAATTCAGTTCATTTAAGGACTTCCCTTAATATTTGGGTGGTTTCATGCATTTTTATATAGGTTCAAAAGACCATCACAAAGGCAATCTAGTGGCACTTTGCTTGAGCCACACCATATGTGTTATAAATAAATTCAGGATAAAGCAGGATCTCAGCAGGGCTTGCAAGAGTCCAGAGACAACTTGAATCTGGATGGAAGAGCTCCCTGTGCTGGTAGTAGGAGTCTATATCCTATTTCATAGACTGGGAGGTTCTGCAGGAGCCCAAGTTTATCCCCGGTGGAGTCTGTAAGCACTTACAGACTTTGAAAGTGACCCTTTGAAATTGACCCTTGCCACTTAGCAGCTCTTTAATGCTAATTACATCGAAGCACTCCACAAAGGGAGTGCTATTATCCCCATGAATGTGTGGGAAACTGAGCAATTGGGTGACTTCAGGTCTCTATCACGGTGAAGAAAAGGACTTGGATTTTATGCCTCTGTACACATAGATAGTCCCTCCCTAGTCCTGTGAGTAAGGCTAGCAGAATTTGGCATATGAAGAGAAAGATCTGTAGCTTTGCTTGAGCAAATGTGAAAATGTTGTTTAATATTTTAGAGTTGTGTTATTTTTATACCTTATTTCAACCTTGTTATTGCAGGAGCCCCTGTTTGCTGCACGAGTTGTTTATGATCTTCTGTTTTACTTCATTGTCATAATTATTGTTCTCAACCTGATCTTTGGAGTCATCATTGATACATTTGCTGATCTCAGGAGTGAAAAGCAGAAAAAGGAGGAGATACTAAAGACCACCTGTTTCATCTGTGGTAGGTGATACTGACCTGTAGAGATATTTGAGTGTGAAAGGAGTGAAAATGAGCTGTTCCTCAATAAATAAAGCTTGGACCACAGGCGTGGTTATCTTCTACAAGGAGTCTGTAAAAATGCCTGAGGTTGATTCCAAATTTATTCTCTCTCAGTAGGAAAAAGATTTGGTTTATGAATCAAAAGCTAGCTTTGCTGAGATGTGGCTTTACAGTCTCCATCCAGAATCCAAGGCAGAAGAGCTATGTCTCACACTTGCATCATCACCACTAATGGAGGTGGGGCAGCTGCTGACTCTGTTTCACAGAGCATGCTGCAGATGAAAGTGCAGCTTCTATTTCACAGCACAGGGCATTCCAGAAGGGGAGCATCGGCAAGAACTGCCCATTTCAGAAGGATACAAAGCAGGGAACAAAAGAATTCGGTGGAAATCATCCCCACAAAGCCCACGGATAAATCACACTTATTTTGAAGTGCACTCACAAAGAGGGACAGGCCTTCACTCCCCAGGGGACTTCAGAAATACCTGCTTTTTTGTAGGCTGGGTGCTGTTTCCATGGTTGTTCTGACAGGGCTGAATGCTGCGCAGAGCACAATGTGTCTTTAGTGTCTGCAGACAGGAAATCCAGGGAGGAGAGTGGAAACATGGAGGCAAACACTGGTGATTCCTTTCCTTCCCCACTTTTGATGTTCTTCTTCAGAGATCTGGCTCATTACAGGGAAAAATCAAAAAAATTTCTTACGACTGCAGCTCTGTAAAGACTGTGTGACAGCAGAGCTGCAGAGGTTTACCTCTGCCAGGTTTAAGCCCACAAACAATCCCACTGAAGCTTAAGTGGGACTGTTTATATGCTTGATGCTAAAAGTGTGCATAAATCTTTGGAAGATCAGGACCTGGACTGCACACTGTGTGCTTCCCAGTATACATCCAGAAAGAGCCAGAGCCAACACTTGTAAAGCACTTTATAGCCCTCAGCATAGAAGGCAGTGTAAAACTGTAACATATTTATTATATGGTTATTGTTATTAAGAGGAAATATCACAAAAGAGAATAAATGCTGCGCTGAAAGACTTCTATCAGGAAGGCCTTCTGGCCTGGTATTTCTTGCCTGGCAGTTATGTCTTTTAAATTAAGATCCTTCAAATTTATGGTCCTTTAAATTAAGTTAGGTTCCTTTCTCTAACATATTTAACAGATTTGCGTATTTTTATGTTGAAGTTTATTTTTTGGCTTTATGTTCTTCCTTTTGCAGGACTGGAGAGAGACAAATTTGATAACAAGACCGTTTCGTTTGAGGAGCATATAAAGGCAGAACACAACATGTGGCATTATTTGTACTTTATAGTTCTTGTCAAAGTTAAAGATCCAACTGAATACACTGGCCCAGAGAGCTACGTGGCGCAAATGATTGTGGTAAGTCAATTTGGGCATGTGCTTTATGCAACTGAGCGATGCTCCTTGCAGCTAGGGCAGAGAATATCTTTCTTTTCCCCTCTCTCTGAACAATGGGAGGCATTGATCTGTATTTTTAAAGATCTTTTCACGTGTCTTAGTCCGCAACAAAACCCGGTCTTAAATATAATGAAAAAGATGAAGGTGCAGGCCGCGGTCTCCAGTTTGGCGTCGGTGCTCTCATGCTCTGTGGGTTCTGCTGCCTCATTAGCCAAAGCTGGGGCAGGAGAGCATGCATCATAACATCTGCTGCTGCTCCGGCTTTGTCCAGTGTCTCTGGGCTGCTGTCCAGAGAAATAACATCTCCTGCTGAACGCTGAAACGCAGGGTCAGTGCTCAGGGCTGGTGCTTTTCTCCCATGGCTGCTCTGAACAAGCTAGTGAAAAGACCAAGCAGAGCTGCCACAGGGATTTGAAGAGCCACAGAAACTGCCTTGTGAAGCAGTGAGAGTACTTGGATTCAGAGAGAGAAATGTGATGACACTGGGCCAGAGAGGCGTTCGATTACATTTTGTTTCCAGCCTGCTGCCGAAGAGGGTTCGTTCTGGTCAGTGAGAACGATGGATTATCAAGGCTGCCTGGCTTAGGGCTTCATTTTTGAGGAATGCTGCCTGCCTGCTGGGATATTCTGGTGCAGCATTTTCTTCCCATGGACTTGCTGGCAGGTATTGCACTGCTCAGGGCCTGTGCCAGGCTCTGTGGTTGCAAAGCTGGCATATGTCTGAATCCCAGAGGAGGCTGTAACCAAATGCGCATCAGGCTTTGCTGTTTATGCATTTCTGGAGCCACATTTCTTATCTAGGCTATCTCTCTGTTATCCCTCATCAGGCTTTTGAGTGGACATACTACCCAGCCTCACTACTGAGGTGCTAGGTGACCTTTTAGTCCCCAGTTTAGCCAAGGGGAAGATTCTTCTCCTTTCACTTCAGTCGTCAGGTTGGGGGCCAGGTTTCAATCAATCCCAGCTCCTTTCTGCCTCGTCAGTGCAGGAAGCTGGGTTATTTATCCTGCCTTTGGATGGGATAAATAACCCATCTAGGATGGCTGGGCTGACTCACCTTTCTCACTCCACCAAGAGCCTAAATGGTTAGTTTAGACAAGATGCCTAATTCTGAGCGGGCTAAAATTAGAGCTGACTCCCAAGCACTGTGCAGGTTTACACAGAGCTTACCTTGAAGAACTGACATTAGTGGAAATGGTTGTGTTTAGACAGGAGTGTGTGCTTGATTGCTGCAGTTAAATGGAGCTTTTGTAAATGCTATTGCCACTAGAAGGGAAGGGAAGGTGCTGTGGCAGGTGATGGGAATTTGGTGCTTAGGTACAGAGGAACAGCCTATTTCCATCAATTTTGAGCCATCAGTCTCATTGCCCAGCTCAGAGTGTGTATGCTATAGGCAGTGATGGATCTACACTTCTGCAGGGTGGTGGGCGAGGTAGAAAACCTAAAACAAATCCTTGTAGACTCTGCTGCATTACAAGAAATTATTCGTAGTGTCAAGTTGTCCTGTTACATGTGGAAATATTTTAGCTTATCTCAGAAATACACTTTCATTTGTGGAATCAGACTCTGGGCCTTGTCTCATTTGTTCATTCCTCTTCTTCCTCTCCCTGCAATGTTTGTAAGATTTTAAACTTTGTGGTATGTATGTTAAGTATTAATGTTTAATTTCAAGAGATTCATTAATATTCATAGTAAGTATATTCATCCTGTGGCAGCAGTGGTTTGACTTTTCTGATGTGTAATTCACTAATGCATTTTACTTCTGCATTAATGGCTGGAACTCTTGTTTGAATATCTAAAATACTAACAGAAAAGCCCTAAAAACCCACCTGACCTCAAGCACTGAACTGGTTTCTCAAAGCCCCTGTTCCTCTGTGGCAGAGTGCTGGTTGTTTAGGTGGTTAGCAGTAATTCAGATTTTGGGATTATTAAACTCTCTTTTTCCGTGACTATATATAAAGTTAAAGGTTATTTTGGATCGTGGAGAGGTACCTATGGACCTAGAAGTGTAAAGCTTACATGGAATGAAAGTATAAGTGGTGGAGTGGGAGGAAAAAGGAGAAATAAATGTTTGAACAAACTACAAGTGTCTGGTATGAGATTAGTAGTTGTGTCTTTGTGTAGTTTAAATTCCTAGTACAAAATCCAGGGAAGATGTGCTGCATAGAATTTCTTAAGTGAAAAAAAAAGGACACTTCCTCTTGAAGCCAGAGAATTTCATGTGCTACAAGGAATACTAAGAAATTAATCTGACTGGAGGAACAGAGTATGATACTCAACTGGAAGAAGAGATTTAGAGATGCAGCTTTGCTCAGGACCAAAAGAAGAGTCAAAAGGAAAACTCTCAGAGGCAATTTTGTAGCTGTCAAACATATGAGCTGCTGTAGCAAATGTGTTTGGTGTGTCCCAAACACAGGCTGATAATAATGAATTACACCACAGGCATGTGAAATGTGCTGCATTCCATGCACTAATAAAGCCTGGGTATGGCTTTTGTCATGGACACAGAGAGAGAAGCTGATTCAGACTCTGTGACAGCCTCAGAGCTGAGTGACCATCCTTGTGGTGCTCAGAGAGGTGACCAAGTCCTGGGTAAGACAGCACATCCTGGTTAGGATCTGGCAGAAAAGGGACTTGAAATTAACCTTTCACAAGAGGCTTGCCAGTGGAATTGACTTGTTGCTGAAAAAGGCATGTTGGGGGTGTACGAGTTTGCAGGGAATATTTGTAAATACAGGGTGGTTGGAATAGCAGGGCAGTGTCAGGACCTCTTTGAAAACGACAAGGTGGAATGAGATTTTTTTATTTTGTGTTATACAGAATATGGCTGAAAAAACTCTGTGAATCATACTCCTGGAAGAACTCTCTTCATTCTCTTAGGTTTTGTGATGATTAGGAATGCCTCCTCTGGCTGCTTCTGTAGCTTTAATGGATTCTGTGAAATTTAATGGAATTCTCTGTTTTCACAGCCAGATCACTTAAAGAGAACTTCTACCCAAATCCAGTCTTCAAGGCTCAGATCTATCCTTCAATACACAGAGGTCAAAATTTTGGAGTATGCTGCAGTAACAGAAAGTAGAGTTTAGCTCCAAGTATCATTCTCACTACCCCTACAATTGCAGTGAGGAACCAATTTATTATTTGCATTTGCCTATCCCTCTCTTGCAAAGTATTGCAAAAATACTTCGGAATAATTATCAGTATTACCTAAGAACCAGGAAAAGCATCCATTTCTGATAGTCTCTTTTGTCCATTGCCCAGCCTCCTCAGAACCCCCGAAATATGTCTGTCTACTTTGTGACTCTTAGTCCTTTCTGTGTATCATTTGTCCAGCAGACAGTGAGGCATCTGGTTTGCTGATAGCACAACAGATGAAAAACCAGGAATACTGTGATTTCCTTGTTTTGGAGTGTTGTTTGAAAGGCTGGGTGCCAGAAGGGATGGGAGTTATTTACACATCACAGATCACTTCTCCAGTTTTCCAGTTCAAGAAGGGGGAAGAAACACATGGGTGATGTTGTACACACCCCACACTCAAATGCAAGGTTTTTGAAGGTTTCCAAGTTCAGTTGTGTTTCTATTCTAGGGGTGGTTTGTTCCAAGGCCTTCTCCTCATCTTGCATGTCTCTGGCCTCAGAAGACCTTGGGGTAGAGCACTTCTTTTGCTTTCTTGCTGTGGACTGTGGACATTGTCTCTGGAAACTCCTGATGTTCCCTGTGATTTCCATTTTCCCAGCAGCTCCGTGTTTGCTTCAATGCTTAGCATATTGCCCTCAGTGTTAGAAGTAGTCAGGAGCTATCCAGCTTTCATAAAGAGAGATATTAATTTTTCTGGGTTTTTTCTTTTTAGAAAAAAGCATCAAGTATAAAATGTATTCTAAAGCAACATGCAATTTATACACCTCAAGCTTTATGGAGATGTTGGTGGGAATAAAGCACATCAGCTCTTCCAGCGCTGCCCTTTCTTCTTGCACACTATCTTTTATCAGTTATTGGGTGAAATTAATGAATATTAAAGCAGGGCAGTAGGTTTTATTATTTGTTTGCTCTCCAGGCCTCTTTTATGAAGTCAGACAGGTATTATACAATCTCCGAAGAGACAGAAACTTTGAAAAGCTGGCTGCATGCCTTGTGTTTGCACTGAGAACCTGCATGAATGACTCCCCTATTGAATTTTCATTCCTGTAGAAAAAAGCCCTGTTTATCTGACCCATTTGACCAGAAACACCATTCATAGCAAACCCAGAGATGCACATAACTTGTATTACATCGATACAGCAATCTTTGAATGTTCCTTGTGTCCATTTGTCAGAGGAGACAGTTTAATGTGATAACTGGAACAATGAAGGTTAATGTGCAAACTTTTGTACATTGCTTTTCAGAGGTGTAATTTGCACACATATATTTCACCCAAGCTTTGGTAGCTGTAAATAAATATATGGAGGTTAAAAAAAAAAGGACATGATTAGCTACTGAATTTTTTGCAGCTCAACAGAGCTATGAATTAGCCTATGATTTGTACCTCCATTCATTTGCAAAAATAAAAGGCTATTGGCATAGTAATTAAATTAATTTTTTTCCCACTGGAAGAATGAAAGACTTTAGCAAACGAAGCCTTGAAAGTTTCGTTCTCGCATGCTCTGTCCACAGTTCTTAGCAAGTTTCGTAATGGCTTTTATCAGCATTAGTGCTACCTGTCATAACTACATAATCACAGCACCTAATTATATTATTACTTATTTACCCTAATTATGTAATTGGATGTAATTGGTGCAATTATGTAACTCCTCAGTCAGCTGAAAAATGCTCTAAAACCAGCCCATGCTCCTAAGAGTAAGGGATACTGCCGTGAATTGGACCATCTCTCTAAAGCAAGGCAATCTTTGCTGGGAAATTAAAGGTTTTGTTCTCCTGCTCTCCATTATGGTCATTGGGACCATGAACCTTTTATTCCAATTATTGTGGCAGGGAGGATGCAGTAGAGACAGGTTGAGCAACACCAGCCTGAAATTCCTAACAATTGTCTTCTGATTCAGTTCTTATAAAAGCACTTCTGTGGCACAGCAATGACCTGGCATTGGTCGCATGACAAAATATTTTAACTTCTTTATTTTAAATATTTTGAAGGTGTCAGCTTTTTCTTCATTATTATTTTTCTTTTAAATTATTAAATAAAAGAGGTATTTAGCCACATCACGAGGAAAAATGCATTCCTCTTTTGAAGCATTCTGATTGTTTTGCTTGCTGTTTTTAAATAGTGAAGCTTGAAAGTTCAGCTGAATGTAGTGCTCCTTTGAGCTGGTGCTGTTGTTTCTGTTCTTCCTACCTCCAGCCTCATGGTTTTGCCTTCTTTTTCTATTAGATACCCAGAAGTGGGTGTTAGATTGAAAAGCAGCTCTGGGAATAATGCCAAATGAGCCATTGAGAAGCCTCACAATAGTTGTCATTCTGCCCATGCTGTGTGCTGGGCAGCGCCAGCCCTTTTCCCTCGGCATCCTGCTCTCTCCTGCCTCGCTGCCCTGCGTTTTGCCGTGTTCCCACCTCGGGAGGGGAGGTGTGATGTGAGCTGTGGCAGCTCCTGGCTGCTCCCAGGGGTCAGGTCGTGGCCAGAGCCGCTCCATGAGGCTGTGACCCCCGGTACAGGAGCAGGGAGAGGGGACAAGCTCCCTCCTGGAGCCAGAGCTGCTTGCGTACAGCCCCTGGCACACCCTGCAAAGGGGCTTTTTTCATCTTAGCCAGCCCCAGGAGATGTAGGTGACTGTCGAAACAGCCGAGGTGTGAGCCAAGGGCGCCTATGGAGCCCAACAGCTGTGGGTCAGGAGGCTGCCTGCCCGTCCCCTCACACCTTGGGAGAGGTTGCTCCAGGGTTACTCAATGAGCAAAAGGTGTTTCGCTGATGCCAGACCCTGGTGTGCTCCCCTGATGTCTGACAGAGTCAGTGGCCATCCCCGAGCAGACCACATGGAGCTTCTAGGGGAAGCAGCTCCAAGGGAAATTCAGGCAGGAGAGGTGGAGACAGTGAAAAAGCACTGTACAGAAAGGGGAAGGGCATGCTGACAGCATGGGGGTTTGTGGAACAAGCTGTTCTTTACTGCTGTCGATTTTTGTCAAAGAATGTAATAAAATAATATGTACTAAGAGAGCTGTTGACCTCTGCTCTTAAAATAAAGCTTCTTTGGAGAAGGAATAAAAAAAAGTTCTGACATCCAAAATTCTTCTATTCTGTTATCCATCACCCTTTTGAATTTTGGAGGTAAAAGTTTTCTCTGCTAGTTCAGTAGATATTCTTACTACATCCAAGGATCACAAAACACTGTATGGGTAGAGAGAATGACCTAAAGCAGAGAAATGTCAGTCCAAGGTAGCATGAATGCTGCAGAACGGGCACTTGGGATCTCAGGAAGATGCTCCGTGCTTTTCACATGCACTCTGGTGATTCATCCCAGACAATTCCAGGAGTTTCCTCCCCCAGATGTCCACCAGACCCTTCTGCCGTAGCGAGAGCAGACGGGGGAGGACCAGGGACGTGTTTGCTCACTCCTGAGCTGCTGCAGTTCACAGCCCAGAGAACTAATGTGAAAATTGATGGCCACTGAAGTCACGCCAGTCTGAATTGCACTGGTTGAGGAGAGGACACGGCACTGGTTCTGTACAGGTGGGATAATACCAGCAGGGAGAAGGGGCACCAGCTGATCGGCGTGACCCCTTCAGCTGCTGCAGCTGAATCTGCCAGGGACAGTGAGCTGCAGCTCCTAAACAGGCTCACTATAAAAAAACTGTATTTTTGAGGCTTCTTCATTATCATAAATTCTAGTTCAGTATGAACTTCTGATCTGGCAACTCACAGGCTTGAAAATCCTTACAGGACTCATGCACACAAATGTGGTGCTGGAGCGGGGCATGGAGTTTATAGCTTTTGGGAAGCTAATAGTCCTCCCATTGTTGGGGCTGGGTTATTTTACTTTTTAAGACTGGCTTTGCTCCAAAAACTAGCAGATGTTATCAAAGCCAAACTTGCAAGGATGAGATGCATGTACATATCATTAAGCAAAGCAACTTCTTCTTAATTACTTTTAAAAGGCTGATACGATGCATGTCACGTTATGAGTAATTACTTACCATGGCAGTAACACCGAGAGCACAAAAGCCGGCTGCTAAATCAGATCTGAGGTCTCTCAGACGGGCTCATTTCTTAGGAAATGCAGTGTTGGTTTTGTCTGCAGTTGGGTTTTTATAAAATAAGCAAAGAAATACACCTAAACGGATGATTTACAGCTCCCTTTTTGGTTTTTGTTGTGATCAGAACAGGAGAGAGAGTGAGAATGCAGCTCTCTGTGTCCTTCCACATGGACACGGGCCCTGTGGGGAGTCCAGGGCTCTGTATTAGGTGCATCGGGTCCCACAGAAAGTCCTTTTTCTGCCCCAAATCCACAGAGGATCTCAGAGTGATCACCATTGAGTGAATCAGTCTTTAAAATAGAGCTGAAACTGGGCTTTGCACAGGTCCAACCACTGCTTGGGTATGTGAGGGGAGGTCCCTCTACCCTCATATATCCAAGTGTTATCCAGGTTTTACATGTACAGAATAAATTGAGGCACTGTTCTTTCTGCTGCCAGGTATTGAGTTATTTTTCTATTGTTGCTTTTCTTGTTGCTCAAAAATAATGTTCATTTCTGTTGGAAGACCATTGCTATTTTTGCTTCTCTGTACAATTTTGTCTCTATACTATTATCTCATTAAAGTGCTGAAGACCTCCCTCTCCACTTCATAAAATAAGCCATCACAGTAACGTGCCTAATTAGCTGCTTTCCTCCTCATTTGTGTTTCTCAAAGCATGAAAAGTTAGCATCACGTGAGGATTTTGCATCTTTGCACAAAGCTCCTATTCTTAAGAGAGCTGAGCATCTTCTTTTCTACTTGAAGGGCTCTGCATCTTCCAAATGGGCTCTTTGGTCTGCCATAAATAATTTAGTTGGCCTGCTTGGCTCAGTGATGCATGAGACATGGGTAAATAAAGGGAAAGGTGGGCTTCATTTGGTGCCTCCTTGCCAAAACTTGAGGTTTCAGTGGTTTTATCTTTATACACATCCTTTTCAGTCAGGTAAAATTAATTATCCTGCTGCTGTTTGAACAGGAAGCCATGGATCTGATCCTGCCTCCTTAGAAATGATGCCGTTAGCTGGAGCAGGAGAAAGCTTGGTATCAAGGGCAGGTGCTGCAGCACAGGCAGGTTTGCTGTGTGCAGGAGGGGATGGTGATGACCTTCGTCCCTCAGCTGACTCGAGGAGGGAATGATCATGGTACAGAACCCTTGTCTCTGCTCAGCCCCTCACATTCTTGTTAACATCTAAAGCACCAACACAACCCTGTCTATTCCCCTCTTTCCTTTGAAAACACTTCTGTGTACACAGCTGTGATGTGATTTCAAGTTACAGAGTGGAGCCTAAAACTCCTCAGAAGTATATTCATTGATATTTGGGGTTTTTTTTCTCCCTGAGATCCAGAATCAGTGGTTTGATGGTCCCCAGACCTAGTCTTTTTGGCCTGTGTGATATTGTGGTTCACTTGTAAGCTTAGCTTGATTTCCTCTGTATTTTCAAGGTTTGGCCACCTGTAGGCTTCAAAGATTTTGCTACAAAGATGGGCTCTGCCTTGATAATACAGTGTAGTCACAGCCTCCTTGTCCTCCTTCCAACTTCTACTCGTTCAATTTGCAAATTAAAATAAATGAGCCGAGTTGGGTTCCTGTTTGTTTGCTTGCCGCTGGCCTTAAAAACTCGAGGAGGGGTCTGGACACGAGGCTGTGTTCCTTGAAACTTGCACATCCCCAGGAACAGGGAGTGGAAGTGTTCCAGCTGGAGCGCCCTCGAGCCGAGCGGCGCTGCTGGCAGGACACGGGCTGCGGTTCCCTGCTGGAATCCGCTCTCGCCTCGACCTGCCAGAGACTGGAGCTGTTAACTTTCCAGGCAGCCTGCAAAAGCCATCTTTTATCCCTTTGTTAAAGAAGCCTGTGGCTAGAGATGGATCTGTGTGTGGGCAGACCTCTAGTCTGTGATTCCAAGTGACGGAAAGGCTCTCCGAGGCACTGGATAAGCACCTACTGTTGCACTTAAAATCCTGGCAGTGACAGAGCCCTGCTTCTCCTGGGACTGGCTGCACAGGGCTTTGCCAGTGAAAGCTGGACCTTAGCTGGGATCACAGCTAGTGATAAGAAGTTGAACCCCAGAGGAACAATGCGATGAGCAGATCCCGAAACATGTCGACTGAATTAATTTGATTTTGCTTGATGGGAGAAGCAACAGACACCAAACACTTCAGTGCTGTTTGAGAATATTACTGCAACATTTGAAAACAATTATTGCTCTTTGTACTACAGTGGTACCAAGCCTCTGGCTGCTTGAATGGGAAAGAGACTGAAAAACTGTACACAGCCAAGGCAGATAAATGCAGATGCTGAGGAAGGGAAGGAGCATGAGGTTCCGTAAAGACATGAGGGCAGTCAGTAAAAAAACAGGGAGATGAGTTTGTTGCCTTACCAGGAACTCCACTTAAAAGTAAATAGGCCTAAGAGACTCAAAACACAGTAGTGAGATTCTGCAAGATGCAAACCAGGGAAAGGCTACAAAAAATGCAGTTCTACCTCTGACCTCTCACAGTGCAGAGACAGCAAGATTTGAGGGAATTTGGTGCAACACTGGCGTGAGCTTGATTTACAAGGTGTTACAGATGTGATGAAGTTACTTTACTGAATCTGTCACAGGAGGAAAAATCCACTGGTCCATGTATTACGCTGCATGGATAAGTTTCTGAATTTGTGTAACTTTGGTCTCATTGTGCCATTTATCTTTTGGGATCAGCTTTATGAGATTTGTGTCAGGGTTTTCTATTTGGTTGCAAGGCTGCTTTGCAGTATCTTCTCTCTTTTCTGTGCGGTGGATGTGTGTATGATAAAAAGCTAAGATTGCATCATCTTTAATAAAAGAGAAGATGTATAGCCTAAAGAAATCAGATTAGTTGTAGAGAAAGAAATCAATCAGTTTGGCAAATTGCATCTGTGGGACAAAGTGCAAAATGTTTGTTTCATACAGTATTTATTGAACAAATTTGTTGAGAAGATGGTTAAAAATGCTCTACAAGAAAAAAAAATGGGAACCATTTTGTTCAATTTAAATGACATTGATGTATTTTTTACATCATGAATTCTTGCAATATTACCAACAACAATCCCTGATAAAGTACTTTACACAATTGCCTCAGAGGGCATTTTGAGATAAAAGTATATATCGGGGATTGTAAATTGGCTGCATCCAATTTATATATAATGGAAGCCACTACAGCCGTCCTCTAAAATTCAATAGATCAGGAATCACATTACACTTCTGTTAGTTTGGGCTAGTAGGAGCTCTAAAGAGCCTCCAAAACAAACAGGCAACTTTAAATCAAGTTTAATGAACCCAGTGTATTTTATACACATGTGATTAAAATGTTTTGTTTCTGTTTTTCATTTTGCTGGGTGTTGCTGAAGGAAAATCTTAAGTTCGGGCCTGTGAAACTGATCATCTGCTTGTTCTCAAGAGAAAATTCAGTTTAACTGAACAGAGCAAACCATTTAAAATGCTGGACTGGGGAAAAGAAATAAAAGAAAAAGCAGATCTCTACAGAGGATCCATTTTAATATTTCCTAGCAAAAGCACTAAATGAAAATGTAGTATAGGCAGATAAAGGGCAATGACGTATCGCAGTGGTTTTTTCTCTTATTGATCTATGCCTGCAGCCTTGAAAAAAACCCACAGTAGATGCAAACCTGAACGAGTAGAGGGCCCAGTTTTGCTGGTTCCCACCTATTTCCTGAAGGGAATAAAAGTGCTTTGTGCTTCCATCCCAGTGGGCAGGTGGCACCTTGTGGGCTCTGCTGCAGCCAGACCTGCCATGGGGCCAGTCCTTGGCCATCATACCTGCATGGGCAAGGAGTTATTCTTGCTGTGCAGGGGAACCTTCAGGCATTTGAGCAGAGTGAGGGGTCAGAGAGCAGGCTGATGGTAGGCTGATAGTGTTCGAGCCCACAGGGCTGGAAGGTGGCCATTGCTTGGTGTTGTTTTGTCAAGAGATGCTTCACAAAGAAACTTAGATCTTAATCCCCTCCTCTGAGTGGTCCTCGACTATCTGCATTTATGATCTCCCAGGTCTTTTCCTTAATGATTCTATTATTTTGTGCACATGTAAGGTATGTGCATGATTGTATCATTGCTAAAAAAACCCGTTTGTGTGGTGATAGTCAATAATTCTTACTAATTTTCAAAGCAAGTGTTGTTCTTACAGTTGCCCTTTCATACTGCCCCATGTGCAAAATACATCAGAGTGAAAATGGGCCCAAAGCAGGAACATTCAGATTAGGATTCAAAATGCCTCAGCTCTGGCAGGATCCTAAACCAGAACAATTGCACTGCAATCAGCAGAGCTCTGCCTGTGTAAAGCTGAGAACAAGGTCAAGTCCTGAGCCTCTGAAAAACGAGTCTCCAGCTGAGTCTTTGTATTTCCCAAAGATTCTGTTACACCAAATTGAAGCTAAAGCCAGAAAATGGACAGTACTTGCAAAATACAAGGTGACAGGACCAGAGAATTAAAGCTAAACGTGAAAAAAACCAAAACCCAAAACATAAATTTCAACACATATGCTCCTAAATCCTGTGCTACAAAAGCTAGGAAGCAGAGGTTGTGGTTTGGAGTTTACCATGGAGTTAGACCCTGATCCATTTGATCAAACCAGCAGGCACATTGACAAAAGCAGGTCAGAATGTGTGGTGTCCTCACCAGCTGGATGTGCCTAAGGAGGAGACATCATCTGCGGCCTGGTACTGCAGGGTACGGTTACATTGCAGTGGGGTTTGTGCCGCTCGCTTTTGTCTGGAGTTCAGGGTCTGGAGTGTGCTGCTGGCATGTTTTGTGAAGGAAAAATCAGTATTAAAAGAGGAACAGGAGACGTGAGTGGGGGCTTCAGCCTGGTGGTTCAAGCAGTGTGGGAGTGGGGCCGGAGAGGCATCGGAACTCCGGGCACTCCAAACAAAGCCAACGGGAAGCAGCTGCCGGGCTCGGCGGGGTCCTGGCCCGCAGAGCAGCGGTGAACTCCCTGAAATGCTGTGGGCAGCAGCAGGGGAAGCAGAGGGAGGAACAGGTTAGAGCTGGAGATGTTTTGGTGGCGGAGCTGGGGCTGCGTGGGCAAGGCTCTGCTGTGGCAGGGCTGCCCCGGGGGGAGCGCAGCCTGCGGGGTCCCACGGCAGCACCCTGGGCACTCCCCAGCATGGGGCACAGACAGACCTGCCACGTTCCCCTGCACACAGGCTGCCCTGGCTGAGCCTCCCACACCCAGGCAGATGGAACTGAACCAGAGCCTCCCAGGCTGCCATTACAAGGTCCTTTCTTTAAGGACATGTGCGCTTAATGTCAGAATATTGAAACCATACCCACGTGAATAAAGTTAGTAAGCCAGTGATTCATTGCTGTTTCAAACCTCTATCTAGCCACAGTAAATTTCTGCTCGGTAGTGACAGTCTGTGTCCACATGCAGGCTATGATTTACAGTTCTGTGTTTTGTATCAACAACATCTGTTTAACAAAAGAAGAAAAAAAAAAAGCCAAGAACATTTCTTTTCTAACCTCTGTACCAGATGTTTCGTTATGCACAAGATCCAGGGATTATATCAGAAATAATTTAATTATTTTAAATGAATAATCTGAAGTGTTTTTCCTAAAGTATGTCTCGTAACCACTAACAACATGAAAACATAGGAATGTGGAAAAATAAACTCATGTTTTACACAAATCTCTAATTGTATCTATTTTAAGGGCACAAATATTACAGACCGAACCCTAGCTGTTGGTGGTAGTGTTGGGATTTTTGAAGATTTGCACAGGACAGTATCAATTATCAGAGTTATGAGGGAGATAAGGCAGCAGAGAGCAATTGAACAGAAGGAAGCAACAGCTGAGAAATGAGCTGTGGGGAGGGGACAACACGAGAAGCAAACACGTCTTGCAGGAGAGCGGCGCTGGGGTGGGACACAAGCTGAGGCTCTCCAAGCACATAGGAGCAGTGCCATGGCTCTCCCGTGAGTCCCCTGTGGTCCCTGCACGCCTGCAGATCCCCGGGTTCCACCTGCACAGTGGCTGGATGTGCCATCTCAGAGACAAAGCTGCTTCGTTTGGTTTCTAGTTTCCACCTTGCAGGGCAGAGTTGCTGAAGTGGGAGCCCTTTCCGTGTGGCTGCTCTCGCCCGGGTCAGGGTGGCCTTTTCCTCTCTAGGGATGCGCTGTGACTCACAGACCTGCCCTTGGCACGTGCCTTGCCCACAGCAGTGGTGTGAGAGCACGTTCAAACTTACGGCCCTGACTGGAAAAAATTAGTTTCATGATAGTTTCCATCTTTTGGAGGTAAATGCCAAGTCCCTCAAGTGTGTTTGATAAGCAGAAATATTGTGGTGCTTGTCCTTTACAGAGCTTCAATTTGAGTGTCAAAACTGCCCTATAGAGCGTCAGAGAAAATTCTTTGCAATTTGGGGTTTATTATCATTCCTCATCGTAATTTTTGCAGGGGTATCATGAGTGGGAATGCTGATACAGAAACATGGTATTTATAACTGCCTGGCCTGGATATCAGTCTTGAGGAACTCACAATTACTCAGAATTACAGTGATAGATTCTGTTGCAGCCCTAGAAAACATTCAGCCAAGTAAAAATGAAAGTAAATGCATCAATGACACTGCTAAAACAGACAGTGGGTCTGTGTTGTGGTTTCAACCTTCTTTCCAGGGGTAACAGGTTTTTCTATTTTTCGGTGAGCTGTGGTAGCTGTAGCATGTATCAATCCAGTGTAGACCCAGCCAAACCTATTAGTTTTCTTGTTGCATAAAGATTTATCTGTAATTGCCAAGGTTTATTTTTATTTTCTTTGAATTACTGTTGTGGATGCATATAGATGCATAACAATTCCTAATTTCCCTCCCTATATTCTTGTACAGCACAGATTGCTTATCAAATGCAGTCTTAACATTAAAGTGTCAAACAGGATTTGCAGAAAGCTATTTGGGTTTGTAGTTTAGGATGAACGTTTATCAAATTGTGGATTAGCTGAATCATGCACTGAACCAAATTATTATTGTCTGTGATTAAATCACAAAGTGGTTATTGCCCTGTGTCATCTAAAGCATACGATAGCTTAAATCTTTAAAATCCCTTTTTAAGGTGGCTATAGGAGCTACATAACTCCAGGCTTTTAGGACCAGACTCTGTCCGTAGACAAAAAAAATAATAGCTTTTGAAAGGTCGCTTGGACTGATCCCTCTCTGCTTATATGAGCAGCATATTTGGGAAGGGAATGGATGGATTTATTTGCATTTCAGACATAGAGAATAGTTCTCAGTAAATAGATTTCTTTGTACCCAGCACTGAAGTATTTATTCAAGGTGCTGGCCCAGAAAAGGGGAGTGCACTGTTTGTTCTCGTGCCTCAAAGGGCAGGGGCTGCGTGCTGGAGAGCAATCATGCGCAGTTTGTTTGCCCTCATGCTGAGGGCACAGAGGACTGGCAGTGCCACTCCTCAGCCCTGGAGGCCATGGGGTGACCATGGGTACTTGAGGGGCTGCAGTTTCTAAAGCTGTAGGAGCCTTTTTTGAGGGCTGCTGCTGTGGTTGCTGCCTGCCCACGAAGGTGTGCTCCAGGACAGCCCAGTGCAGCCTGTGAAGGCACCGGTAGCAAACCTTCCTGGTGATTGATGTCCATGCTCCTCTTGTCCACCCTTCAGTGACAATCTAGCTGAAGAGCAAGAGGGCTTCAGGCAAGGCTATTTTCTCAGCCTTGCTGTTAGGGCACAGTCCTCGTGGTGACAGTCACCAAGGAGAGAAGGATCCTTGCGGAACCGTGCGCTGGGGGACGCGGAGGCTGCTCCCCTGCCCTGGTGCATGCAGCGGGGCAGGGCGGAGCCCAGGAGGAGTCATGAGCAGTAATCACCACTTTTCTTGGTGAACAGATATGAGGGAAGTCCTGAAAGGGCTTGTTTATGTGTTGCAACAAGGGGTCACGGGGTGGAAAGGGCTGAGAGTCACTGCATTAGAGCGTGCTGGAGAAATGGGAGTCTGGCACAGCTGATGGCGGCGTGGCACTCGTGGCCCCTGGCAGTAGCACCGGCTGAAAGTATGCATTTGCTCCTCTACTTCATCCCCCTTGTCCTACTCTTTGACCTATTTTCTCTCACTGTTATCTAGTAATCTATTTTTTAAAGGCTTAGCCCAGTCTTTCCTGCTGGTTGCAGCTGATCCATCTCGCTGCTAGCCTGTGAAACCAGCACCTCCTAAAGAAACATCCCTCTGCCAATTACTCCGAAGGCATGGATTCAGCTCAGCGTGAGAGCTTGATTGAAGCCAGTTGGCTGTGCCAACAGGACAGGGATGGCTCAAGAGAGGCTTCGTACAAAGTATAGAAACTCTAAACAGATTTCTTCAGTCTTTTCTCAATCCGTGCTTAACTGGAGCCAGCAGAGTCAGAAAAATGCCAATATTTTACCAAAGGGAGGACTTATCCCACAGCTGTGCCATCCCCCTGGAAAGCCCACAGAAGGGAAGGAGAGAGTTGCACAGAAAACTGCAGGAGGCAGACGCAGACTTTTGCTCTGAGCCCGCCTCTCCGAGACAGAGCGTTTGAGGTTTTCCAGCGAGCGCAAGGAGCAAATCCTCTAAGCCCTGTGATTTCTCAGGCATGTGCCCTCGCCGTGGGCACCTCGAGTACATGTACCCAGAGCACTTGCACAGAGGTCTGGCTCTGGGGGAGCTGTGCCTGCGGCTGGAACCCCGCCAGGCGAGGGGGAGGATGGAGGGAGCGAGCGCACTGGATCGCCACACCAAATGTCTGCTCTGCTTGTGTGCAGTCTCTCTGGCCTGCAGCCTTTTGGCTCGCCCCACCTGCCTTTTTTCCCTTTTTTTTTTCTCCTTTCCCCCAGCTGAACTGGCGGAGAGGAGGCTGCAGCTCCTTTCTGTCCCTGCAGCTTTCCTGTCTGGCTGATGCTGTGCCCTGGACACAGATGTCTGCTTAAATATGGATCCTGCGAGGCACAAGTTCTGCTTGCGGGAGGAGTGTGGAGCAGGAAGATGCTGTGATCTGTAGGTGGGCTGTGAATTGCTGCCGTCCTGTGCAAGAACAAAATAGCAATAACAACTAACAACGTACTGCCTTAAACCGTGGTTGTTTAGAAAGAAGATTTTGGTACATTTTCACCATTAATTATTTGTCCAGGCAGCTGTTTGGTTTAAAAGCGTCCCGTCCACATAGCTCACCCTCTGTGAGCTCATTAATGCTCGAGCTGTGTCACCTCAGGCTAACCTGGTGGCTGTTGATTGAGTCCCATGACAGCTGTTTGCAGAGGTTTGCCCTGCTCCCTGCCAGCAGTCTGCCTTCCTCCTCCAAATTGCCTCTCACTCTCAGGTAGGGTTCAAATTTCTGAGTGAACACTATGCTGGGCAAAATGGTTGGATTTCTGAGAGTAGTGGGTAAGGTGTGACAGGTAACACCCTGCACACCCTCGGGAGTGCTCCTGCACATTACAGCTTGAAGGTGTTGGTCAAGGTGAACCCTGAACCTAGCCCGTAAACATTTAAGTCCCAGAACAAACCTTTGGGATTGTACAAACATGTTAATGACCTCCAGTTAATTGGCAAGCAATTACCTTGAAGTAAAAATAGCTTTCCTATTGCTGAGCAGTCACAAGAGTGTGTGTCCCCCCATGAACACTGAAATTTTCAGCCAAGGAGCCTTGTAAAACTTGCCTTCTGGATCCTGGAAAGCTTGTGATCAAAAGTTTGTTGTCCCCAGCACCAGTTGCTGTTTGTTTGTGGTATAGACTCAGCAAACAGAGCTGTCTGCCAAAGCTAATTTTCATGCTGCCCTTTAATAAAGTTCTGCAGTTCATAATGCAATGAAAAAGTAAGATCATATTGACTGGCAAAAGTGTGCAGTTCAGCAAGGGAAAGTACCTGCTGTGTGCACTATAAAGGAACTATCAGTGAAAGGTAGGTAAGTATTTTTAACCTAAAGACAGCTTGGCAGGCTATAATGTGTCTCCTACTGAATTTTGATTCTTTCTGATCCTTTGCATGACAAAAATACACAGCTGGACTGATTTCACTAGATGTGTATTGCAGCTGAGAATCAAGAAGCCTGCACCTAACACAGCTCTTGGGACTCCAAGCGGGGCCTGTGGGCAGGTGTTTGACCTGTTGCCTCTCTGCCACCTACAAAAGTCAACAGCATCTTTTCATGAGGTCTCCAGTCCATGCAAACCATGAGCTTCTCTTAGAACTTGGATTAAGTCCTTGCTTGATCCTCCGCAATACTTTGGGGGAAAAAAGGCCCAGATTTTCCTGATCTGTAACTAAACCACACCTGGGTTTCTTTCCTGGAAGAGATTATCACAGCATTTCTAGGAAGGAAAAAACTGGGCACACGTGAATGAGCGGAGTCTGTCGCTGAAGTCCCGTGACTCTGGGGCTCGTGGTAGCCGAGATGAGCTGGCACATGGTGCAGGGTGGTTCCAGCTGCAGAGCCACATCTGCTCCGTGTGCTCCACAGCGCCGTGTGGCAGCGGGCGAGGTGCTTGCTGCGTGTTCCATCCCTGTCTCCAGCTGCTCCCAGCCATCCCTCTCTCCAGACACTGAGTGTAATGGCATGCCGAGGAGCAGGGAAGCAGGTGACACTGGGAGCCTCAGGAGAGCCAGGATGTCTGGCATCCACATGGATTCCTCTGGATGCTGCAGTGTGGTGCAGAGTCAGTCCACAAAGATCTTTCCAAAGCAGCCGGCGGTCTCTGCCTTGTGTCCTGGAGGAGTGAGGGAGTGGCAGATGGAAAAAACAAAACTAGCAAAATGCATTTCACAATCCTGGCAGCAGTACTCGGCAAACAGAGGAACCACAATGATGGAGTCTCAGATTGCTCTCCCTGTGCAGCCTGGCGTTAGGAACTTCGGTGTTGGTGTGAGCCTTGAAACGGCTCCTGTTCCCTCAGCTGGCTCCTATGGCCTTGCATTTGGTATCTGCGGGTGCTTCAAGCAAGAGGAGCTATAATGGGTGCAGATGCAGATACCAGAGCTTTCCAGGAAACATTCAGGTACAAGTGCAGCTCTGTTTGCTGTAGCTGCCTTGAATTAAAGTTCTGTGCCTGTAGTGGCAGACAAATTTGCTGGCAAACATTTTGCAAAAAGAAAAAAAAAAAAAGAAAAGGCATCGATCCAGAAAGGCACTGTGCACAAACTAAGCTTAGTATAAATGAGTACACCTGTGCTCGACACCAGGCACGTGATGAATGCTCTGCTAGATCCTAGCCAAAATAAATTTAAAATAAATATCGGCGCGTACTGGTGGAAGATGAATGCTGGTCTTGTAAGCAGGAACGCATGTGGCAGAAACAGGAGCCTCCCGCTCCGCGTGCCAGCTGGGGATATCCACAGGGAGGGTCACGTGCGCTCCTCTCGAGCTCACCAGCAGAGCTGGTGAAAACAGGTTTTGATTTGAATGAGTTATGACCCATTGAAAATGGCATCATGCGTAACCACAGTAAATTGTCATAATGAGATCACGAGGCTCGAGAAGTGAGCGGCGAGCAAAGAGGCCTCGTTCCACCAGCGCCCACGGCTGACAGCCCGGGGCTGCAAAATGCAACCCAGGGCACGCTCCAGCTCCCTGGGCATCTCTGTTGATTTTGTGACAGGACCAGGGGTTGCACAGCCAGACAAAACCTCATTGGAAGTTTTGAGTTAAAAAGCAGAAAAAAAAGCTTAAATTCATACAGATTTGCATTTAGTCTTACCCAGGGTAACAGAGGGGACTGGGCTAACACAAAGAGTGGACAAACATGAATATTTTAAGTGCTTCCATGCTTACCCAGGCTTAGCTTGGTTGTTTCTAAATCATGCTGCTGTAAGAGGGGAGGGTTTGGTGATCAGGACAGAGCACTACAGAAGGAAATCTTACTGGAAGCATGATAAAGCCTTGGTGTATCCCCAGTCCTCCTGGACGTGCTCAGGCACGGCTGCCCTAGGCTGCCCAGCTGTCAATGCTGCAGAATCATCACTGCCTTCTCTATTTTCATAGGAAAAACAGAAGCAAAGGCTAAGACTACAATCAGTTTGATGGACTTAAAACTTTACCAAATACCTGGACGTCATTAAGTAGCAGAGCTCCTGCCGTCCAGGTGTCTTGTAGGTGGACTTTTGGAAAGAGCTCCTTTCCATTCCTCCCGACACAGTGCTATTTGCGTGGGACCGTTCGCAGCTCAGGGGCCTGGAAGAAATGCACTTTAGCTCATTCTGCTTCTCTTCTCAAGTTATCAAGTGCACGTGTCCAGAGAGGCCCACTGCAAATGCCGTGCACATGGCCCAGCCACCACGAGGTGCAGGGCAGAGGTGCACACATGGAGCGCACTGCCCGCTGCAGGACCTGCTCTCTTCCCTTTGTCTCAGGGCAAAGCTGCTTGCTCTCCACGTGGCTGCCACTCCTCCTAGTCTTGCACCCTTCCATCACCTCCATCTGTTATGCTCTGCACAGAAATACCTGTGCCCCTGAGCCATGGAGACAATTCGGGCTGGTGCAGATAGGCAGCACCTTCCTGACTCATACCATCTGTTTACAGTGGTTTTGTCATGGCTGAATTCATAGCCTGAGTCCATGGATAAAGGAACACCCAGCTCAGTGCTGTTCCCTGCAGTGCAGGCCAGCCCTTGGCCCTGGGGTTGTGCTTGTATTTATCCAAGATACACACTCTGAACAGCATATTGAAGCCTACGCCATTCCCAGGACCCCAAATCTCCTGTTGTGGGCAGCTGGGTCCAGGTCCTTCTGCTCTTCCAGTAGATGTGCTTGAGGCTGGTCTGGAAGGCTCTTGTCTTGTTTTCCTGGTGTTGGCTCGCTGACATTGCTGCAAGGACAGCTGAAATATATGGAAACCAGCCAAGCTGAAGAGACAGAGGGGAAATGTGTCCCTGCATACACTTAAGAGCAAAGCATGGGGAGCACTGAGGCTTTCCTGGGGCTGGTGTACCAGAGTCTTCCCAGTGGGGGCATTTCTGCCTGCCAAAGCCACAGATGAATGTGCCAACACTGCCCACACTGCAGTACAGGTGCAGCTGCAGGGAACACAGACTGCTCACCTGCTGTGTGTTAGCCACTGAGCAGAAGTCCTTCAGAGCTTTCATTCTCTAGTCTCAGCTTAGTAGCCCTGCATAAACCCCTACTAACATGGCTAATTTTTCTAATACCCATGTAGGAGAAGAATTTGGACTGGTTCCCTCGGATGAGAGCCATGTCTCTGGTTAGCAATGAAGGCGACAGTGAGCAAAACGAAATCAGGAACCTGCAAGAGAGGCTGGAGTCAACGATGAGCCTTGTAAAACAGCTTTCCAGTCAGCTGGCTGAGCTCAAGGAACAGGTAAGTGCCCTGTGTGGGTAGCAAAGTGAGCACGTGTGGGTGAAGGCGCTGCCTTCCATCAGGGCACAGCCAGGATGATGTTACAAAAGAGTCTTTTGTCTCAGGAAGGTTTTATCTTTCTCTCCAGCAAGCTTTCTGGGTAGATACACTGATAGGGGTTTGGAGTGAGATTGTCCTCTGTTAGCAACAACAGAGATCAGGTAAGGAGAAATGCCATGGGGGAATTAGTCATGAAATGCTCCTGGTGTGTGTGCAAGGACAGAGGGGAAACTGCAGAAGGGATGAGGGGCTGCACAACCCAGCAGTGAAAGCGCTGTAGTGTCAGGAATAGCTGCACACTGATGGGAGCCTGGAGGAAAAAAAGCTTTCTGTGTCCAGCCCTTGGGTTTTTCCCCCACTAAGAACATCAAGAGTGCCCTTGTGAAAACAATTTGCAGAACCTGTTGCTTTGCTCGTGTCACCCTTGTGTCAGTGCCCCTCCTGCGGCTCCCACTTCTCTCCCACATGGAGCACGAGCTGCTGGCCTCCCTTAAAGCCTCCCTTAAAGCCCTGCTCCTGCCCACACTGCCTGGTGTGTTTGCTCTCCCTTCAGGATCAAAAGGCCAACTCATTTTTTGCTACAGGAGCTGGTCACCTCTGCTCATTACAGTTTCTGAAAAGCATCTGTGTGTTTTCTTTATGGGAAGCACTTCAGTGGCATCGACAGAGTTATCTAATTATTCCCCTTCAAATCCCTCCTTAAAACTTTTCCCTGTGAAAAAGCCAACAAAGGTTTAGTCTGGATGTGCTGAGACCATTGCTTATTGTGCTTACCCACACCATCCTGGTGGGATTTTTTTCATCCCCCTCTGGCTGAATCTGTTCTCTCCTGGCTTAAATTTAAACTCTGTGTGGCTGGGGCCATCTTTTAGCTCTGTGATTGTACAGCACCAAGTGCAAATGCTGACCCTCTGCAGGGCTACACAACACAATAGCAGCACAAATAATACTTTGTAAGACCTGCCGGGGGATAAGAATAATGTATAAATGAGAATAAAATGTCCATACTTTGCAGGAAACAGATCTCCCACTTCAAAGACATCCCTTACTTGTAATTTTCTATGCCGAAGAAAAGAATTCCACTCCCTGTTGTTTTGCTTATATGTATCTTGCTCTGTGACTGCTAAATAATAGTAAAAAGAAAAAAAAAATCTCAACTCGTCTCTCTCTGCCTTTCCACCTTAGATGACAGAACAAAGGAAGAATAAGCAGAGGCTGGGCTTTCTTGGATCAAGCACACCCCATGTGAATCATCACATGCCACCACCCTGATACCACGGGGAGAAGCCGTGACTAGCCTTTCATCAGTATTCCTGCTTTATTATAGAATAAAAAACTGAGATTGAGAGGAGTGAACAGTGCCTATTGTTACAAAGTTAAAAACAACCAAGTGCCAAGATGTTAAGTGGTTTAGCTCTGGGAACAATTTGTAGCTGTTTTTCATGGTTGAGAGGGACCACAACCTAGAATGTGAGCGATACAAGGCGGCTCGTTTGTATTCCCTGCCTGGCCCGGCTCGGCTGCGCTCGGCTCCGGGGGTGGCTGGGACAGAGGCTGGGACAGAGGCTGGGACAGGCTGGGACAGAGGCTGGGGCAGTGTTTGGCCGCGTCCTGGGAGCCGACTTCTCCCCGGAGGGCCGGCAGAAGCGAGCTGAGCAGAAGGAGAGGTGTTTATTAAGGCAAGCACAACAGCCTGGCTCAAAATCAATAAGTCGTCTCTGGCTCACTTGCCAAATAGCAACATTAGTCATATTTGCTTGGCATTTACTATTTTTTAATTACCGTAAATATGTCAGTCCATAAGCAGTGATGTTGCTTCAAGTAACTTCTACTAGGAGGGAAAGGGGAGAAACCTCAAAAGACTGGGGGAAGAAAAAAAAAAAGGAAAAAATAGAAAAAGAGTTGCAAAGAGAAACATTAACGCTTTTGAATTTTAGCTGTCACCATGCAATTTCTTATTTATAACATGGAGCACAATGGATTTACAGCTGTGGGAATGTTATGCACATAACACTGACAACATAACTGGAAGTGATTTCTTTCTCCTGGCTTCAGATGTTCTCGATTAATGCGGCCGTGAGGTTTCACATACTGAGGAGTTAAACTGTGTTTTAAATTCAAGTTCCAATGGAGGATTCAGGGGGAAAAGAAATTATGCCTGTAGTTTGAAATGTGTATGGGATTTTATTTTTTCAAAAAGCTTAGAAATATCTTTCTGTACAGAACTGTAATGGTGTCATTACCTTCCATAAATTCATCTTCAGCAAGAGTTGACTTGAGGAAATAAACACCACATTCTGCCAGCTTTCCTCTGAGCTAAATATCATGAGGTGATGGTTTTGCCTGCCCTCCCTGCTTCCAGAGGTTTTCAGGGAAGCCTGGTGGGGAGCAGGGGGACAATATCAGAGAAGCTCCTTCCAGCTCTTGGCCCTACAAAAGGCAGGAAGCGAATCACCTGTGCACGTTTCTGTTTGATCCTGTATTTCTTGGGATGGCTTGAAAGAAAAGTTACAGGGTATCCTGTAACCAGGGGACTCTCTTAGGAAAAAAAAATTGTGGGGCACAAATGGGAGAGGTGTTCTCAGTGCACTTTCATTCTCAGTGGGTTTTGGTTACCAGATTGTCTCACATTTGAAAATGCACCTCTTGTTACATGGAGTCACTTTTTAAACCAAAATATTTTTGCAATGATTTTCCCCTGTAAAATGTTCATTTTGTTATAAAAGCCATTTTGATTGAAGGAAAAAATATTGTTGGTGTCAATATTTTCCACTTTCTTCCTGGAGAAATGCTGTTGTCCTGGTTAAGGCACTACTCAAACCGACAGGCCTAGAGTAAAGGGAAGGAAGGGGCATTTCACTCTCTTTATCCCAAATTCGAACCAGTTCTTGAAGCTATTTTTTTTTTTTTTTTTTTTGTGGCAGCGATATGGCTGAGATAAAAGCAATATATTGCAGTAATAAATTTATATCTTCTACCACTAAAACATTTCCCACTGGCTTCAATTGTGTCCTTCAAAAATAGTGTGGAAATCAGAGGTTTGTGTATTTTACTTGAAGAAAATCTCTTTCTGTTTGCCTTAGTCCAGAGAGCATCCTGGTTGTGAGAGGTGATGGCCAAAGGAGTTGCCCACAAATATAAAGTCAGCAGTAGGTTGGTGGAGACTCAGACCCTGTAGCTGTATTAATTCAAATCAGTTCATACAGTTAATCAGATCTAGTCACAGCTTCTGTTACAACAGCAATCTCCTCTTCCTCACACGCGTGGTTATAAAACACCAAGCACAGTTCAGTTATAAGATAAGTTAAACTCTCATTATTTTTTGGGGGGTGGGTGGTTGGCTGATACTGGAATTGGTTGGCACTTTTCTTGTTTACACTCAGAAAAAGCAGCTGCAGTGCTGCACACCAGGGGAGGTTTCTGCTGCTGGAGCTGGAAGAACTTGAGGCTTGATGGGGTTGTGCCCCAAGCTCAGGGCTGCAGTTGGGTGCTGCTGGTGCTCCCTCTGTCTCACACCCAGACCATATCCCCTCAGGCCCAGGATCCCAGGTCCTGTTCTTCCGAAGGGAGAGTTACAGCATCAAAATCACAGAGAGAACAGATGCTGGTTCGCCTTTGCCACGGTGCCTTTCTGCTGTTCGTAGCTTCCCAGAGAGACCTCCGTGATCAGTAACAGTAGGTGATGCTACTTGCACAGACTGTAAATATATTTCACTGAGAATTTCGACATTTTTGCTGTTTCTGTCAAAACTTGGGCCCTGCCCTGCTGTCATCCATGTGAGCAATCTGTACACTCACACGTGGTAAGGCAAACCAAGACTTAAAGATTGTGAAATATCCCCATGAATGAGTTTATAACAAAAATCATTGTTTTATACATATATTTATGTGTATATTTTTGTTTAATGCAGCTGGGGTATTCCTCTTCCTAGGCAAGTATCATTTACCTTACCTATTTATATGAAATTATTATAAAGAAGTTAAAACATCTAAGAGCTCTTAATGCCTTAGAGAGATTTATAATTATAATCTCCTTGACAATTAAAATCTATGGGAGTAAATGTGTCCATTGCTGCTGAATGTAACTTTTAATAAAGTGTGTCCTTTTATAGATGTCTGTCTCATTCTTGGTGCTCAGGCTGAGGGGAAATATGTGTTCTGGTTTGGAAACCCAGGCTGGTGGTCGTGGGTGGGGGACCAGGCTGTGGGTGTGCATCTGATGCCTTAGGTTTTAACTTTTATATTTTTCAAATCCTGTACTGCTAGTGGAACTCTCAAGTTTCCTGTAGCTCGTTAAGTGCTGTTCTCTCATGCTCACACAGACAGAACAAAGCCTCTCCAGCTTGCTCTCCAAAGACACCCAGACCCTCCTAGGCCCAAGAACTGTAAACCTTCATCTTGGGGAGAGGGGGCAAGCTTGGGGAAATTCCATCCTTGGCTGGGTTCTGGTTGGTGAATTGATGCTGATATCAAAGTGTGAAGAACTCATGAGCTGTCATTGTCCATGTTGGGATGCACCAAGGCAGGAGCCTCTGGAGCCCAGAGTGTACCTCTGAAGGCCTTTCAAACAAATACCTCCTTTATTCCTTTATTCCTGTCTAGTCTCTGTTTCTAGTGTAAACTGTTTCTGTGTAGCCATTTAAGGCATCACATCCATTCCTTCAGCTGGACAGCCCTGACTGGATGGAGGCTGAACACAGCAGCGAAGGCGAGGGTTTCTTTTATTTCAGGCACGTGTTGCTCGGTCCAGGATGGTGGATCCAGGAATGATCCATGGTGGATCCGGGAATGCTGCTTTTCCCGGAGGTTGGGTGGCAGCTGGGGGAAGGATTTGCCCGAATGGCAGCTGGGGGAAGGAGTGCTCTTTGTTCAGGCCAGGGCAGCCCTGGGTGCAGGTGGGCAGAGGCAGGGATCGTGATGGATTGAGTGCCACAGGTGGAGAGGAGCAGGCTCAAGCCTAACAGCCTCAGGGTTTCTGCTGCTGCCTGATCTTTTCCAGCCTTTATGATTCCATGATACTATGATGCAGGCTTTTCTGTGTGAGAATGTTTTGCACATTTTTTTCCTCTTTTTAATTTTGTTTATGTTTTTAGTGTAACTCTTTCAAGTAGTACATTGAGAGAGAGAGACCAAGGGTTTTCCCCACTCTGCTGGGTAAAAGAATTGAGAAAGACAAACATCTTAAAACCACTGTGTCTCTCAACTGAGGAAATCTGTGGTCTTGTGAAAAAAGGAAGAGCCTTCCCTACAAACCTGTGGCTGGTAAACTACAACGTACAAGTGCTTTTTTTTTGTTTTTTTCCAGCTGTTTTTTACAGGTAGTCAATATTAATGACAAAAAGAATAAGGCTTCTTAGTGAGAAAAAGCCTGCTAATTAATTACTAAGAAAAATCCTCTTAAATAGAGCACGCAGTTTCTCCTGTGCACTTTTTCCACTGCCTTACTGAGGTTTTGGGTAGAATTAACTTTCTTTTCTATTCTCTGGTATGATTTTAAGGCTAAATAGAAAGGAGCTAAGATTAATAGAAATAGAAAATAAATAGAAAAGCTACTAAGATTTTCTAGATGGTTTTGCAAAAAGGATATCCTAAGAGAAAACGGGGTTTCATGCAGCAAGCTTTCAACTTAAGATTACAGTCAGACTTAAAAAGGCCCCAAACCAGCATTACTCTTCTAAGCCCAAAGGGGAGCAGTTTCGCATGCAGGACTGAGAACCTAATGCCAAGGCTTTTCTTTTTAAAAATGCCTCCCCCCAAGGCACATTTTAATTCAAGAGGTGTTTCAGGGAGCAAATCTCTCCCTCAGCACTGGCTCACGCTGCTGTGGCCTGCAAGTGAATTCTGCTCCTCCCCTTCCACCATCCCTGCTGCTGCTGCTGTGACAAAAGCATCTGCAGGCGAGGATGTTTTCTTTGGAAAGCACATGCTTATTTTCTGGGGAAGGCTGCCAAGTTTATTTTTGAGGGGAGAAAGCTGAGATTTAAGGCTGCTAACCTCTCCACTGTCCTGGGATGCCCGCAGGAGCACGACTCCTGCTTGCAGGCGCCCGTGCTGAACATCCTGAATGTGCACAAAATTGTTCAAAACTCCTCAAAAGAAACTCGGGCTGTGGGAGTTTTAAGTGTGCAGTGGTGTATTGCTAATCATCAGCTCACACTTGCCTGCTCTATTTATATGCTGCACTTTTTCAGGCTGAAGCAGGAAGCTGCAAGGCACAAGACAAGCAGCCTTTCTAACTTTGCTATTTCAATGTGTTGCTCTTCCTGCAAACAGCCAGGAGTTACCTTTCTTTTTGTACTGGAGGTTTCTTCCTCCATGTCTCCACCTTTGTCTGCTGCCACTCAGGTAAGGTGAGACCTGGGCATGTCCTGGACCATGGGGCATTACCTGATAAACCAAAGCAATAAACTAAAATGTGTAGGAGCATGGTCAAACCAGCATCCTTATGACTTAATAATTCTGTTTAAACGTTGTAGCATCCAATATCTGACTCAATATAAGCAGGAGCTTTTTCTAGCTGCCCTCCTTGTGGTGAATTATTGCACAGTCTTCATGCCCTGATGGACTATCCATGTGGCCTTTGCCAAGGCAACACACGCCTGTGTGCGAGGCTGTGGGGTCAACCCAGCCACTGCTTCATGTGGGCCCTTGTCACCATTCAGATTTCATCCTGAGCAGTGTGGGGATCCAGTTAACAGCCCAAAGGCTTCAATTCCCTTCATAAGTTACTCCCTTCTGGCCCCCCAAAATCTGCAACATTTACAGGCTTTGTTCCCAATAACACTGAGCTGCCACAAAAACTGCGGATTTTGGGCACATCCACAGCATTTGCTGTAATGGCCTTCAACTGGGATATGTCAATCTGAACTTCACAATCCTCTCCTAGGAGCACTTGTTCCCTTAACAAAGACATAAGGATATTTTTCCCTGCTTCTTCTTCCCTGCCCCACCAGCACTATAGCATGAAACACCCGGGAACTGTGTTAACTCAGGTCCTGCTGTAGAGACCCAGACCTCTGTGGAGACCTCTGCGTTCAGCAGAGCACAGGACAGGGAAACAGGCTTTAAAAAAATCCATTTTCAGTCATGAGTCGGTGTTGGATGACAGAAGTTGGCACAGAGTTTTATTTTGCATTATTTTTCTTCAAGTCAATTTTTGCTGGCTTTGAGGTTGGTTCAGCCATTTGCAGCCCACCCATAGCTTTATCTGCCATGAGAGCTTTCACTCCAATTTGATAAAGCCAGCAGAACCCCTGGCGCTTCCAAAAACCCCTCCCAGCCCTTCATCTTCCCGTCCTAGGAGCTGAGGGTGTTTGTGCTGTGTGTGACCATGTGTGGCTTGCACACACGCAGCCCAGGCTGAGGGTATTTGGGAACACTGGCTCGCAGTAACGGGGACGGGTTGGCTGCAGCCCTAAACAAGCAAAGCTGGTGTGAGCGCTCCCACCCCATGTGAAATGCAAACCCTGCAGCCCGTGGCAGGGCTTTGCTGCTGAAGGAGGAGTCAGGAGAGGAGAGTTTGGTCCCTGGAGCTGTCACGGCTCTCCCCATGCGGGTGTAAACATCTGTCCAGGTCGTGGTTGTCAGCTGGGATGTGGGAAGATGCTGGTGGGGCACTGCACACCTA
The DNA here is from genome assembly GCA_013400515.1 of Erpornis zantholeuca. NCBI lineage: Eukaryota > Metazoa > Chordata > Aves > Passeriformes > Timaliidae > Erpornis > Erpornis zantholeuca. Next base: position 302,507 of record VZTN01005749.1, read on the forward strand.
GCCACAGACTGTGAGAGTTGTAAATGTGATGTGTTACAGTGCAGGGAAAGAAAGGGAAGGAGGAAAGTTCAAGGGAAGGTCTTAATGATACAAGAAAATGTCATCAGGGATGGTGATTTTACTGGTGGGAGTTACTAAAAGTCTGCTTTCGAGTCACTGTGAAGAATTAGTGCTACCAGAAGCTGGCTGTCCATGTCTTTGTCAATCCTGAGTGTCTTTTCAGAAGAGAGGATGCACTCACTGGTCCAGTGAAATCTCTGTTGCTCAGGGTCCTTGGTCTATGAAATCTGTGGTTTTTTGCAAGTTTGTCTACAGCACCTCACTTGGGATGAGTGCTCTCTTACATGGTTAGCACAAATCTAAATAAATACAGAAATATAAACCGAGCTGGAAATTTACTGAGTACAAGCTGTCTTGCAAAATTGCCTGTGTTTCCTGGCTCTGGATGGGATGGAAATACCACAAAACTCGCTTCTCTCATAGTAATGTGATACTTCTGCTTCCGGGCTCAGCGCAAAGCGGGAGATGGAAGCGTGTTCAAGAGAGGAAAAAGAAAAGCAAAAGCAAATTATAATCAAGCTCATCTTTAACATGGCAAAATCAAACTCTTAATTAGAAAGTTCGAAATGGCCACCATGATAATCTACTCAAGTGTCTTGTGTAGTGCAGAGTTTTGTCCATCTGCCCCTCTGTGGCACAGAGCTGGAAAAGGGAGCTAACCTGGCTTGGAAGTCTCCATGGGAATAAGGCACAAGGTGTATCTGCCAGCTGGTTCTCATCTGACTCCTCTTCAGCCCAAGTGCTACATCCTGGCCAAGCAAACCTGCTTCCCCACGGGCCATGCTGGTTCCCATTTCTCCAGGACAGGGAAATCCACTCTAATGCAATCTCGGGATGCAAAGCTCATTCTGCAGCACAGGCATTGTAATAATCGCCCACATGTCTCAGCACATGGCCTTGGGTGGTGCCTGGAGCATTTGGCCACCAAGCCCATGGAGGCAGAGCCATGCCCATCCCGCTCCTGGTCATCACCTCCAAGGCAAGGAGCACATGTGTAAAGTTGTCTCGTGGGCTGAATGTGGTTCTTTTGCACTCACACCAAATCTAGGCAGCTGTGGTGCTGCCAGATCACCTCTTTTTGTCCTGCAGATGCCTTTTATTTTGTCTTGTTTTATTAGTGAGGGCTCCCTTCCTGATGGCCTTCCCTCAGCCAGAGGTCCACAGACACAGTTTCTCCAGGCAAGTCACAAGTTATCTTATGGGCTCCTCATCTGGCAAAACATTTGGAGACAGAAATTGTGTCAGCTAAGGTGGCAGGGAAGGAAACAAAGCTGTGCCACTGCTGGGACAGCATGATGCGGCTGTGATATTGCTGTGGCAGGTAATGCCCATGGTGAGAGCAGCCACACCCTTAGGAGAAGATTTATTGCTGGGAATGCTGGGAATAAATGCTGGGAATTTAGGGCACTGCACAGCTCCTCTTACCTGATCCAACCTCCAGCACAGCACCTTCCTCAGGTGAAACAGGGACATTGACCCTGACTGCCTTTGTCACTGCTGCCCCCTCAAAAGAGAGGAGTGAAGGAAGGTCTGTGTCCTCAGCACTGCCCACATCCCGGGTGTCCCCTCCTGCCTTTGCCAGAAAATGTCCTATTAACAGCATCTTCTGAGAACTGATGGGGACCACACATGTCCTTTCAGTCAGGCCAGCAAATAACCTTCAGCTAAGTCTGCCCTGGGCTGTTTTGGATCTGGTGATCTGCATTTAGAAATAGTCTCAGTATTTTTAAATGTTGCCTGAAGCCATCTGCTCCCCCTTCACTTTATGTTTTAATTGTCATTTATAACATATTATAGGAACTATTCAAAATCCAGACAGACACTGGAGGGAAGCGAGTGAGTCCTGAGCTGCAATACACAGAAATCCCTGAAAGTCTTCCCTTGGCTTTCCAAGGGCTTGGGCCTGGCACCCCCATCAAGGGAGCCCGAGTGGCTGCAGCTCTGTGGGATCCTGGCTCTGGGACACACCCTGTGCATTCCACGATTGCTGCCAGGGCCAGGGACTTGCTCTTGGCTGGAGCCCTGACGTCTGCAGGGCTCCTGGTAGCCGCTCTCACAGCCCGGCCACGAGGAGGTCAACTGATTTTCTCAGGTCACCAGTGCGTGAGCAAATGATTCATCCCAGATTTTCCTGGCTCCTAAACCTTTGCTCAGCCCACAAGGCTGCTTAGTGACTTAGCAGGGCTCTGAGGAAGTCAGCTATAAATTGCAAACACGCTATGGCCAAATGACTGGCTACGGTGTTTGCCACATGCCATTTATGAACCTAGAGGGGCTGACCGGTACCTGGGAATCACTGACAGGGTGAGGAATGAGAGTTGCTTGATGAAACAATGGTTTCAGGCAAAAAAAAAAAATTCTTTGCCCCCTACTTTGTGGCAAAATCTTTCCACCTCTGTTTTTTCTGCCTGACTCTGTGCTGGGCCCTGTTCTGTGACCCTGCAGGTTCGAAGGTGCCTCTTGGACTGGTTTGCAGTGTCTCAGCTCAAACCAGCCCAGGTCACGAGGCCATCGCCTGAGTCCTGCAGCCTCAGCAGGGCAGGATGGCCGAAGGGCAACCTCGAGGCCGAGTGACACCTCCCAGGAGCACAGATGTCCCAGGGCAGGCTCAAGCACAACTGCACACGAGCACGCCAGTGGGGAGGGGATGGGCATGGATTAACCCTCTCAGTCCTGTGGGATGGCCTAAACTCCAGCTAAGACACTCCTCTTTTGGGAATGACGGCTAAATGAGCTAACCTGTGCTGGGAAATGTGCTGCTGCTCTTTGGTGACATCTCAGCTTACTCTGGTGGCACCATGGCGCTGGCAAACATCTCAAACCCAGAAATATTTCCTTTTAGGAGATGCCTCTTGATTTCCTCTTGTGGGTTGTGCAGCCATGGGACCAGTAAGTGTAGATGGGCTGCAAATCCCTCAGGCCAGGCTGCTCTGGCTTCTGAGCATCCCCACAGTATGGGGAGTTATTACCACATTACTCTATTTTAATAATAATCTATTATATTTCAAACATATGAAATAAAGCAGAGCACTGAACATCAAACTGCCTGAATAAGGATTTCATGTTTGGTTTGGTTTTTTTAGGAAATCCCTGGACATCAATGGGCAAACTGAGGGAGTCAGAAGCTACAAAGAGAAGACAAGAGAGGGGCCCAGATCCAGGCCCCCTCTCAGCCCTGCAATGAGCAGCCCAGGACAGCTGGCACTAATTGGCACTTTCCTTGGCGTCAGATGAAGTGTGGAGGAGACAATGGGGCCTGGGCTGGTTCCTCGTGCCTGGAGGTGATCCCCAGCCCCGAGACCAAAGCTCACTGAAGCGCAGCGAGGAGAAGCTGCAGCGCCTGCTCTGCCCAGAGAAGAAAAGCCCAAGTTTGGAGGCAAACATCATGCACAGGATGTGTGCCCACCACCAGGGCACACCATGGCCGGGCCATGGGCACACGGGCACGCCGTGCTGCTGGCCACTGAGCACCAGGGGTGTGGCAAAGCTCACACTGGCTGGCCATGGGCAGCTGGTCAAGCCCGTGACTCCCACTGAAACCCTGAGCATCTGCCTTCCCACAGTGTCCCGTGCTGGGAACTCACAGCAGGAAGGTAAAGGGCTTATGGAAAGCTGCTGCTCTGTGCAGTTGTGGTGTTGCTTCCTGCAGAGCTGGGGAGGAATGCAAAGCTGTGACACCTGGAACATGAACAGGCAGCTAGAAAGGACAGGCAAGAGCAGAAAACTTCTTCGAAACTGTCTTGGGGTGACTTTATGATGTATCCCATATCGCCTACTCTATGCCCAGAAAATAAATCTTGTGCCTTTCTGTGCCTTTAAACTGAGCTTGAGAGGGGAGACAAAGAAACAAAACAGCCAGAGGAACTTTTTCAAAGCATTTCTGTGCTTCAAGGTCACTACTCCTCTCTGCTGTTCTGCTGTGGGGAGTGTAGGTGCTGTGGCAGAGAGGGGAGGAAGCACCTTCCTTGCTTTCCAGTGAGCCTCAGCTCTGTTTCTTCGAAGGAGAGAGACTGAGAGTTCAATTCATGTATTTCCCTGGGACTTTGGCTTCTTCTTCTTCTTCTCTTCTGGGACTTGTTCAGAACACCAGAACATCAAAACCTCACTGGGAGACCTTCCACTGGCCTGGAGGGGGGTCCCCCATGCTGACATAGCTGCAAAGAGGAGAGAGAGAGAGAGAGAGAGAGAGGGACCACATCCACAGAAGGACTCTAAAATCTTCCAGGTTTCTCTCCACAGCGAGAGAATTTATTATTTAGCATTATTATTCTTTTCCTGCGTGTTTGCTAAATAAACAGTTTTATTTCTTCTACACTTTCCTCTAAGGAAAGATTTCTTTTCCAAACCAGGTGGGGGAGGGGTAACTACAACCTGCTTTCTATCAGAGGATAATTTTCTCTGAATTTGTCTCAAACTGGGACAATAACAGAACATCACTTGGCAAGGAGGGAAAAAGGAAATGTAACATTTTAAAAGAAATTAAATTATCATGTCATTTCTGGACTGCATTATAAGGGGTATTTTTGTGTGTGTGAGCAGTAATTCCATCAGTACTGCCATTTTTTTGATGAAAAGTATATTCATTATCTTAGACTTATTTTTGGCAGCTCGGAGGCACCGTTTTCCTTTTGAACTTCATGAACAAATTCAAATGGGGGTGGAGGAAAAACCATCCCCACTATCCCAAGAGTTCTTTGGAAAGAAGTGCCCTGAGCCGAAGCTGCACTGAGGCTCCGAGCCAGCTGCAGCAGCGCCCCAGCATGGGACCTCCGAACCCCTGTGTTTAGGATTACCACCCAGCTTCTCCGAAACCCAAGATATTTTTTAAATTATTTCATGAAATGCAAGCCAAGTAAATGCGATGATGCTCCCCCTGTTTGTCCCTTGGAGTGGGAACACACGGTCTGGGCCTTGGTCCCGTCCCTCGTCCGTCATTACAAACAGGAGGAGCAGCTGAAGGACTTGGAAGCTGCAAGGATGAAGTGGAGCTCTCAGTCAGTAACCAGAGCTGAGCCGAGGGAAAACAGCTGCAAGCTGGACACCAGCAGTGTCCAGGGCTGTCCTCAGGGAGCCATGGGAGGGGTGGTCCTTCACCTCAGGAGGTCCTCAGCCCTACCGGTGCCGGGGTTTGCTCCCCTCCGGCACAGCCCGGTGTGGTTGTGCAGTTCTGCTGCAGCTGGAGAAAACACCCTCGTGGGGAAGAGGAGAGGTGGGGAGGGAGAGGAGCTCGGCAGCCCGGCAGGATTGTGAGCTCACAGAACGCACAGAATGCAGATGCACGTTCATGCCGGAGCTCCCACACAGCCACGGCCGCTAGCAGCGCCCAGACACAGCTGTGGAGTCACAGAATCGTCCAATAATTGCGGGTGGGAGGCACCTTTAAAGGACATCCAGCCCAACCTCCCTGCCATGAGCAGCGACATCTTCAACCAGATCAGGTTGCTCAGAGCCCCATCCAACCTGGCCTTGAATGTTTCTGAGGGTGGGGCATCCACCACCTCTTCGGGCAGCCTTATTGCTATGTAAAACACCCTCCCTGTGAAATACTTCTTCCTTTTATCTAATCTGAGTTGACCTCTTTTAATTTAAAACCATTACCCCCTGTCCTATTGCTACAGGTCCTGATAAAAGTCTGCCCCCATTTTTCTTCTTAAGCTCCCTTTAAATACGGAGAAAACAGCAATGAGGTTTCTCCAGAGGCTTCTCTTGTCCAAGCTGAACAATCCCAATTCCCTCAGCCTTTCCTCACAGCAGAGCTGCTCCATGCCTCTGATCCCCTTGGTGTCCCTGCTCTGGCCTGGCTCCAGCAGCTCCCTGTCCTTCCTGTGCTGGGCCCAGGGCTGGATGCAGCCCTGCAGGGGGGTCTCAGCAGAGCAGGGCAGAGGGGCAGAATCCCCCCTCCCCTGCTGCCCTGGGGCTCTGGGCTCAGCCCAGCTCAGGGGGGGTTTGGGGGCCAGGGCACATTGCTGGGACAGCCCCAGAAGCTGATGTCCAGCTTGCATTGGTTTTCTCAGGGCTGGCTTCTGCTTTCACACATCTTTGCACCCCCCTTTGCAGGCTGGAGACAGGATTTTTGGCAGTTCCATGACTGGTGTGTGCCTCCAGGGTACAGCCCAGGACCAGCCCAGCAGCAGGATCTGGCCTGGGCCACACTCAGCTTTACCTAACTTTCATTCCCACACCTGCGTACTGATCTTGGCATCTCTAGGGATTTTTGTGTAATAATCCTGTCTATGCCATTGATTTGTACAATAGTAATTGAGCTTCAAACTTAATTATAGTATGGGAAGAAGCTGTCATTTGATTGAAGACACTTCTTGACTATTTCTTGAGATAAATAATCTTACCTGACTTTGCAACTTGACATGGAGGGACTAGACATTGGGATATCTTATATGGCTGTGTTTATATCCTTTCTGTCAGGTGCAGCACTTCAATAAAATACCAAGCCCTGGCTGGACCTGCTGCCAGGCTGCCCTCTTCCACTGAGACCAGGGGATGCTGGGCAAGAAGGATTTGCTGTGGCTGCAGAGTCATGCCCTGGGCAAGAAATGTCTCAAAGGATTGACAGGATGAGGCAGGGGGTTCAACCATTGCTTTTACAGGGATACTTGGGCCGTCCAAACAGGCATTGTGTCCGCAAGCTCGTCCTGGGAGGCTGAAGTGGCTGAAGATGCTCTGAGGCTCAGCCTGTAGTGAAGAGAATTCATTTGCTCCTCCAAAAAGTACTGAGCAGCATCATTTATTCCAGACCTGTTTGCCTGGAATTCCTCTGTGGGACCATACCACCTTTAATAAGTGATTCATTCCCTCCAGCCTTTACAGTTACCCTCTGTAATGATCAATGTCTCGGGCATTTGGTTTTAGAACAATAGTTTTTAGAGAGCAGTTCTTCCCTGCTGTGACTTGATATCTGTGACTTCACAGTCTGAAATCCAACCTTTGCCAGCTGTTCCAAGCCCAAAAAACTCACCTGGACCAACAGAAAGTTGAGCTCCAGGTTCAAAACACAAACTTGGTTCTTGCCTGCCAGGAGGTTGAGCTACCTGAGACCACCTCAGACTTCAGAAAAACTTGAACTTCTGCCAAAATTAATAATCAATGGCCATTTATGTTTTGCTGGAGTTGTTTCCTGACAGAAATTCTGGCTTTATGAACAGAGACATACATTTTTAAAGCTGATACTTATTTTATAATCCCAACCTAGTGATTTTTTTTTTTACCCACTTAGTTATGGGTGAATCACACACCCTTGCTGATGCACTCACACCACCTTCCTCACAGATATACCTGCTGTAGGTGTGTCAGAGAGAGAAAACCTTCTCTTGCTGATACCTGAGCCCAAAGCACGGTACATTTCAGTTCTCCTTCTCATGTTTCAGTGAATTCCACTCCCGAAATGGAAACATGGGAGTCCTGGTTCCTCACTGCCACGTTACAATGAGCAGGAAAGTTGCAAGAGTGGGATGCACACCCTGGGAGTGCCCCAGTGACCATCACCCTGCTCCTGCCCACCAAAGCATGGGGCTGTGTGAGCCAAGCTGGATCCATCCAGGGATGGTCATGTCCTTCTGACATCTCCTCTTCCTACAAACTCAAACATGACCTCAGATCCCAGCTTTCCTCCTGCTGTCCTCTTTGTTATTCCCCTTTGGGACTGGGTAAGCATTCAAAGAACATCCCCTCTTGTCCTTCCAAGGGGTGAAACATTTTTAAGCTTTATGCAGGCACAGTTTTCCTGCCACATTCATGAACTGAGGCAAACAGACAAGCCTTATGAAGAAGGACCAGGATGGTTTCTGTCCCATTAAGGGAATTTATGAGAAACTCAGTACGGTTTTAGAAAAAAAAAGTGTTTGCTTAGATGATGGACGGCTGTTGAATATTAATCTTTTCTGGGTGTATCGCACGGTTTCTTAAAGAAAGCCTAAATTATTCAGGAGTATTTGCATGCTGAGATACGGCAAATTTACAGGCAGTACAAATCAGACTTTTGCATCTTAATATGAAAGGAAAGCAAGTCCCAAATTTGGCTTCTTAATACTTTATTGGCCATCTCCTGCCAAGTAAAATAATTAAGCTGCTCATTAACATACAACATACATCATGCTGGGACAATGGCCACTTTAATCCTTATACACAGCATTGGCAAAATAACTGTGAGATGCCCCAAATCCATGTTTTAGGTTATTCTTTTTATCCATTTGCTGTTTTACAGGATGGCAGTGACAGGAACGTCTCCGGTGACAAACAGCAGGCACGCAGCAGCCTCTGCCCCGGGGAGGGATGGGGTGGTGACCAGGGCTGCCCTGGGGGGTGTCCCCCACTTTGTCCCCCTCTGTCCAGGATAGTGCTGTCATCCCCCGGGCTGTGCTGGCCCCTGTCCCCACCACGGCCCTTGCAGGGAAGCACCAGCCTTATTTATGTAACAGCTGCTGTTTTTAGGTGCTGTCACTCACACGTTCGCTGGAAAACATGGTACTTGAAGAGCTGCTACACTAGTACAGCATATGCCGGAGGCAAAACTATATATATATTTTAAAAAAAACCCCCAAAAAAAACCCTTGTAAAAAAAGAATTAGAGCAGGATTATTACAGTGTGTCAGTCTCCCATCCGCAGCCCCGCCGGAGCAGCGCCTCACCAGGGCCACGTTTTGGAAATACTGCCTGGGTTGAAAGCCTTTGTGGATGGAACTGATTTTATTCTATTTCTCTGGTCAGGATCACAGGAGATGCTCTTAGGTGATCCAAATTCCTGCTTTTATTAGCAGCTCGAGGCTGGGTAGAGGGTGTGATGCTGCTGGTGATCTCATGTGGAGGAAGGAGCTGGGACTCGGCAGCCAGGAAAAAACAGCCCCTGTCAGGCTGGGGCTGAGGGTACCTTGCCTTCCTTTGCTGCCCTCCACCTACCTCAGGGTCACAGGTTTGTCCTCATGTCCAGTGCAGGGAAAAAATACTCTCAGGTGTACATGCACAGGTTGTAAATTCATGTGATGCAGACTGAAATCCAGCACTGCCGGTGCCGAATGGAGATATCCACAACAACTTCCATCAAAAGTCCTGTTCATGTGTGATGCAAAAACAGAGCTGCTGCTGGAAAATGTCCCCTCAGACCAGGGCAGCGCATGACCTCCATGGATCTGAAGTCTTTCACTGATGCTGGCTTCTCATCAGAGCTTGTGCTTCAGATTCCCATTGCTTGTTCTCAAAAGCAGATCTCTGCTATAATTTAAGGTTGTTTTAAAGCAACTACATCAATTTTCCTCTGTCCCCCAGTTTGTAGGGGTGAATGTGTGTGGGCAGCCTGTGCTTCCTGGATGACTGGAAACCTCCCTACTGGCTCCAGTGGACTTTGGGTTTGGCTATCCCAATAAACTGTCCTGTGTGTCCTAACCAGCATCTCATGTTCCCCACCATTTCTTTTCCATCACACACGTATTTAATACACATCCATGAGCAGCTGAGTGTGGAAGAAGGGAGAAACCTGAAAGAAATTAAGGCAATTGATTGAACAGAGGAGAATAGAACAGAACAGAACAGAGTATTTAACTTGGAAGGGACCTACAATGATCATCCAGTCCAACAGCCTGAGCACGTCAAGGCTGACCAGAGGTTGAGGGATGTTTTAAAGGGCATTGTCCAAACACCTGTCAAACACACCTAGGGCATTGACCACCCCTCTAGGAAGTCTGCTTCAGTGCTTCCCCACCCTCTTGGTACAGAAATGCTTCCCAATGTCCAGTCTAAACTTCTCCTGCACAGCTTTGAACCATTCCTGTGCATCCTATCCCTGGATACCAGGGAGAAGTGATGCCTTCAATGGCTACCTAGAAACAGAGACTAGACAGGAATAAAGGAAGAAAGGAATAAAGGAGGGATTTATTTGAAAGGCTTTCAGATGTACACTCTGGGCTCCAGAGGCTCCTGCCTCAGTGGATCTCAAAATGGACAATGACAGCTCATGAGTTCTTCACACTTTTATATCAGCATCAATTCACCAACCAGAACCCAGCCAAGAATGGAATTTCCCCAAGCTTGGCCCTGTCTCCCCAAGATGAAGGTTTACAGTTCTTGGCCTAGGACAGTCTGGGTGTCCTTGGAGAGCAAACTAGATTTTGCTATGTCTATCTTAGCATGAGAGAACAGCACTTAACAAGCTACAGGAAACTTCGGAGTTACACTAGCAGTACAGGATTTGAAAAATAGAAAAGTTAAAACCTAAGCCATCAAAGAAATAAGCCCTGTTGCAGGTCAGAAGATGACAGATGGATGCTTGGTGGTCTCCTGTGTACCTGGGTGATGGCCACATCTTCTCTCAGCTTTGCCAGCTGCAGGTCTCTGTGAGCACGGATGTGGGAGGAGAAGAGAAAGGGTGCGATGGATGGTACAAAATATCAAGGATCTGCCATGTGTCCTGCTTCCTGCCTGGACCAGAGGGGCTGGGAGGGAATCCACCCAATGAACCACTTCAGCCATTGCACAGAACAACCATGCAGCCATCGCCTCGGCCCCACACCTCTCCCTGTATGCTTCAGGCCCTCCCCAGAGTGTCTGGCCAGGCTGGTGCAAGTCAGAACCCCTCCTCCGAAAGCAGTGCAGTGACCTGCAGCAGCTGTGAATTTGACGCAGCGCACCGGCTTGCAGCTCACCCAGCTGTGTTTGATTTACATCTGGAGCCACTTGGAAGCTCACGTCAGAGGAAGGAAGGGGCAGAAGCAGCGCAGGAGGGACAGCTTGGAAAATGCCCTCTGCTGGAAGGAGCCAAGCCCCACGTAAGGCAAACGGCTGGGAGAGGAGTCAGGCACTGATTTTCTCCGCCTTCCCTCGCCCTGACGATGCCAGGCTTCCTGCAACTACTGATTATGATGATTACAGTGTTTCTGGTGTGTGTATGTGTTCGTGCACACGTGTGCAGTGGTTTCTTGCTAAACCCCGCTCGGTTGGACACTGCCAGATGGTACAAAAGCTTACCGGAATTTCGTTTTCAAATAAACCACAGACTTGGATGAGCTAATGTTGTTCCACATCGAAAGCCACAAAATTCAACAAAGTGATGTTGTTTCAAGACGAGGACATGTCAAGCGAGGGAACCATCCGGTCGGCTCTGAAAGAGCTACACTCTCCCCCTCCTGATTTTGGAGGCTGTTTATGTACGGATGCCGGGCATGCGGCACTGCAGCTCGGGTTAAACCTCTCCCCACAGCTGATGCCTGTGGAGCAGAGCCTTGGCAGAAGTGGTGCAGCGACCACATCTGCTCATAAGCCTTCCTGTTTTGTTTTAACCACTCCTGGAAGGCTGGCGGCCCCCGAGGATCTCTTTCTCCACAAGGACAGGTACACCAGCACTGCTGGGGGATGTGGCTCCACATAGACACGCTCTCTGTCATTAGGTGACCTCCTGTGATTCTCAGCTCCTCAAAGCCCAGAGACTTGAGGTGTTCTGGGAACCAAACTGGGACCAGTTGTCCATTTGAGATGTAGATCACTGCTGTCACAGCTTTGCCAGGAGTGGTGGCTATGGGTGGGGTGAGGACGAGCAACTTGGACACCAAGGGATAAAGCAGCAAAAGGACTCCAGTGCTGCAGCAGCTCCTACATCCATAAGCACATCTCCAGAGGTCTTCTCTCCCTGCAGTACCTCCAGCATGGGAGTCATGAAGCTGGCAGCAACAGAGGCTGAGCAGGGCAAGGATTCAAGTCAGCCACGAGAGCCCTGCTCAGAGAGCCACCTCTGCCTGCATCACTGCCCCAGGCTGTCTGGAAGAAGTCAGGTACGTAGTTTCTGTGCATTTAGACCCAGACAGGTTAATGCTGGCATGAATAGTGCTGTGATTTAATACTAAATTGGCAAAAGCCATCCCACCCCAGCGAGAGCTACCTCCAGCCTGTGGCCAGCGAATTAGGTCTTGGCCTGGCTTGAGGATATGTGGCTGGGGAAATGATCCTGGTGCTGGGGGCCAGCAGCCACAGCACAGCCTCCCACGGGAATCTGGCACAGGGCAAGCCTGCAACAGGGCTTCAGTGTTGTGATAGTGAGAGTTTGCAGCTCCCAAGCTGGAGGACCCAAAAGCAGTAGCGGTAAGAGGGGCCAGGTTTCCAGCTCAGGAGAGGCAAATGGAGTCACCACCACTGCCCTGAGGAGACTCGCCAGTGGTGGTGGCATTTTTCCATGTCCTCCAGCCACATTTGCCACAGTTAAGATTTAGTTTCCATTTAAAAATGTATTTACTATTGATGTCCTGCTGTGGAGGTTTGAGCAAGCACTGGCTCAGCCTGATGGATGCTGCACCAGCCTGCTCTGCTTTGGGCTGAGGGTCTCTCTCTGGCTGCTTTTCATGCCTGTTTTCAGCTGTTGCCATGCTGCCTATTTATTTCAGCCTGCTGTTTCCAGGGATGTGGCCTTCCTGCTCCTGAGGAAGCATCCAAACTTCAGCAGAGAGAGCAAAGAAATACACTAAAGGCATTTTTTCCTCCTTAAACTCTCAAGCCTGCAGGATAGATTTTGTTTCAATTGCATCTTTATAAATAACTTTCTATTTCACACTCACACGTTCATTTTCTGTCCTAGTTAGAATCAATATCACTGATAATTGTCTGTCAGAGTGTTTATACATCACTAGAAGGTGACTAACAAGGGAAAGTCTTTTTCCTTATCAATATTTTTTCAGACCACTTTCAGTGAATTAACCAACGAGAGATGGCAGATTGATGTAGACCGGGTCCTAATTTTTACCCACAAATAACTGCTTTCTCAGAAGGAGAAGCAATCAGATCCTTCCTGGTAGCTCTGACAGCCACAGCAGGAGGGTCACCCCATGGAGCCGTGACCTCTCTTCCTGAGCCATCCTGCCTGATGGATATCTGTGATGCTCCATGGTGGCTGCTGCATCCCTGGCTGCCCTTCGGATTCCTGCTTGTGCCTCCCCCACCAGCCCTGCTCTCAGCAACCTGTCTCCCCAAGGGTGTTCTTCTTCCCTCCTCATCCTCCACCCAGCATGAGTATTTTTGTGGTTGAGCTTCTTATTTGGCCCCTAATCTATGTTTGGAAAGTTTTCTTTATCAGCCAAAGCAACTGTGGCTGGACCTGCTGCTAGAAGGATGAATGAATACTTTGGGCCAAAATGTGCATTTTACTGGTGAGCTGCCCTTCCTCTCTTTTTATTTCTTCCACCTTCCTGATGCAATGGTGCAAAACAGCCTTGTGAGCTCCTCCTCAGCTAGAAGCAGCCAACTTATTTCTCGTTTGTGCAGCACCGAGTGCTCTGGAGCCACTGTCCACTGTGGGGACAGCTGAGACACAGACAGATGAACTGCAGACACCTGAAATATTAACACACACAAACCCCTGGATAGATCCTTTTGCTGAAGCTTCTCCAAGCAGCTCCATGTGATTGCCCAAGGGAGAGAAGGAGCCAAGATGCCCAGCTTGCTTTGGAGGCTGAAGAGCAGCAGCTGATGTTCAGCACCACGCAGCAGCCCTTCCCTACTCGTCTGGAGGGCAGAGTAGTGCTGGGGGCCCGTGTGGCCTCTCCCCCCAGCCCTGTCCTGCTGGTGCCAGCCTGCCGGGACCCTGGAGCGGGAGGATGGCCTCCATCTGCTCCATGCTGCATGGCCCTGGTGACAGATTTGTTTTGTCGCAACAAACGAGCTGCAGGTCACTCGTGTCCTCTGCCGCTCTTCGTGGGGAGCACAAGCCTTGCGCAAGGCAAGTGGTTGCACGATGCTCGGTGGCAAATAAATCATAAGAAATTCATCTACGAGGAATTTCTCTCGCTCCCTTCTTTGCAGAGTTCCCGGGAACCTGTCCAACAAAATAACAACATTTCTGAAAGCAGAGGCAGTAATTTACAGTGGTGTAAATCAGAAACGCTGCCCCAAGCCCAGGGGGTTTGCCCCACATGATTCACGCGCTTGTTTGCAAACATGAACGCCACGGTCCCCTGCCAAAAGGTTTGCAGCCTGGGGAGGGAAGAGGCTGGGAGCAGGAGCACAGAGATGCCATGGCTCTCTGGGACCGTGCTGGAGGTCAGGAACAAAGCTGGGTTCGTGTTTCCCGGATTTGTGCTCTGCTGTTAGCTGAATTGTGCTGCCAGCTCGCAAATGACCCAAAGGACAGCTGGTGGTCCCGAGCTGTGACAGCTCAGAGTCTGGATTCCTGTAGGGGCATTTGTCAATGAGAACTTGGTTCATGATGGGCAAAGTCTCTACCCCTCTTTCCTCTCCTCTCTCCAAGTGTTTTGGGGCTGGTTTTCCCACGTGAGCTTTGCCTCCCGTGGTGCTCAGAGCCACACAGGCCATTTCCTCTGTGTGTGCAAGGGAATAATCACCATGGAAATGAGTAGCTATCAGCAGTGAATCTCCTAATCCCAGAGGATGAACATCAGGCTCAGTCCAAGAGAATGTGGTCCTCCCATCAGCATCTGGTGGCACTGCCAAGTGCCAGTCTCCCCCAACCATGGTGATGCTTGTGAGGGTACAACAAGGGCATTTTGGATGCGGGCTATAGGGTATCTTAGAGAAGAAGAGGGGGAAGAACAACATTTCTACTGTTTTTCCCCCCTTTTCTTGTAGATGTTTTTCTTTTTTGCTTGATCTAGTTTTGTACAATTTTCACAAAGTGTGTGGCCCAATAAATAGGGAAAAATCCCACTGATTTCAAGCAGAAAGGCTGGAAGATTGGGGCCATCCTGCTCCTTTTAGATGACTCGACCACACTCAGGCATTCACTGGAGCAGAAGACGAGTTTGGATGGTGCCTGTAGAGGCAGGGAGTGACATTTGGAGGGGGGCTGGATTCCATGTGCTGGGGTGTAAGGCTTGGGGTTGTGCTGCCACATCTTGCTCCAGAGGAGCCTGTGGGATGCACTGCACTGCTGCTAGAGCCAGTGTGCCCAGAAGCCACACATTCCCACTGCTTGCACCATGTCTTGGGGAGGGTTGCTGGGACTCCTCAGCCCCCGGGGTGCTGCTTTGCACAAGCACTCGTACCCTTGTGCTGGAGGGGGGTGTCCCCGGCCCCTGGTGCCCGGGAATGAGGAATGGCCACTCCCATCACACACACAGGAGATCCCTCTGGTCACCCGGAGGCCAATCCCGTGATTTAAGGCAGGAGGGGATGATTCACTGCTCTCAGCAGTGAATGTGGGTGGTTTGGTTAGTTTCTTAACTCCCCTTTGGGACACTGCCAGGGAGGGCATCCCCGGAAGGATAAGGTGCAGCTGGTGGTGACAGGGGCTTGCAGGAGGGTGGCAGCTCCTGGGAAGGTGAGCAGAGTTCCTCCAGCCAGCCAGGATGCCCAGGTGCAGAGGGAACTCCTGGGATGCAGCTCTGGCAGGGTGCAGAGGGAAAACCTCTGCCAGCAGCCCCCATTACCTTCCATGGCCTTTGGCTGTCCCCGATAAAAATAGCCACTCGCCTCTGTGCTGTGCATGCAGCAAGCAGCTGGGCACTGAGACTTTCTTTTTCAGCTGATTGCGTGGCATCTATTTTAGCAAGTAGCTGCTCTCAAGAGATTTTGCTCATGGGAACACCTGCCCACTGCTGTGCTTGCCCCAGCCAGCCCCCGGGCTCTGCAGGCAGCTGGTGCTCCCACTGTGTCCCTGTCCCGCAGGGCTTGTGCCTCCCCATGAAGCTCACGGCCCTCAGTTGGTCACTAAATTTGTCATGCCTCAGAACTGGGTCTCCCCACGTCACTGCAGGGGATTGGCTGGGCCCTCTGCCTTCTTGGTGAGCATTTCAACCAAAACTTGTTAAAGTAGGTTTGGGAAAGGGGACCCAAATCCTCCCATCATCCTGTGAAATGAACAGGTCCATACTAAAGTCCCAGGGTGGGCTTAAACCTCACTTCAGCTGTGTTGGAGCATTTATAATGCAGGTCCAGGAACTCCACAAAGGGGTGTCCAGGATGGAGCTGTGTTGTGAAGAGACATAAAAATAACACCCTCTCAGCCCACGTCTTGTCTATGGAAACAACAAAGGTGCTGTGGGTAAACTGGTTCTGGCTTGGGAATGGCTCATGTCCATGGCTCATGTCCACAATGTCCTTTCTCCATTGTGCCTTTGAGCTCCAGCCTGTGGCTCCACACAGCATCCCTTTTTCCAGGAACAAGTGCTGATCACGGGAATGATGGAGCAGGCACTTCAGTGGGGTTCTGTGCTGCACCACACAAGGCAAGCCCCTGACCAGCCCTCAGCATAGGTAGGGAAGGAGATAGGGGAGTTAAGGGTCTCTGAGGCTTTCATTTTCAGACACAATCAGGAATTCTGGCTGCCTTCATTGTGGGTTCATCTTAGGACAGCTTCAGCTGAGCTGGCTTGCAGGGGCCATAGAGCTACCTCCTGCTCTAGAAGTCAAGGCCTTTGGAGGCTTTTCAGGTGGGAAAAAAGGAAGTGGGCTCCTCTGCCACTGCTGAAAAATGCAGCCCAGGAATGCAGCCACGCGTGGTCCCCAGAGGCTGCCCATGCTGCAGCCGACCTCATCCTGCCACTGCTGGTTCAGCTGCATCCCCCCAAAACCAAGGGCTGCCAAGCTGCACGAGCAGTGACGGGACACGGTTCTTGTGTTGCAGCTATCCCTGTGTCCCCAGGGTTGGGATGGGCCAGGATGGACAGCTGCAGGATGGAACCTGGTGTAGGGAGGGCAGGGAATGAGCTGCACTGCTGCCGCCTCCCTTTCCTCCTGCCATGTGCCACAGGAAGCACCCTGGAGGAGCCAAGATCCTCCCAACCCCACTCTCTTCGGGCCTAGAGTCTGTTTGGTGGGAAGAGTGAAAGAGGAGAGCAGACAAATGCCTGTGGTACTTCCCGTGGTCAGTAACTGTATCGTCCTTCTTTCACAAGGTCTCCCAAACCCTCTCTCATGGGATCTGCAGACGGAGGCTGGAGGACATCAGCCATCTCTTTCAGGGAGCCAGCAGCCTCCCTGTGGACACAGCTCCTGCCTCTCACGTAGCTGCATGAGCATTGCTCTCTCCCTGGCAGCCTGCCCAGGCACTGCCACAGCTCAGGGGTGGCCCTGAGTCCCGAGGGCTTCAGCAGAGAGACCCTGTCCTAGCACACCCTCTGGTTTTTGGCATCCACAAAGGCCCTGCAACCCCATGACCCCCACCCATGGCCAGCCGACGTGCCACCTGCCCGAGACATGCCTGCCATACCTCTCTGCACCCTTTTGCCTCTGCAAACAAAGCTGTGGGTGATGATGGGAAGCAGTGAGGTGGAGGGAAGGGGTGCAGGACTCCAGCTCGCCTCTGGCTGGGCGAGCTGTTTGCTTGTGCTGCTGCAGCCAGCCCCGGGATGGTGCGAGCCAGCGGCTGCCAATTGACGTCAGAGGAGCGCCGGTGGTTTGCGCGAGCTGAGGGACTGCTTCTGCTCAAGGTGGGTTTCCAACACCACACAGAAATGCTTAATTCTCCCCACTTCCCCTCCCTCTGCTCCAGGAAACAAGTGCCTTATTTCATTCATTGGCCAGTTTGGTTATGGCGTGAATCCTGCCCATATTTTGGCTACTCGGTTGTTTGCTGAGGACCAAGCAGCCCAGATAATACTAGCAAAGAGCAGAGGAGTGAAAAAAGAGGGGGGAAATGGGGCGAAGCCAAGTTTAATCTCCTCTGCTTCAGTTTGGGCCACATGTTTCCAGACAGAACTAAAGCCATATATTTTTAATTCTCACACTGCCTGCAATGTTTTTGAGGCTTGTGAAAAAGTGGGATGCCGAGTTCCTGCCATCCTTCTTCTCTTCCCCTTCAAGTCACTGCATGTTCCGTTCAATGTGTCTGGGCCAAGGCAATTTGTTTGAACTTGCTGCATTTCCCCTTGACCGCTCAAGATTTCCTTTAGCTGCTTTATTTTTATTTTGTATTGCACTTACTAGCTACAACTCCTCTGTTTTTCACTTGTCTCTGGCTGGATTTGACAATGACAGTGTCAGTACATTTTCCATAAGCCCAGACCAACACCTTTAACTGCAACATATCTTTCCAAACTCAGAATGATTCCTACAGGGAGTGCTTGGAGGAGTCAATGCCTCGACTTCCATGGGCTTTGGGTCAGGTCTGCGCTCCCAGATCACTCTGTTCGTGTTGCTTCCAGTCCATGGGGCCAGACCCTTTAAGATTGTCCAAAACAAACACGCTCTGGGTGAGATCAGTGCACAGACCATCACGTGAAAAGCTCTGTGATACCAACTGACTGCGTGTTTGCTTTCATATGGCATTGATTCTTGTTTCCCTGATTATTTTTAGTCTTTGAGGTTGTCCCTTAATCAACCTGCTTTCTTTAATAGCTGGTGTTGCCCCTGGTGTGCTGCAGCAGGGCTAATGATGCTTGGGAATGGGAAATGTGAGTTAGTTTCTCATCCATTTCAATGGACTTGAAGCAGATCCTCATACAAGCACTGAAAGAAAAACCCCATCAAACTCCCTCCATACCAGCCCCAACCAACAAACCAATGTTCCTGTTCATGGGAAAAGCCTTACAGTAAGCTGTGCCATGCTCAAAGACAAATCAAACAAATCTTTATTCCCCTACTCTACCTGCTTTTTCCCTCCAGGCATGAGGATCTGTGGTCCCGAAGCTGTCTGGGGATGAGGAGTGGAGCAAGCCTGGCACTGAGCCCCAGCTGGAGCCAACACTTCAAATGGGGTCAGCTTCCCTCAGGGATGAGGGTCAGCCTTCACACCCTGTGCTCCTGCAAGCCCTGCAAGCCACTCTTTCTCAGTGCAACACCTGAGCACAGAGGGGTCCCTGGTTGTTGTCTGCAGGTCCGGAATTTTCCCTTCCAGGTGTAATTTGGTGGCATTAAGACCAAGACCTGCTGTTCCCAAGGTGCAGTAGCCTCACTTGCCACTTGGGCTAATGAAATCCCCTTGTTGTCTATTAGCAGGCAATTATCCCGTGGGATTTTCAAGCACTGGATCTCTGTAATTTTTTGACAATTTGCTGTAAGAAACAGCATAATCAATGGCTGGAGAACTCAGGAGAAGGCTCAGGAAGCAGTTTGCAAATTGTCGCTCCCCTGCCCTGGCTGAGCAGGGCTGGCTCACACAGAGCCCACAGACCTGGTGCCTTTCCTGGGGTCAGGGGAGGATGTGCCAGGAAAGTCCTGCCTCACTGGAAAATGAAGAAGCAAGAGAAGAACTGAAACCTGGGTGGAGTAACTGAGAAAAGTTTTATTAGAAGTGAAGTGGAGATGCAACTCCTGTTAATTCAGAAGCATAGAATTTTGCCAGCTGAGATTCTACGATTTCCTTTTGTACACAGGAAAAGAAATGCTGAACCTACAAACTGTAGCCTTACCAGAAAATATATATATATGAGTACATCCCATAAACTGCCCTTCCCCATCCCTCCCCTCTCCCAGTCAGGTTACAAAATTTCCTTCCTTTGGTGACAGCAAAGAATCCTGGCTGCCTGGCTCCCCACCTGAGGCAGTCTGGAAGAATTGGACAAGCCATAAAAATACACAAATTTTCATATTCCTAACCTAACAACACTTTGGATCTTGAAAACCCGAAGTGCCTGATTTCTGGGGGTTTATTTTCTGCACATTTTCACTGTTTCTCAGAGCGTTGGCAGGTTTGGGCAGCAAAATGGGGTGGGAGGATTTTGTATTTCCTCTTGGGTCCCTTCGTGTGCGTGCTGCTCTCCTGCCTGGATTCACAAGGTGGAAGGGAAAGTGTAAATGTCTATTTTCTTCCCTTTTCAGTGTGATCATTCCCTAAACTATCCCACCAAATCCCTGGTGACCAGTAGTGTCAGTATAAATGGGGACGGCTGCAGGGCTTGGTTGACTCAGGCACATTATGGATCTGGGACACCATTCCCCTACCCTCCCCGTGTCAGCTCTGGCAGCTGTGGAACTGGAAGAAAATGTCCCAAAAAAGACATGAGGGTGGTTTCCACACGCCTCTGCATGTGTGCAGCTCTGGCTCCAGCAGCGATGCTCCCAGCCAGCCTCATGGAGGACAGATCAGGGAAAGGTGTCCTCTCACCATAGTTTCGTTGAAAGAGAAATCCCACACTGAAGTGAGGAGAAATCCCTCTTCAGTCAGCTTCGGGCTAATTAAAAATAGTTCTCCTTATGAGAGTGAAACGGGGTTAAAACCCTGTCTTGCTCAAATATCTCATTTCCAGGACAAGCAGGGCTCGTAAAACCGAGGGCTGCCTTAATCGGTGTCACTCTCTGTATCTCCTGTAACTTGAGGTCAGCCCAGCACTCATCAGCCATAATCCATCTGACTGAAGGAGAGAGAGGCAGATACTCAAATCACCCTCTGCAGCTTACAGTCTCCTCTCAGAGCGGGCTGCTGCTCACATTTTGTGGCTGACTCTCAGGTGTCTGTGCCAGGCAGGGATACCTTGCTGCACCCAGGTGAAGCTTCAATGTAAAGACGGCTTTGTGGAGTACTGAGGTCACAAATTAAATAGGTATTGCCCACAACTTCTTTAAAAAGAAAGCAAAAAGAAATCGCCAGCTCCCCCCCAACAAATCTGACATCTAGATGAGGCTTTCAACTGTTTGTTTGGACAAAGGCATGGAGACCAGGTACCAAAACCAAAAGAAAAATGTACCCCATCTTTGAAGATGCAATCACTGTTTATGATATTTGGCTACAGAGGCCAATTTAGAAGAGGATAAATGCTACTGAGTAGTGATTACTAGGGGCTGCCATTTAGCGGAAAGCAAAAATCCCTGAGGAGGAGGAACTGCAGCGACCTGAGATGAACTACCCCCAAAATTCACCTTTTTGGGGCCCTTGCTACAGGTTCTGCAGCCACTCCGAAATGAACTGGGGAAGATGTCGCTGGCTGAGGGCGCAGCACTGCCTGACGTGACACAGGACAGGGCTTCCCTGCACCTCAGAACAGCTCGGCCCTGCCTTGGGATTTATGTTACGGACCAACAGGGAGCAGAGATCCTGCGCTGCAGCCGCAGGGTCTCCGGTGCCTCCCGTGCCCGCTGCCTTAAGGAGGCCTCGAGCTTCGCGCTCGGGACCGAGCTGCTGTTGTTCCTCTGCACCTCCCTCGAATCCCCCTAAGCCAACACCCTTCGCTAAGACCGAAAAACATTTTCCAGACGCAAGCATGTGTACGTGTGTGGGTGGGTGGGGTGCAGGGGACTATGAAAATTTCAAGGCGAGGTATGACATCCTGGCTTTCTAAATATAGAGGACCTGAGCTGCGGCTTCTCTCACACGCTAGCAGCGTGCTTTCTCTTTCGAAAGGCCCCCAGAGCAAATACTGCGCTGGCTGGGAGCGTGAAAAAGGAAAAAAAAAAAAAAAAAAGAATTAGAAAAAAATTAGCCCCGCGAGCTGATTGCAGCTCCCGGCGTTGTTGCGCAGAGCTGTTTTTTAGGCAGAGCTCCAAGCGGTGCCCACGCAGAGCCGGCCGGGCCAGCGAGGCGCAGATGGCCGTCACATGAAGGCTGGTGGCAGCCCCGGCGTGGGGCCGCGGCCTGGCGGTGCTTCCCCTTCGCCCACAGCCCCTGGCCTCCCAGGGGCAGCAGGGCAGGGAGAGGGGCACAAACCCTGGCCGGGCTGAGAATGTGACATTTTGGCTCCTCGTGAGGCGCCGCGTCTCGGTTCCCTTTTCGCTGCCGTTATTGTTGCTTTGGTATTTGCATAACGCGACATGGAAATGCCTCGGAGCCAGAGGAAAGTGGTGGCTGCTGCTTCTCCTTTTAAAAACCCGAGCAGTTATCCATGCAACACCACCACTCTCTGCATGCGTTCAGGGTGGAGGAGCAGGCCTGACACCAGGGGGTTATGGCCTTTGGAAAAGTTCTGCAGAACTGAATTTAATCGAGACTGATGATCTCTAAGCCAAGCTATAAAATCCAGCGGAGAGTTATATCCCGGTAATAGACCCTATTAGAGGGTCTAGCACAGTCTATAGAAAGGATCTCCTCTCTATTAAATTCTCTAGGGCTTGAGTTCTCATTTACACAAAGGGCCCTTTTAGCTGTGTAAAATGGCCATAAAGTAGGTGTAAAGATGATTGATGCAGTCTTTACAACCCCTTTACACTGAGAAAACAGTGTAAAGTGGCCAGGGTGCAAATGAGAATCACACCTGGGTTTGTGAGAGTAAATTACATCGAGCCCTTCTCAAATTCTGCGTGTCCATAGAGGTTTAATCCTACCCCTTTCTGTAGAATTCAGCTAGAAGATAAATTTCCCAGGCTTATAAAAAATTACTTTCTTCTTCAACACCTCTGTCCTTTCCAAGCCTTTTAGTCCCAGTCTTTCTCCTGGTGCAGTCCACGTGGACTCTGACACTGGGAAAAGGCTGGGAGGTGTCTGGATATGCTGTGGTAGGTGAAAAGCCTTTAATTAATACTTTCCAAAACTCTTAATCCAAGCAAAATACACATTGTAAAACCATACCCAGGGGGAAACCAGTTCCTAAACCTTCTGTGTCTGTTTCTCCATCTCTCCTGTTTTGATTTTATGCTCTTGAGAGACATGAAAAGGAAATAAAGAAGTTCATCTTTGCTAGATGGAAATGCCCCGTATTTATTCATTAAGCATATAAACCACGAACAGAATATATGATGAATATTGCTTTCTTCCAGAGCAAAGGGTTAAGCTGCATCGTGCTGATTAGCAAATTGAATTCGTGGCTGGACGTGGAGGGTGAGCTGATATGGAGGTGCACAGCTTGTTAAGTGGAGCAGGCTCTGTTATCCAGACCTCCCTTCTCCTCCCTGCCGACACGCCGAAGGCATTTACAGCAGCTCTGTGATCATCCCCGCTGTGTCTGCCGTGCTCCAGAGCAGCCCCAGCAAATCTCAGCCCAGGGGTGAGCAGGCAGAGGCCAGGCACCGCCAGCTCAGCCCCATCCGACAGCCTGGAAGAGCTCAGCACCTGGGAGCCGATGGGAGACGGGGAGTGAAAACATGTGGGTGAGGCAGAGGTCAGAGGATTAAGGAGACAAAGGGCAGCTCTGGTGGAAATGCTGCTGGGCCAGGGCTGGAGTGCTGCACACCAAGCTATCCTCTGAACAACAGGCACGTTTGGGATGCCCGGGGGGGAGCATGCCCTGCTCTGCCAGCAGAGCTTTCCTCTTGTCATGCCAGCCATCGGTGCAGTGGTGAGGGTGGGAGGAGGCCCCAAAGCTCGGCTGTCATTCAGACTCCCTTTGATCCCTTTCCTGTTTCTTGTTATCTTCTGTGTGGAGAGAGGACCCCACATTTTTGGCTGAAGGGAGGGGCAGGTGCAGCTAGGAGGAGAGTACATCCTCTGCCCTGAGCTTCCACAGAGAGCAGGGCTGGAGGTGTGTGTGGGATGGGGGACAAACCTGAGTACACCACAGGTGAGAGGCACACCTGTGTGCCCATCTCCAGGCAGGACGGCCCTGGCACAGGTCTGCGAGTGCTGCTGGCAGCACGTTCCACCAGAGCCCTGGGAGATGGGCTGGTTCCTGCCAGATCTCACTTGGATGGCCCCAAGGAGGAGTCTGTCATCACCAGCCTGCCCTCCCGCTCCTCTCCTGTCTCAGCTTGCCCCAGCAGTGCCTGGGAGGCAGGCTGAGGTCTTTGGGCGGGTGGTGACATGGGCACCCTTGCAAATGTGCCCTACAGCCAGGCTTGGGAGTGGTTGTTACCTACAGGTGCAATAAAAAAGGCCATTTGGAAGCATATCTCACAACCCCTCATCTTCTGCAGCTCCTCGCTTTGTGGCTTGGCAGAGAGCACCTTGGTGATGCTATGTCTACTCCAGAGGCACTTTCCATGACTAAAACTACAGCCCATACACCCAGCAGTGTTCTAGGTGGGTCACAGGAGACCTCGCTATGCTTCTGACCTGGGAGGCTTGATGGTCCAGCCCCTGGATGATGTGTGATCACCTTGTGGAAGGCAGTTTTTTGGTAGGACTAGAGCTCCTTAGACAACTAGGTTTTTGCCAGACTGGGTTTTTGACTTTGTGACAGCTATTTTTGCTGCAGAAATGGTTTTTGGTTTTTTTTCTTTTAAGCCTTATATAAATTTCATTTGCTTCCTCTCAGCTAATGATTATGGCACAATTTTTCTGGCATGTGATTGCTCCACCCCACCTCAGAAACATCCTTGTTCTGGCTGGGATCGGGAAATCCCTCGTCATGGCAGGGTGTGAGCACCAGCTGCCTTGCTCTTGCACAGATATGGATCAGGAGGCAGTGCAAAATTCTGCCAGTTAGGAGTTGCTCCTAAATTTAGATGTCCATGCTGTGCAAGTGGAAATAGCAGCTCAAGGGACAAACCAACATACTTGCCTTGGTATAAGGCTACTAAGATGTAAAGCACTTCTGGAGCTTCACTTTCAGTCTGAAAAAGCACTGCTTGAATATACTTTGTTTTTCCCTGCTCATTAAGAAATCATTATTCTGTTGCCCTCATCACTATCAAAGATGTCTTTGGGAGACTGGCAGTCTCTTCTTGCTTCCCTCCCTCCACCCCATTTTAAAAACATTCATTGTTGCAGGGATATATCTTTCAGAGCTGTTGGCCCAACTCCACTGCTGGTGTGTAAGGCTGATTGTCTTGAGAGGAGTTACACCAAAAATGCATTTGGCCTTTTGTGCCTGGAGTATAATTGGTGGAACTGGCTAAAATCCGGGTTTGTCAGCCTGCAATTAGAGCAATATGGACACAGTTGTCAACATGACTCGTGATTTAGGGTCCCTCCACTTTGGGAGTGCAGCTCGAGGTTCCTTAAACTGATCTTTTCTCCCAGACTTCAGAAATCTGCCTGGGGTCTCAAGCAGGACCCACCAAAAAACCTTCAGTGAACTCACTTGTATTTCTTGTTTATTAGTAATTCGGTTAGGTAGCCTATATCATTAATCACTCTGAAAAGTTATATGTATATTTTATATGGCAGCCATTAATATATTCACTTTGGTGTTGGTCTCAACCTGCATTGGAAGAGGTCTTGACCTCCCTCATTACTTTCCTGAATGTTAAATTCCCATCAGGTTAGTGTGGATTACACCCAGAGCACCAAGATATGATATATTCCCGAAGCGTGTTCCCACAGATATAATTAAGCAGTTTGGATCAGATCCTTATCTGGTAGAAAATGGCATAGCTTCTCTGAAGGCAAGAGGGAAATGGACCCTATTTTGTGATGGCCGTAGCCCTGCAGATGAGTTCCCAATGATTTTATCTATGGCTATTAAAGATCCTCTTTGGGGAGCATTTGTACAGCCGCATCTTTAGGACTCTGTGACCTCTAGCTAATCTCACAAGAGGCCCTTTCTCAAGAGCAGCCGTACGAAATGCTCTTAAAATGATTGAAAAATGTATTCATTAAAGCCGTGTGAGCGTTTTTCCTCATCACAAACCTTCCAAGTGCCCGTCCCTCCGCGGTGTCTGTGGTTGCAGTGTCCATCCCTGGCCACAACCCCTGCCAGCCCGGACCCTACACCTGCTGCCTGGGGCCGTCGGCGGCCGTGAGGGGCTGGAAGCGAACGCCCACGTAGAAGACCTGGTAGCGGTGCTTCCACACCACGAAGCACGTCAGGAGGCACACCAGGGCTGCCACCAGGTTGAGAGCCATCTGCAGAAGGAGGTACAGGCTGAGCATGCTGGTCAGGCTGCCGCAGTCGGCCGCGCCCTGGTACACGAAGGTCCGGCCGAGGGGGTCTGCAGTGTCCAGTTTGCACTGGCAGGACTCCAGGATGGCGTCACAGGTGAACCTGGTCAGCTGCAAGTAATGGTGTGCAGCAAAAGCCACTGCCAAAACACAGGCAACCAGAGCCAGGGCACTCAGGAGAAAATACAGCAGCTGAAAGAAAGGAAAAAAAACCCAGAACATAAAAACCCTTTTTCCAGCTGCACAGAGATTGAGGAATGTGTGAGGAGGGCATGCAGGTGTACTTTGCAGGGATTGCATACCCTCAGTGCACTATCTGGAGACTGGGTCCTTCAACAACTGCAAGGCTCCTTATGATGAGAAGTTCAGCAGGTCATCTCAAGAACTTGCCTTGCATGTTTTATATGGGTACTGCCTTGCGATTTTGAAGCCTGGTGACCACCAAGAAATTGGTGTGTCTATACATCAAGAAGCTTTATAGAGAGGGAGGGAGCATTTTCCTCTCCAGTTACACCTGCATTGACAGGACTCACGGTCATCATCTGAGATAAGTTAGTGCCTGGAAGCAGAGCTGAGCAGACTGAACCTTGGGCTGCCATCTTACCCAGGCTGTGCTGAGCTGCAAGTGTTTCTGAGACTTTGCTCCTGTGTTATTCCCGGCTCTGGGTTTGCATGCCCAAACAAATCTGATTGACACTTGCAAATCAGGCAGTGGGGTGGCTGATCTCCCGCTTGTGGCCCTGTGGATGCAGCAAGCCTGTTTGCTTCCCAGGCCCCACTGTGGGAATGCAGATCTCCACCAAAAAGATTCTGCTGTGCTCGGTCTGCTTCCAAAACCTGTCCCATAAACATGGGGAAGTCTTTCAGAGGCGTGAAAGAGCAGCAAGCACCTTTCTTTTCCCAGTGGTACGGTGTGAGAAGGACAAGGGTCTGCTCATCACCTCCACTGCTCTTCACAACAGTGGCAGCTTCAAAATAGCATGGCTTTTATCAAGGGTAGCTCTGCAGAGTCCACCCCCACAGACACATGGAAACTGGCAGCAAGTCAGAGCCTTTGACACTCCGGGGTGCACCTGAGAGCTTTGGATACCAGCACATATGGACTTCCCTTTGCTTTTGATAGCTGGAACTGGCAGGTGCTGCACTGCATACAAAATATGTGTGAATGTATATTAAAATCGTCTTCTGTGTTTAGCCAAAATTGCATTTTTTGGTTCTGTTCAGCACTGTAAAAACATTTATTTTCCTTGGCGTCTTATCTGTCAGACACATGGCATGGTTGGGAATCTGTTATTTTAAACAGCATCTCCTTTCTCTCTCTCTCTCTCTTGACCTCAATACTGCAAGCAAAATATCAATATAAAAGCATTTTTTATGACCTTGAAACTCTAGGTATGTATGTCCTGATAAAATTCACACTCCTGGTGTATTTGTCTTATGTGTACAGTGTGAATCAATCTTCTCTTTGGTTTCCAGCTTGAAAAAAAAAAATATTTGGGATTATTGCAGGTCCTAAAGCAATACATACATTTTCCCTCTCGTATCACCAAATTCTTACAGAAAGATCTTAGTTTCCAAGACTTGGCTACTATTAAATTTAATGACTTCCCCTGCAGCTTTAAACCAAGGGCAGCTTCAAAATGAGGGTGGCTCTTATTAAATGCAATTACTTTGCCCCCACAGCTTTCAAGGGGAGGGTCCATGGGAAAGGTGAAGCTGGAAAATGGGGCCACCTCCTCATATAAAGCAGACAGAAGATGGAGTGCTGCTGACTGATGGACCCCCTGCAAACCAAGATGTGGTAATTCATAAGCCAATGGCATTATTTTAAAAGATAGTGCAAATGTGTTTGGTGGGGAAAACAGAAAATGGACAAATGTTGGCTGTTCTGTGATGTGCAAGTCCTGCTGGCACTCCCTGGACTCAGCCCAGCAGAAGACAGAATCAGGCCTCCCTAATAGATGAAGTACAAAGCCAAGATTATACCATGTGCCTGATTCTCCCTTGCCAGGTGTTTTATTTAGCTGCCAACTTCTATCCAAAGTCAGGCCACAACAGCATGAAATCCACAGCCTAATCCATGTTCCAGGTACAGTTAGGGAGAATTTGTCTGCTGTGTTCCTAAAGGGAAGGAAATCTCAGAATCTGCATACCCAGGCAGCTCTTACAGCAATCCTTGGAGGAGTAGGGAGATGCATGGGGGACACAGGGCGATTTCCAAAATGCCTGTTATTCTCAAAAGATGTTTGCAGAGGAATCTCTCTGCGAGCTGCTGAAAATGAACACATTTCCAAATATCAAAGGTGAGGCAAATGCAAGCACTGCCTCTGAGGGAGCACAAGACAGTGAGTGCTGAGATGCCATCAGCAGATTAATCACATGCCAGACCTGGAGGCAACTTCAGCATCACAAACACAACTGTGTGGTGGGATCTGCCCAGGAGCCAGGACTTGCCACTGGAAAACTGTTTCTTAACAGCTTCAGAGAGATAGGCACTGCAACTGCTGCTTAAATAGAAGGAGAAAAGGGAAGTGGGGAGAGACAGTGTGCAGTGAGGTCAGAGCATGGTAGCTCATCCTCCTTCGTGTTCCTTGTATGAGGAAGAGACACTTTAGCAATATTTACCGGCAATAGCTTTTCTCCATGACTAAATTAAAATAAATAACAGGAACATGGATTAAGTTCCTCATGGAAAAGGCTCTTCATAGTTACCAGAGGTGAAAGCAGAGGGGTTTGCAGAGGTGGATCAGGAGGCCCTTTTTGGGGGCGGTGGTGGCTCAGGCATGAGCCCCTGGAAGGAACAGAAGCTGTGGTGTGTCACGGCGTGGGCTGGGCACGCGGGAGCAGAGGGTGTTGCTACCCTGGGGGTGCCGTGGGGAGGAGCGCAGTGAGTGATCTGTCAAGTGTCAGCACACAGCCCAGGAAGTCCACAGGACAGCTGGAGATTTTCCTGTGTGGCACTCCTGAGGGGCACAGCCTCCCTCCCTTCGGGTGGGCTCCCTTCCTCAGGGACACGTGATGAGCTGTGGGGACCCACATCAGTCTTGGGAAGGGATTTCTGCCGAAAGCAGTTCTCACACCTCCTTCTTTAACAGGATCCAGGGCTCATGCAAATATGAAATGAAAGAAGCAGCTGCCTAGAGGGAGGAAGGCAGAGAGGACTGCACAGGTCTCAGCCTGTTTCCACCCCGAGAGAGTTGCTCGCAGTGGTCAGAGGGTCACCTTGAGGGTTGACCCAAATCCCCCAGGCCTCTGTGTGTGTGTATGTGGTCCTCCTCTCACAGTGATCCTTGGGCTGTGCAAAGGAACTTGGAGTGCTTAATGCACTCCTGGGAAGCTCAGCCAAGGTTTTCCTGTAGGATGATGCTTGGCTGGTGGGAACCAGCCACCAGTGTGAGGGCAGGACCCGGGCAAGGCATCCAGACCCTGTAAGGGCAGTCGGAGCAGATTGGGCTGAACCCAACTGCAGGGCTTGATGAAGCATCAGGCCCTCAAGGAGAAAAGAACAACCCACTGAACCATCTGTGTCAGGACTGTAATCTTTCATCCTCAGCCTTGTCATAGCTAATGCTCATTTGTAGTTCAGAGACAGCCTTTAACATAAATTCAAAGATTTGAGAAGTGGTACTGGAGATGCAGATGAGTCCTATGTGACTAAAGCTCCTATTTTGTTAAAATAGGTATGAGCCCTACAGCCAGAAGCCATTTGTCCTGTTATCCCAAACTGTGGGATAATAGCTCCCAGCAGGGACACGGGGCAGGAGGATGGGAATGATGCAGTTCATGCTGCACTAGGAAATGCCGGGAAGGGGGATTTTGGGGAGGAGGGTGCTTTGGGTAAGCAAGAGTCCATGGCAATTGACTGAACCAGGGAGATTTAACTCTAATTCTGCCAGGTAACGAGGAACAGCCCATTTTCCATCACCTCGGGAGCAATTCCAAAACGCCTATTTCCTTGCAGGGAGCGGTGGCTCACATTCCATCAGGGTGGGTGGTGTCGCCGAGGGTGGCAGAGACATCTGAGCTGCCCGTTCCCGACACGAGGGATGACTCCCTTCCTGCCGGGATGCCAAATGCGATGTAATGCTGCGGGGCAGGCAGTGAAAAGCCCGGCGTGGCAGCCCCCGCCCAGCCCAGTAACCTTCCTCGGGGGCACAAAGGTGACAGGGCACAATGTACAGGCAGTCACAGGGCAGGCGCAATTGTTCTTCTCCCTTTCTTTCTTTAACTACGGGAGAAGCTCGGGAAAGACACAAAAGGCACACCGGGGTCTAATTTCTAAGGGAGGATGGATGCCAGGCTTTGAAAAGCTGCTCCTTGCATTTTGTTTCCTCCTGCCTTTTTCAGTTAATAATCACGGTTATTTTGTGCTGCTTGCATCGGTATTTTTCTCGGTTATTATGTGTCTGCAAAATATTAAGAGCCCTGAAAATTACAATAATAAGGAAAAATAGCCCAGGAAAAATGGTGTTAAAAACAAGCGCTCTCAGCCTTGCTCTTCTAGTTGCTCAGTGTCAGCAAAGCAGTTTTGGAGGCAAAGGTGGAGTATGGTGCAGTTCCTGCAATGCTCCAAAGATGGGAATTTGCTTTGTGAGAGAATGCATGTCCCCATGATTTCCTAGTATTTTCCCATTAAATATTAAAACTTGGTTTAAGTGGACATATTTTATGCCCCCCTACTTCTTACCTTGCTCACTATCTCCACTTAGTCTACTTAAACTCTCTGAACATTTCTCAGATTCTTCCAGCTTTGTCTATATTCCTAAAACATGGTGAATAAAATGGTATCTCGTTCTGATTTGAATTAGAGTTTCCCCTTTATAGGATACAGTTTCTTCTTTGGCTGCCTGGAAAGTAAAGGAAAACCATTCCTGCATTTCAGGTGCATTTTCACTTCTTTTCCTGCGGTCTTAAAATTATCCCCTGAATCAACCTTTCTGATTATATTTAATGACATGAGAAGCAAAAAAAGAACATTGAAAAAAAAGTTAAGGTACCTTCACTGTGAACTGCACACACGTCTTCTCATCGGGTTGGTACGAAATACAGAGCATAACAAATCCCACTAAGGACACCACGCAGACCTGCAAGGGAAGAGATGTAAAATGTGTCAAGGTTAAAAAAACCCTACAAAACACAAAAATACTTTTTTTTCCCTTTCCCTCAAGCCAAGACACCTTTCTGTGTTAGCAGGACCATAACTCAAGAAGCAGTGTGGAAGCAAAGTCATCAAAGACACAGCACAGCAACAGCCCCAGGGATGTGTGTTGAGTTTTTGCCCATACAGCTATCAAAAAAGAGCAAAAGGCCTCTGAAGTTGGGCTTGCAAGCCCAAAGAGCACCATCCTATAGCTCTGGGTGCTGACAGGTTTTTATGTCACCCATGCAAGTTGTAAATCATTAAACCATGGCTGTCACTGGGTAAGAAGCAGCACAGGTTATAGCAGAGGCTTTCATCCTCTTCTGGAGTGGACACCTTACTAACGAAGATATCCATCTCCCCTGCCATCTGAAACTGTGTTTTAGCCCTGTGGTAAATTGCTGAAAGTTAACAGTAATGGAAAAGCATTTGCACACTTGATTATTCATGTAGCTGTCTTTATTATTAACTGTGGATCTGTCTGCTGGAGCAGGTACTCATGGGTAGGCATCTTCCAGCCAGGTAAGAAGGGAAGATCCTGCTCTGAGGAGATAGCCCAATAAATGTGATTTGGTTTTTTTGTGTTCAGAAAACACAGCGTGTCTGCACACTGGGCCTGTGCACTCCAGCCAAGTGCTCTCCTCTCCCACGTTTTGGAGGACCAGCGAGCAAACCTCAAAGGACTCAGGAGCAGCAGACTGCTGCTTTTTGGCAGTTCATCCTCTGGATGGAGGAGTTGGGTACTCAGGCACCAGGTGAGGGCTCCCTGTGGGGCTGGATCTGGGCATGTGAGAGGCTTTTGGCAGCTGGAGCTGTGTTTGGAGGAATCTGTGCATGTTTGAGCTGCCTTGGAAAAACAGGTGAATTAATGGCATGCACATGTTTTTAAATGATCCTTCAAATCACACCTTTAAAAGCCATTTTAGGGGTGATGAGCCTTACTGGGGAATTCCTGTGAGATCAGCCACTGTCCTTTCAGAGGTCCTCTCTTCACGCAGGGCCAGGAGCAAGTCTTGGCCTCCCTGCTAGGAGCATCTTGGTTAGAAATGACAGCTATTCAATTCTCAGTGACTACAGCAAGATTCTTCTTTTCTTTTTTACCTGTTCCAGTTTACTTCTGGAGTTTGGAAGAATTGTCATTAATTTGAGGCTTTCTGTTTTCCCAGAGCAGTGGGATTTGCCCTCTCTGGCCAGAGTGGGGCTATGCCATGGAGATTCCTGCAGGAGTTTGGGGCTCCATCACAGCCCCATGCCCACCTGGATGCCCTGGAAGTGCTGCTCACACTCAGATTTCCAGCTCAACAGGGAGCTTGACCTGCAGTGAAAGATGCAGAGCTGTCCTTTTGGGCAGCAATGGATAAACATGTTCCTTTTATGATCTGTAGCAGAAAGCATCAAGCTTTTTGCACATTGCTGGTGTAAGGCCCAGGACAGCAGCCTTGTAAAGGAAAAGTGCCTCCCAACACACACAGAGCTGTGTCCCTCAAGAACCTGGGTGATTAGTAACACTTTTCCCCATGAAGTTTTGTTTTATTTCATGTCACTTCAGTGGGACATGAATAGGAAGTATTGCCCGAGAACATTTCTAAAGTCAGTATTATTTACTCCTTTCCATGTCATGTGTATTTATATTCTGGTCCTGTGACTTACACACGGCCTCCAATTTATTTGTTTCTTTCTTTGTGTTGTTGACAGCCGTAGCTGACAGGGTTGTCTGGGGAAAAAACAACCTTTCTTGTCAAAGGTCCTCCAGTGCTGGGGCTTTTGCCCTGTAGTGCTTCTGTGTGACTCAACCATGTTTTATTTCTCAGGATTAATCGCCTATGTCCTTGGTCCCTTGCACTGTATATTAATCTTTTAATTCAATTAACACGCCCATAAAACTTAAATCTTAAGAGATCCTATTGCTGATAATAGCCAAATGATGAACTGCCCCAGTGCCAGTAACTGAAGGAAAGAATGTGCAGAAAGAAGTACTAAAAAAAAAAAAAAATCTTAAATACACTATCTTAACATCATATCCCCAAAATTCATTGCAAATCATACAGGCTTCTCACATCAAAGCTGGACCTAAGTATTTTCAGGATCTGGTGCTGAAGGATCTTGTTATGAGCAATAAATCAAATTTGCTTTGCTTCAGCTACACTAGTGGGCATTTACACTTGCAGGGAGCGAGAGCCAGATTTGCCTCCAGGTGACTGCCATGAGACATCATGGGACTGTTGCCACTCCCTCCTTCCCCTTCCATTTAGCCACAGAAGGCCGACAGAGCTGCATTCATTTCTGAGGGGAGAGACCAACGCTGGAATTTTCTCTCTGCCGTCAAGTGCCTCAGACAACTTTTGCAAAACTCCTGCTGGCTTCACACGTGGCAGGATCAGACCTCCCTCTTCAGAAAGCTTCCCATACAAAGGGCTATCAGTTAAAAGGAACTCTATTCCTGCACACACTTTCTAAAGGTCCTCTGGGATTTAAATAATATACTCAGGGACACTTGAAGAGGCACATTTGTAGAGAGCTATTTATAAAGGATTACACTGGGTCAGGATTCTGGCAAGTCTTGGCCAGGATACTTCGGAAAGCTTAAGCATTTCTCTTATAACAATACAGTAACTTTTTTTTTTTTTTTTTTTAAACCAGAGATGTGTATCTTTCTAAATGGCAGTAAAAAATAACATGGCTGAGAATTATGACCCACATATGTTTAACATTTCAGCTCTTTAAAGGTAAATTCACTCCTTGGAGGAAACCAAAGCGTGGAACATTTATATAGGAAACAGCTCTATGCTGCTATTTTATACATTATTAATAGATCAGCTTTGAATTACACCTGTGAAGCGTAACATAATAACTATAAAAATCCTCTGGTAAGTCGTTTTTAGGAGCCTCTAAGTAACTAAAACAGCTTCAGGCACGTTACAGGTGCTGTTGATGCTGATTGCTAAGTAGTATTAGGTAATCCTGCATCCTGGTGCTGCAGCAGCCACGGCCACGTCCCAGTGTGAAGCACACATTTCCCATGCCTTATTGACTAAGCACACAACATAAAATGCAATTGAAGCTGCTCCAGCACGGGCTGGCCACCAATCGATGTGCATTTGTTACACAAATAAAACAGAGTCGGTGAGACCTGCAGGATGGCATTTAATTAGATCAGCTCTGGTCAGCTGTTAGCCAGAAATCCAGGAATATGCATTTCTGTGCATATTTCAACTCGGGTTTATTTCAAGATCCTGCTTCAAAATTTCCATATGGACTAACACACCCCTTGCTGAATAGGTAGTGACGTGAAAGGTTATCCAAGGGAAGAATTTAATTTTGGAAAGTGCTGTCTACAAAAAGACCCAAATGTGATACAGAAGTATTTAGGAAAGGTAAAGATTTCATTTTGCTTAAGGCAGAGCCTGTGAAATCCCCCAGTTCACAACCCAGGAGAACAGCTATTTACTAACACAGGCCAAAGAACTTGAATATTTAGGCTGTACAAAATTTTTTAATACTATTCCTTTTTTGGGGGAAGAAGCAGATATTCCTTCTATTGGGCAGGAACACCTCAGGGCTGAAGAGTGACTTAAGAATTACTGGGTTTTTTTAAGCCACAATCAGAATAGGAGGGGAAATTTTCCAGCTTGCTCCCACTCCAAAGGGGGCAGGAGCCTGTTGTCCTGTTACTCCATCTGCTCCTGCAAGGATTCAGCACAAGGTGTACGAGAAGTGAGGGCACCACGTGGCAGGGATGAGGAAGGTTGTGTGTTCTGTGTAATTAGGGAAAATATGAACACGTAGGGCACAAATTTCCGCTGTGGTTTGCACTCATTATCTTTGCACGCTGACACATTCATGTGGTTTGCTTTATTCCGACAGATTTCAAAACCACAGATTGCTCTAATCTGTCTCCATCTCTCCCTTGTATGCCTGTGAAACTGGTTTTCCTTTTGTTATTGCTACAATTTCAGCCCAAATGTAGAATAGGTGGTTTTCTCTAGCAAAATACCTCCTACCCAGAGCATCTCGGAAACCTTGGCTCCTGAGGCTGGTAAAGCAGGAGGGTTGGAAACATCCACCAAGACATGAGGGCAGGAGACAAAAACCTAGCTCTAAGAAGCATCTTGGGTCTGTGCCACATCACAGGGCAAATGCTGCAAACACTCACAAAGACACAATATAGCTCATCTGCTCTTTAGGTGGGAGCTTTGTTAGCGAGGACCTCCTGCCACAATTTTTAGGGGCAGAAAGCAAACACACTGCAGAACAAAACCTCTCCCAGGTGCACCTTGCAGTGCCACACAGCACTGCTGAGGCCCACAGGAGGACTCTTCCTATTTAATAAGAATTTAAACTCAAACTTCAGGAGAAAAATTGCAGTTAATAGAATTAGGAAGACATTTCCATTATGGACAAGTTATTTTGTAGCTGCTCATTTAGAGACACTGGGGATCTTTCTGGTTTTAGGGACACAGATAAAGAATGATCTCTTGTAGCTATCTCTGGAGTTTCTGGCTCTCCCTCAGAGGTGATACTTGGCTTGATGGTTCTCCAACTTTATCAGATATGGCAAGGCTTAGCTCCTGCCTACACCTTTGGACAAGCCACTTTATCCACCAAATCCACTCCCACTGGACACAGATTCTGATGCAGGAAAGAACCTGTCGCGGTTGGCTTTGCCATTATAAACCTGGACCACCTCTGGTGCCAGACATCTCTACAGGCTTTTGCAGACTGAAGTTCATTTGTTTTACGAGGTTTGAGGAAGCTGTGATGGAAGTGGCTGCTGCAGGCAGCTTTCACTGCCAGCTTTTATCAGCCTCAGGTCAGCCTGGGTCTCACTGCCACATGTAAAAGAAGCCAGTCTGCAACACAGAGGTACTGTGCCCCAATTTTTTTTACCCCTTATAGAGTTGTTAAATTTAAGGACAGTCTCATTGCATATAAATTACTTCCAGAAATAATAGTTATAATAATAATAATAATAATGACAAACCTGTATATTGTGGTTGCAGGCAAAGGCCATCATCATCTAGAAAATCATTCTTTTAACAGCCATAAACCCCACAAAAGCTGCCCCACCTACAGAAGAAAATAATCATGTCTTTTCTACAGGTCCCTTCAAGCCATGCAATAATATACAGTAGCAGGTCCACAACTTTCTCTTAAATCCTGTAAAGTCATCAAAACCCTACAAGAACATCCACAGTCAAATGAAATGCTACTTTTTCCATAATGATCTTTGCTGTTTAGGTCAGTTGCTCATCACTTGTGCTAAGGTAAGATTTAATTCCTGCAGCAAAGGCTACAATTGCTTACACAGCCCGGAGCTGCAGCAGCAGTCCATTGCTTCTGTAAAACCAGAAATACAGTCCTGGCTGAACAACCCCTGAGGGATCAAAAAAATAAAGTAAAATTAAGAGTTCACAGAGCCAGCAGTGATTTTCAGCCTGAGAAGTGCAGCATGGCTTTGAGTAGTCGTGAGCATCACTCGTGGTTTGAGGTGTGTCTGGGACTATGAAGCTACAGAAAGCCAACATCTCCATAGTCATGAGGCTACCTGGGCTGGGGAAACCTGTTTGAAATACCTCTCCAAATTTTACCAGGCTTTTTGCACAAATTCCAGCCAGGAATTCTGCAGTTAAACTGTGGCCTAAGCCACAGAGTGGTCCAGAATTAGAGCAGCCCCTGGCCAGGTATCAGACACAGCTCAGGTGTGCAGTTTCCTTCTCAAACCATTCCTTCGCAATCTTTGAACACTTCTTCCCATCAAAGTTTTCCACTCTACACCAGAGCAAAACAAAAGTGTGGATTTCACTTAATCGATGCATAGTTACTCTTGGAAGAGGATGAGATTTAATGGCAGAGGGCTCTGAAGAGTCCTGCCCTGGTGCTACGCATGACTCTAAACAAGCACTGGCCTCTTCTTCAAGGCAGTCCTCCCTCAAACCTTTTGATTTCTGCCCATGGCTAATTGAAGCTGGCCTGTATAAAAACATGTGGATGCCTACACGACTGCAATTTCCACTGGCTGCTTTGATGGCCCCAGGTTTTAAGAGTCACCTTCTACTAAAAATTGAAAACAGTTTCCCTAAAAACAAGCAAAACTTATAGAGACATAAACGTTTCTGACTCCAGGTTGATTAGGCTGATTTTTCAGTTAAAAGTCTACCTGCTTTTTGTACCACACAGCCCCAAATCAGCCTCACCTCTACCAGGGCAGAGAAGCCAGTGCTTAAGGGCTGATGCCAAAAAGCCAGAAGCCATGGCCATCTTTCGAGTAAAACTCAGGGACCCTCTGGCCTGAGGAATCACCTGGGGAGATGGAGAAGGGTTGGAGCATAGAGAAGTGTCAGAGCTTCTGGGCTGGGGGGTTTAGCCCATGGCAGATCTTTTGGGATCCTTTTTGCAATAAAATCAGTGGCAGCTGGAGGCACAGTTGCTGCTTGTGAATCAGATTTTTTTAAATGTTTTTAAAAGTCCTAATTTTATGAACATCTATACATATACATTTAAAATAACTTCCTGACAGAAATAATAAACACCCTGGATAATCATTTCTGATGAGCACTTCTGTAACTTTGTTAACTGCCTGAGTCTGCAAAAGAAGGCTGAAAAGGGAGCTTGCCCATGAAAACTCTGATACTCTCCACTTTTGATCGCACTGGAAATAATCTAAAGTAGGTTTTTCAAGGAGAAATACATCATTACTTCTTCTGGGTGTCAAAAGGCCACAAGCTAATGAAAAAGAATGAAAAGGATACCATTAATATCTACCATCTCTGCAACACTTTTCATCCCAGGATCTCAAAGCAAGGGGTGACGGATGGCCACTATTAACCCCACTTTACAGGGGAAATAACAAAGTCTTAGCAAGGTTAACTAACTTGCCCAAAGCTATGCACCGAGCCAGTGGCAAGACATGGAAAAAATAAAGCCCTGCACTCACGAGTGGGTTTGTGAAGAGTTTGTCCAAACTCCTGCAAAGCAGCAAGAAGGAAGAGACGACCAGGGAGTCCAGCCTGTGGTTTGGGGAGTTCAGGACAGGTCTCATGGGCAACTGCTTCAGACCTGGGCACCTTCAGTGTAAGTAGCTCCAGGCAAGTGAAACAAATGCCACACTCGCTGCTTTTAACTGCCTTTATCTGCCCATCCTTAGCAATGGGGCAGAGGCTTTTTACAGGGAATGTGCTGCTGAAGCCAAAGCAGAAGTGGTAAATCACACAGGCTCCGTGGTTTCTGTCCATAAAACTTTCCTTTGTTTTCTGACCAATGCCCCACACATTTTGGACTAAATGCATTTTGGTTTTAACTGGTTTTCACGGTGGAACACTCTTGGTGCAATGCAAGTTGCATCGTTTCCTTCTGCAGGGTCTCAGGAGGGAAGGGATGGTGCTCTGGGGAGGGAGCACTCTGGGCTTGGAGCCCTCCTCCCCTCCCTGTTAGAGGCTCACTGTCCACATTTATTCCCCAGGATGGTGAACCTTATCCCTGGCCTGCCCCAGCCTCACAAACCTACAGAGTCTGGTTTTGAACCCCTTTAATTCAGCCTGCCTTGCCTGGTTTTCCTTGCTAGCATTTTACACAGGCCTCTCCTCTAAAAACAGTTCCTTTCCATTCATGGTTATGCACTAAAGCACTTGATTTTCAGCAAGGAATGGTGTCACCATTTTTCCACTAATAAAGAATTTAAAAAAACAGCTTTCAATCAATCAGGGTCTATTTAACACATTAGCAATTTTCCTTCATTTTTCTGTCATTCTGCATTAACAGCTATGGGGTCAAATCAGCCTGGTGTAATTCCAAAGGAGTAACACCAGGAATGAGCTTCGCCCATTATATCTAATGTTGCTAAAAAGGTCTCGATAATAGATTTTTTAAGTTCTTGATTTGGAATACTAATCAAGTCCTTTAAAAAGAGCACTTGAGTGGGATGCTACTAAAACAAATATGCTCTGGTATTTTACACCACATCTTTCTGTCCTGTTGCTCATTTCTGTGTGAATATATGAGTTTTGGGACGTCACTTTCTGCCGTGAGGTTTGTTCTCGAGCAGCGCACGGGTCATCCATCCCCTGTCTAACACCTTCCATGCAGCCCAAGAGCCAGCCCACAGCACATCCAGCCACATGCAGGTCCTAGCCAAAGGTTCTCCTTCATGGACCAGTTTTCCCCAGCTCTCCAGAGGCCAGTCCTTGGCACAGTCCTCACCACAGCTCACCACAGCACCCTGTGACTGCACACCTGGAATTTCCAGCTCAGCAGCTTCTGGCCATGTCTACCTGTTGTCCCAGTGGGCACCAAGTCCCCCCATGGAGACACCACAGCACAGGAGCAAAGTAAATGCAGCACCATGTGGTACCTCCTGCATTTTGCCCCTCAGATGTGCTCTGCACTGCTCCGCTGGTGCTACAGCCAGTGCTCCACACAGGCTCTGCTGTCGGGAGGTCTGCGTCTGCCCCACCTCTTCATCCTCTCCTTTCTAGCGCCAGTTTCATTTTCCCTTCCCTCTCACGTGGAGTCAGACCCCTCCTTCCCTTCTGCTTTGGGCTGAGGAGAGCAGCGTGGTTGCCCAGGAGCCCACCTGGCCACCTGCCCCCGTCCCTGTCACACTCATCACCCTGAGGGTAAACAGGGGGGCACCAAAAGCCATTTTGAGCCAGGGAAGAATCAAACCACACTTGAGTGTGCTGGTGACTCAACATGTCACCAGAGTCCTCCAGGTGAGAGTCACCATCTGACTCAGAGCGTAGGTGCAGTCACCCTTCCCCACGGGGCCCTTCCTGCAGCCACAGCCTGCCCTGCTCCTCCCCACAGCCAGGGGCACCCTGCAACATGAACCAAAACATAGCCCTGGCTCCCACAGCCAGCACACAGTCCCAGGAAATGTTTCCCCAGGGGTCATCCTCCAGAGTGCAAAATGTGACCACCAACCACAGCTGAGAGCTAAGTCTTGCTCCGAGTTGGGAATTAGCTCAGGAACACACATGGAGAATTATTCCTGATTTTCAGAGGGGAGCTCTGAAAGTGACTGAGCTTTGACTCATGTGGGCATCTAAATGTCACTACTGCCAGCAGCTGCTGCTAAAAGCAACAGGGCTTAGAGCTCTCTTTTCAGAAAGCAGCGACTTTCGTGGGGTTTCAGGCCTCCCCAAGGGGGGCCAGCCATTTGTGGATGTCTCAGATGGATGCTGCTTGGGCACTGATGACATTCACATGGGCCAGGGGCTGCTTCCATGGCTTTTCTCATATCCCTGACTGTGCATTAGTTCAGTCCAGCTCACTCTTTCCCCTTTTTTTTTTTTTTTTTGGTTTTTTTTTTTTTTTACCCACGGGATATTTCAAACCTGTGATAGCAACAGTGCTGTCTGGAAAAGACACAATCTGACCTCCAGAATCCTCAAAATAAACAGCAGGAGTGAACATGCCACATATTGCTATTTTATCATCTGTATTCCCCCCTGGTTTGTAACAGTCAAAACTTCCCAGGAGGAAGTTCTCCTTCCAAGCAGGGGCAGGCTCTTGCCCCACAAAACACCACTAAGCTTTTGGATACCTCTTCAGTCAGAAGAGAAACATGAAGAGATGAGTCAGAGGAGCTCTTCCTTTGGGAGCTCAGGCCCTGCTCCCTCCACCCGCTGAAGGGTTGCCCAGCGGGATTAACACAGCAAACCCCAATCAGTTCAGATGCTCAGATAATCTTCTAACAAGGAATTGCATTTACAGCAGATGCTCCCATAGCTGTTCAGTGCTTCAATAAATCTTTTCTCTGAGTACCTAAACACGAATGTATTTTCTGGGAATTCTTACAGTCTGACAACACCCAGAACTGTGCTAAGACATCGGGGCATATTTTCAGGATATATTTTCCTGAAACCTGCTGCAAACATGCATGCTCAGTTATATCCATGGCCTACTCCAGGCTCATAATCACTGACCCTGCTTCTCCACAGCCAAACCTCATGTCCCCAAGCCCACAGCCAGCAGAGTGACACCACAGATGGCCCCACACACCCTGTCCCCACCTCTGCTGCTGGGGAACAACCCAGCAGGCTTCCCCAGCAGGGATGCCTCTCATTTACACCCAGCAGGACACTCCCTTCTGCCCAGTCCCCCCAGCCCGAGCGATGAGGCAGGCGTGTCACTCCAAAGTGACTTGGCAGGAGCCACCAGCAGGCCCTGGGACGGGCCCCCTTTCCCTGCCACATCCACCAGTGCCATCCCCTTTCCCATGGCCACGTGCAGTCAGGAGCAGCAGCAGGAAGGGGGTTAAATCCCAGCAGTTCTCCAGCACAGTACAGCACAGCACAGCACAGCGAGGAAGCTCCGGAGACAGCCATTGCTCTCCTCGCCCAGCTAAAAGTTGCGAGCCACAGAGTTATGCTCTCACTTCCAAAACCTGATTGTTATGGTTTGGTGGGCAAAGAGGGTAGGCAGTGTAAGAAATTAACTTTTTTTTCAGCATCACCAGGCAGGAGTTCACTGCAAAGCACAAGCTAATACGTACATCCAGTGAACAGCAACCCTGTATTTTATTTCAGGTCTGTTGGGCATTGCAGGGAAGAATACGAAAGGCTGTGTTATTCTGCAGGAGCAGTTTTCATTGGGAAAGTATAGCCAGACACTTAATCCCAGGAATATTTATAGTTAGCATAACTCAAATGGTGTTGTGCATGCAGTTGGTTAGTCGAAAGTGGAGCGTCATGCAGCTTGCATTAATGCTGGCAAAGGCACTTTATGGAGAAACAGACTTTATGCTTACAATTATCCCAGCCCAATATGGAGTGTCTCTGACTAGCAGAGAGGAACTGATGCCTGCCATAAGGAAGCCCAGCACTGTTACAGAGGTGCCTAACGCCAGCTGCAGCAACGCCAACAGCAGCGGGAAACGGCAGCCACAACAAGTGTGGGATTCCTCCTCCTGGCCAGTTTTGGGATCCCCCTTGGCTTTCTTCTGCTTCTTCTTCTTCTTCATCTCGGACTCCTGCGTCGAGCCGGTGTTTTTCTCGTCTCCGGGTGCCTTCGCTGTCTGGCTCTGGCTATTCGGGGACGCGCTGTGCTGGGCTTTCTTCTCCTTCTTTCCCATGCCGACGGACCCGGGGCTTTCACGTGCGTGTGTGTGTGCGCACGCCGGTGGGGGTGTGAGCTTTGTGCCCCCCAAAGCTTCGCTTTGTGCCGGCTGAGTTGTTCCTGGTATTTGAATCAAGGAGGCTGAACAAATATGGAAAACATTTGGAAGCAGATTGTCAGAGCTTCGAAATGCCACATATAGCCCGGAGAAGGGGGGGATGCAAGGGGGGTAGCGAACTGCCAACGTGCAGGCGCCGGCCGAGCACACGCAGGGCTGGGCGTGTGTCCTTGCCAGGGCTGCCCAGGTGCGAGCGCACCTCTGGGGCTCGGGGACGAGCCGCACGGGCCAACAGCGGGGCAGGAATTCCGCACTGCCGGCTGATGAACAGCAGGGAAATCTGCCTCTCCAGGGAGCCGGGAAGGCTCAAGTGCCTGTGCAGGGAGCAGGCAGGTAGGAGCTCATGGCACCGTGGCTCCCCTGGGGGTTGCCAGCAGGCACAGTGTGGCTGGGGTACCCACGGTGCTCCGTGCCCTTTCCAGGCTCCCGCTGAACCACTTTAAATAGGCGCCTTCCAGTGGGAGGGAGCTGATTGCGTGTATGGAAAGTACGAAATTAATACAAATTAAAATACAAGTTAATGTCCTGGGGGGCCAAAAGGGATCCTGTCTCTTCCCAAAAGTTGCAAAAGCACAGCTAGTCATGTTTTATGACGAGGCAAACAGGGACCAGCAGTGAGGACTGTTGCTTCTGAGCAGGCAGTGGTAGAGCGTGGAGTGAATATCTGCTGAGTGTGTTTCCAGGGCTGCAAGTTATCCACATCGGGAAGATTGTTTGCATTACCTAAAAGAGAGAGGGATGTCTTATTGTGGACACGTGGTCACTGCACTGCGTCCATATGTGGGCTCAGGCTGGTGCTTGGAGACAGCACAACAACAGAAGTGATGGAATTTCTCCTGAAACACTCAGAAATTGCTCTGTGGATGAATCCAGTGCTGGGAGCCCTGGCAGAGCCTCTTGGACACCGGAGGGGCAGCACCCACTGGAGGTGCCAGCAGGACTGGGGTCTGCAGAGCCTGAATTCTGGCTCCGTGAGGAGAGGTGGATGCTGAATGGTGCCATGCCAGAGCTGTGCTGGCAGCCCTGAGTTCAGCCAGGCCACGGTGCACAAATCCTGCAAGGGAAGACCATGGGAAGCAGGAGGCTGTGAGAAGCCTGTGCTTAGCTCAGGCCAGAGGAATTACTCAAAAGCTTAGGGGTAAACAGGTGCTTAAATGCTTTGCTGGCCTGGGGCCAAGTGTGTACAGCGTGATGCAAGGCATGGCTCCTCGGTACGTGCAGCCCCGTGTCCATGCTGGCACAGGGACACCCTGAGGACACGTGGGCTTGTGCTGCTGCCCCACCGACACCAAGGAGAGAACCTTAAATGGACCACCCTGCTCTGTCCCCACAGATTTGGGGTTTTTTCCCCTTCCCATAGAAGCAGACAGCAGGAGCAAAGCGTTGGGACGACTGGGGCAGGTGGAAAGCAGACATCAGGGACTGGAGAAATCCACACCAAAATTTCCTTTGGATGTGGCAGAGAAGCTGGGATTAGCCAAAACGGTGAGGTACTCAGAGGATCATACACATGCTGATATAGCATCGAGGAAATATTTCCTCTGACACACTGGCAGTGCCTTCTGAGAAACTACTCTATTTCCAGCTCTTTATGGCACTTAACAGCAATGAACTGTGTCTTCTGTATTAATAAATTATGATGTCACTTTGTTTTATGGATTAAGCAATATCCTCTTTGGTTATTTATAATACCGAATGGATGAAAGAAAACTAGAAACGAAGTGGTTTCAGATGCTTTCTGCGCACATAACTCTCGTGCTACATCCATAGAGCAAGATTAAGATACATTGTTCAAAAAAGGAAGAGGAAAATAAACAAGAGGTGAAAAAAACATCGAAAAAACCCCTTCTCCTCTAGTCATGTTTCTTAGAGTACCGTGTTTTCACAGTTTCCCACCAAGATGTTTTGTCACTATCATTCACTTTTTTAAATATCCTTACAATAATTTACACTAACTGATGTATCTTGCCTTTCAAAGCCACACACGATGACATTTAACCACAGCTTTGAGAAGGACAGGGTGTTCAAGGATCATCACCAAGGTCAGACCAGGAAGCAGCGGCAAAGCCGAGGACACATTTTACTGACGCCCAGTCGAACACCTACCCTAATAATTATTAGAGTGAAATGAAGTTAAATTTTCCTTTATGCCCATCCATTTCCCTGGTTCTATCCCACAGATCTTGACTGTGGTTTTTCCCCCAGGAAAATCCCTGGTTTAGCACCTGGATTTGTGCTGGCAGCTAGATTCAGGATTGCTGTCTTCTCAAAGGGACCAAAATCCAGCTGCTTTATTCGTGCCAACATTCATATTGGCTTCAGTGGGAGCAATCACCTGAGGAGGATGAACAGGATTTAACTCAAGGTCAATAAAATTAATAAGCACCTACCTTACAGCCAGTAACAGCCCTTGTTTGTCTCTCTAGTAAAACAGGTGCCTAAATATCTTTGCTGTACAGCAACTAACTAAAAAAATGAGGCCACGCTCAACGGCAGCATGCTGAACATCTCATAGAGGGTATGGGTGGGATGTCCACTTGGGTCCCAGATCCCTGCAGCCCCTTTCACAATTCCAGCTGGTGTCCAGAGTCCCTAGAGCAGGAGAAGTCTAGGCCAGCTCCAGGGACATCTTCCATGCAGTGACAGAAAGGTTTGGGTACAAAACCATGAAAAGTGGTCAGTGTAGAGCAGAGTTGCCTTCTCACAGCTGTTGGGTCTGGAGTAGCTGTGCCACTCGGTTTTTCCAAGGAAAACAAAGACATTAGTTGCTATCTGCCCTGGTCACATTGAGACAGGGTGCCTCTCCTTGGTGCCTTCCACACTTAAAGGCATATCCATCTTAGAATCCCACCATTTCTAATCTCTGCAGCAATACATGGTTATTTAGAGAGAAAATTAGGGGTCAAATACATTGAAAAAATTCTGGGCAGGGATGTTGCTGATTTTAAATGACTGAACAGTGTGTACCAGAGGTTCTTTTGCTGTGGCT
Source organism: Erpornis zantholeuca (assembly GCA_013400515.1). NCBI lineage: Eukaryota > Metazoa > Chordata > Aves > Passeriformes > Timaliidae > Erpornis > Erpornis zantholeuca. Next base: position 347,439 of record VZTN01005749.1, read on the forward strand.
AGCTTTCCCTGCAAAGCCAAGCACAGATATCCTACATGCTGGGAAGTTTAATGGGGACGGAGAAAAGAGACGGATGCAGGATTGATCTTCCATACTTATTATCTGAACCAGATTGTGTTTGCTGATTCCACTTGGCATTAACAATCGAGTGTAAAACAGCTGTGAAGGAACTTATAGCAATGACAAATTAAAAGAATTACGTTTTTGGAAATTGAAAGATTAAACGAGGACACTGAAATAACACTAAATTTTCTCAAGTAATACATCTTCCGGATGTCACTTGGATTTTCCCAGCAACACAAGAATAATCATTACCCTTTTATGCCCAAAGGCCCTGATTAAGTATGTTCTTAAATTAAGCACACGCTTGAATACCCTTCCTGGATGAGCATGTTTTTTGGTTCAAGCTCAGCTAGCATCTCTCATGTGGCACGCAGTTGTAATTTCATGTCCTTTACACAAAATGAGTCATGTTGCACAGCTTTTCCATGGCCAGACACCGTTCTCTGTCAAACATTGCCTGCTCTTGTTCCTCCCTTTGCCAGAAAGCAGAGCAGCCCGGGTGACGGTGACAACAAGTCAAAGAGCACACACAGCGCCAGGCGTGGAAAAGGCGAGGTCTGGGCTGCAGCTTTTGGTGACACAGACTTTCCTACTGCTTCTCCTAGGGCCAGGGACACACAGCGCTGCATGGGACTCCAGATTTTTTTCCCTGCTGCCATTTTTGCCCAGGAAATAGAGCGGGCTTGGTGTGGTTGGGCTGCCAGGGATGCACAGGTGCTCACTCCCACATAATCACGTTCACACAGATATTTCTCCCAGGCATCAGCACCCTGGCCGAGGGCCAGTGGCAGGGTTGCAGCACACAAATCCAGAGCAGTGGAATTAGCAAGGAACAAAGACTTGGACGAGGCTCTCCTCGTTGCCCCAAGGACTGAGGGACATTTGACTCCCTTTGACCAAAAAGCAACTCCATAAAAAGTTGCTGACCCAGGGGCCCCCTGGGAGATGCCACCCGAGCACTACAGCTGGAGCTGGGAGGGAGCCAAAGGATCACCACTCTCCAAGCCAGTCTGGGATAAAGAGAAGCTGAGACCCTGCCTCACTCTTGCTTCTTGTTCCCCTGACCCCTGCAGCAAGCCATGGACTGCAGAGCTGGGCCAAGCACCAAGTAACCAAAGCTCAGCACAAAGACTGGGCCAGACTGGGGGTGAGGGGGGTTTCTCCATTAAAGCAAATGATGAAAGGTTATCCTTGAAAAAAGGTTTAAAGGCAAGTTGTGATTTCCAAAACCTTGTGCCCATTGACAACAGATAATAACAACATGCAGCTCTTGAAAGCACATTTGCATAAAAGACAAGGCCAATTAGAAATGGGTCCAACGCATGCAATCCAGGCTGGCTTCTGCCACAGCCACTTAAAGTTCAGGTCATCTGGAGGTGAGGCTTGTTTTCAACAAGCTCTTCTGAGGCCAGTTCATGTTGTTTTGTGTGTCTGTAGGCTCTGCTGTGCATGCTGGGTTGTGCCAGGTCAACATCCATCCCACAGTACTCTTTGCATGTGCTCCACGTGCCCTTTTGGTATCACCAGGGGTAATACCAGGGGACAGATTTCAGTTTAGCTGGCTGGGGTGACAGATGTGGAAAGAAGGAGAACAGGAGTTGTTTTATGTCAGAGTACTCCACCCTTGGAAGCTGCTTATTTAACAAGGCAGCTTACTCCCTCCGTCGCCTCTGACCATGAAGTAAATTTGTGCATATAGAAGAAATCAGTGTGTGAAGAAATTGTGCCTTGCAGTCTCCAAAATGATTGTGCTACACTAGTTTATGTTCCTAAGCCTTTGCTTTTGCTATATCTCCCTTAGATGCCTTGTGCCTGGAGGTCCTCAGCTGTGGTTCCCTGAATCCAGATGGTGGCCAAGGCATTTGTGGGGGTCTCCTGTATAAAACCTAACAGTGCTTAAGCTGTCCATAATGATCAGCCTGTTTCTGCCTTGTCTTCTACTCCTGTGGAAGGTTCTTTGGGGTGGAAGGCCTATTTTATCACATTTCTGCATGAGGCCTGGGGAGGATCCTTGAGGGCTACAACGAATAATCCCTCAAAATTGGACTGGAGAGGTAAGAAGTGAGAAGCTGGGATACTACACAAAAGCAAAGCTAAGTGCTGCAGCTTGCTCTACACATCACCACGCTCTGGTGAGTATCTTACACCAGCCCAGAGACCTCTGCATCTCCCTGAGCAGGGTTAAGGAGTCTGAAATCCAGGGATAACCAGTTTACAAACACTCTGTGCCCTTTCCAAAGCCGGTCCTCTCCCGCTCCCGTGCATATTTGAAGAGGTTATCGTGCTTCAAAATACGTTAATGAGATATTACAGCCGTTAGATCTTCTCACCAGGTGTTAATTACTACCTGGTTAAACAGAGACAAATCCTCTCAGCCACGTTCTTGCTGAGGATAACTATTAAGTCTGTTCGTGTTTGTGCTCACAGGAATGCATTCACATGCCCTCATGCACAAGCAGGGCTCAGGATGCTGCCTTAAACCATATACAGAAGTTCCAGGAAATCTGCCTGTGGCTTTACTCCAGGACATAGGCACTCTGGGCAGCAGAGAGAAGGGCAAGGGCTCCTGCTCTCACTTTTCATTAATGAGAGGGATAAACCAAAGGAGCTTCATAGGAGTGGGTGCCAAATGTGCTCAGCTTGTCCCATGCAAGTGGATGTTTTGTAATAAAATTAGAAAGGCCTTATTTTCAAGAAGCACATAAAAAAAAGTGCTTCTGAGCTGGTGTAATGCTACCAGCAGCTCTAATAAGGTGTTCTCTCCAAAGATCCAGGACAAACTTTGTGGCGCACATTCGCACGTATCTCATTGCTTGCGCTTTCTGGCACGTACAGACACTCGGGGCTTTGTTTCTGCAGCTGGCTCAAGGTCTCACGCTGGCACGTGGGCAGCCTCGCGGTGTTACTCCAGCAGTACTTCAAGGCCTGATGTACTCACATGCACTGCAGTTGCCTGAAATACACTTTTGGGTCCTCTGGAAGGCACCAGCTGGAGTTTTCTGAGGAGAAGTCAGTCTTTCGGAAGTAAGTGGTTCTGACTTTCCTCCGACCAAGGTCCACCATAACCATGGTGGCTTTTCTCACAATCATCTTTGGAGCCCTGAAGTGCCTGAGTACTGGAGCTGATTTCTTCAGCCCAGCTGAAGTTGGCTGCTGACCTTGATACGGCCAAGGTTTGCCTTTACCTCTTGGGTGGCTCAAAGGTGGACCCATGATCTTCCCTGGAGACACGAGACTGGAATATAATGGGGTTCATCTTTTCCAGTCTTCCCCTGAGCTTGTCTTAGCAACCACAAGGCCCAGTAGATGCTGGGCCATAATCTTCTGCCTCACAAAGAGCTGGTTACTCCCAGAAATTGGTATCCCTTTTCTTCCTGCATTGCTGCGTTAATGTAAACCATCTATAAATCACCTCCACAAATGACCAAAGCTTCCTGGTCTTCATCTGAGGTGCAACAGAGGCCTGGGGTCTGGACTAGAGCTGTGTGACAGATTTGGGACTCTTGACTTCTTCCCACGTCTCCCCTGGAACAGCCCCCTGGCCCAGGAGGTCTCTGCCCTCCACCTGGGCTCAGCTTCTCTCTGAGCAGCAATACCAACATGGCTTCATGTTGTAATGCAAGAGGGCTCTTGAGGACACAGAGCTCTCTGTGCTGCCAGAATTACTGCATGTGCTCCACCAGATGTTGAAGAATATTCCCTCCCATCCCAAGTTACCCTGGGTATTATATTTCCCTGGCTTGACATTGTTATGAAATGTCAGAACTTCGCAACTTGTCTGACACTCTTTTGCAATGTCCCCAAGGGAACACAGCCACTTCCAAAGCATTGGTTGGGTCAGGCAAGCCCTACGGACTTGCACCGTCTTTCCCTCCGGAAGAACCTCAACCATCTCTGCGAGATAGGTGAGGCATAGTGAGGTAGGAGGTGAAAGCAAGATGAGCTGAAAGCAGATCTGAAAGGTACTTGCTGGTGAATTTGTCTGAGGGCTGCCTGGGGACTGCTTTTAGTCCATATTTTTCTGTCACACAAAAGAGGGAGGAGTGCATGGTGAGATTTCCTGATGACACAGGCATGCGAGCGCTTGTCAATACAGAGAGGCCCCAGCCTATCAAACAGGAAGAACTGCGTGACCTCGAGGGTGGGAACAATGGGAATAGGACAAAATTCAATTGTGCCAAATGCAAGGTTTGGCACGTAAGGCTGAAGGGCCACAGCTTCTCTGGGAAAATAAAAAGTCTCAGGCCCCTTGGCTGGTCACAGGATTGCCTTGAAATGGCAGCATAGCATGGCCATAGGAAAAGGTAAATGTGAGAGAGGATGAATCAAGTGTTTCCCACAGGGGACTGAAAAGTGCTGGTGATGGAGAACAAGCACTGGTGGGCCCTGTGAGGAGGCTGCACTCAGCTTTATTCATCTCCATTAGAGAAAGATGAGCTGTGACAGGACCAAGTGTAACTAAGGGGGCTCGGTGGGGGCCGCAGACCCTACGTAACAACAGGAAACTGAAAGGGATTGCCTAGCTCAGCCCAACAACGTTAGAGGTTAGAAAGGACACGATTGATCTATAAATATCCTGTGTTAAACTTAAAACAATGTTGGCACGAGGACAAATGGATACAAATGGCCGTGAGCGTGCTTAGCCTGGGAACCAGAGGCAGGTTTCTGGCCACTGGAGCAGCGAGGCGCAGGAACAGCGAGGAACAGCTTGTTGTAAGGCACTGCAGCATCAATTTTTGAATTGTACCATTTGACATGGGGCTTGAGATGATTCAGTGATGCAGGAAGTGCCTTCCCTTCCAAGTCCCCATTATGGGTACACTTTTGGAGCCTTCTTGCTCATATGGGTGCCCTAACTCGCCCACAGGAGAAGGCAAGGCTGTCAGTCCCCTGACTGGCTGTGTTAGGGTTTGGCATAATCAAACTCCTAATTTGTTAGTGGCAATTATTTTGATTTCACGGATTTCTTACAGAACGAACTGGAGGCTTACATCAGTAACCAGTTTGGGTTTCCTTTTTTTTTTTTTTTTTTTTGTAGTTAATACTTTGTAGTTATATAGCATCTTTCATCTTTCAAAGTGCTTTACATACATTAATTATTTAATTCTCCCCGTACCCCCTTTGATCTAGGCAAGTATTATGATGCTCAGTTTACAAGTGGGGAAAGCAAACAGAACAAATCCTTGCTGCCAGGCTCATCCCACTGGGATTGACACATCTCTGTGGCTTGAAAAGGCAAGGAAAGTGCACAGGGCCCATAAGTGATCCAGTGGTGGAGGCAGGGTGATAACTCTCCTGGATATCCTCTTGTTCCAAAGAGAGAGAAGAGAGCGAGGCTGTCAGCGAGGGCTGCATGCAGGGCCAGCCATGGGATGCTGTATGCATGATAAAGGACTAGAAAATGATGTGCCCTGTCCTCTGGAGAAAGATCCAGAATTCAGTTTCATCAGAGCATGCAGAACAAAGACATGGCAGTGGCTAGGTGACTAAGACCCAAGGAACAGGAATAAATGCACATAGTTAGAAGTAGCAAATGAGTGAGAGCTGACACTGATCTGTGTAGACATGCATTCAGTGGAAGGATGTGAGTCTTCCCTCTCAGTTTAAAAAAAAAAAATCTGATGTATTTTTGATTGTTCTTGTGATGAATGTTTACATCGTTTTTCAGAGTGACTGTCAGATGCCAATTTGGAGATTTCATTGCTAAATAACAGAGCCATTTTTCTTGCAAACCCACAGAGTGATGTTGTTCACGTGTTTGGGTTGCTGTGATGATGACAGGATTCTGCAAATGCACTCTGCCTTGCCCCAAAGAGAAGTCTCACAACCCCCTCTCTTTTTCACCCTTTTTAAAGGATATTTCTGTCTTACAGGGGCAAGCAGCGCATTTTGTGAGGCAGAACAGGAACCTGGGAACAACACACTTGAGGTCCAGTGCTCATTCTGATGCTGGTTTGGTGTCTGACATGGCTGCATCTCAGTGGCCAGTGCCCAGAGAGGGAGTTAAAACACCAGGGTACTGGTTTTGACAGGTACTGACTCATTTTGAGGCCAAGAGAATGCCAAGAGAATGTCATTTAGCAGTAACTCACTGCCCAGCCTTATGGGACAAGGAAATGTGGCCCTGTGCACCCTCCTCCTGGCACAGCAATCACAGCTTGTGCGCAGAGCAGCTCCTGTGCTCCTCTGGGTCAGTCAGCACTATCACATAATGTCCTTTTGTGGGGGAGAAAAGGGGGAAAGGGCCTGAATTTAGTCACATTTCTTCTGCAGCAAAACTTTTTCCTGTTCCTGATAGCATTAATTCCCAAAGAAGTAAAAATGGCTAAGGTTTTTTAATTTCATGGCCATTTTGATATGCTAAATGGTGCCAAGAGAGTCAGTCAGGGAAATTAACAGAGTTCAAATCTCCATGGAACTTGGAAAGTGTAGTTAAAATAGTGCTGCTAAAGATTTTGTAATTAGCAAAAATTATTTTAAAGTGTAGCATTTTTAATTAGCTGTGAATGCCACTTACTCCACATCAGTATTACCCACAAAATTGGCTACAACTAAGACAGTTTAGCTCCTCACCTGTACAAATCTCTCAGGAATCCACAGGTGGTAACTGAGACCCCTGGAGCTGTGCAGTAACTGATAGGGAAACTGTGATAATGGAACAATGCTGAAAGCACAGTCTTCTAACAAGCACAGTAGAGTCAAAGATGCAATTGCAGTTGTCTTGTGCCACTCCCTCCTGCCAGAGATCCTCTGTGTTTCTTACCATTAACTTTTTATTACCCATTCCTTAGGACCTGTGCTAAAGCAGGGGTCTCCTTTACCCCATTCTAGCTCATCACAGCTCGCTGGCCTTCCTCAACATTTGGCAATGATCCTTAATTCCAGAAAATCTCACTCTGCAGTTGTGGACTCATCCTTCTCTCCAGGTCTGTTCTCTTCCTTTGGGAAGTCCCACAGGGTGAGAAGAGCAAAGCAGCACACCTCAGTCCCCAGCCTGGCAAGGTGTGCAGGGCACTGGTCATGTAAGAGGAGACAGAGGCTGCCCAGATGATGAGAGAAAGGCTCTCTTGAGGACCCTCAGTGTAGCAGGTCCACAGGGTGCTCAGGTGTTTACCTCCAGGGAGTGCCAATGGGATGTGCATCCCTAAATGCGCCTGGCTGAAGCCTGTCTGAGGTCATACAGGCAGCCTGTGGCAGAGGTGGGAGTTGTCCTGCTGCCATCTGAGCCCAGGCAAGTGCCTTTACAACAAGGTCATTCATGCCTTTAATCCCTCTGCTGCAGAAGAATTATTAGCTGTATATTAGAAACACTATGCCCAGGGAAATTTAAACTTCAGTTGCCTGCTCATGTAGTACTGTTACTGTGACATTTATAAAAATCAGTTCACAGACAACAATCAGTTCACAGACAACAGAGAGAGACAATTATGATGGGGTCTGTCCACGTGGCTGAAAACCCACTGACCATCCTGTGATTCAGGACCATCATTCACAGAGCTGTGCCCCATCAGTGCCAGCCTGGGGGTTCTCAGGTATCCAGACAAAAACTGGGGGGTTGATGGCAATGGTGGGGCCCTCTCCTAAACATCTCTTCCATGTCATTGCTGCACAAGAGGCAAGGAAGAGTATTTATTTCAGGATACATGGCAACATTGGTGAAATCTCAACTGGTTTCAAATATGGAACTTCCAGTTCAAGCTATGTTGAAAAAAGCAACGAAAGGTTGGGGGTTATCAATACATCATAACTAAAACTACAGGAAACGTCAGATGGAAAGGCCAGCTGTGTGGGATAAAGAAAGCAGCAACAGATATCTCTTTTAAACCAGCTTTGGACAGTGAATTGAATTCGCACAGGTCACTTCAATCCTGGCACTTCTAAACCTCTGGATAATTCACTGCGCAGCTGTAATAATTTCTAACACAACTTCCTGAATGTAGCTTTTCAAATCACAGAAGGAGAGAAATCCCATGGTCTCACGCCACTCTGGCAGTTCCATGGCTCATTAGCAGGGCTGTAAAACCAGAAGGTAGCAGGGGAGACACCTCAGACAACCCAGGGACTGGCAGCAGCAGGGAGGTGGTGCAGGATGGGAGGTGATGGAAAGGCCCATAGCAAACCCCTGACATGACATCGAACCCTTGCGCCAAATTTCAAACCCCTGCTCTAAAGCAAGGCTATGCTCAAGCCATTCAGCAAGAAGGTCACCAGAAGAACCACTGGTCACCACTTCATGTGGTGCAAAACACTTTCTTCTGCCCCTCTCCTCTTGTCCTTGGTGCCAGATATTGGCCCAGCCCATTTGGCTGGATCTTTTCCTCAAAGATGTCAGAGGCAGCAATACAGCATGGAAAAAATCACCTCAAAATGCTTGGCAAAGCTTTAGTTGACTGAAAATGGGGTTGTATAATGGGATGTCTTGAGTAACTTGAAAAGCAAACATCCCTACCAGAGCTGCCTATAGCGCAGTTGCCTGTACAAGGTGTGTAAATTCCTTTTTTTTTTAGTGTTTTTCCAGCTGCAGTGTGTTCACCCAGCCTTAAAACTATGTCAGTGGTATCTGTGACTGTCATCCGCCTCCTGCCAGCACAAGCCACTTTATATGGGTGCAGTCACGGGGAGTTTTGCCCTTGGACATCCACTGCTCTGGGAGTGTCCAACCTTGAGCTCAAACTACAAGGCAAAAGCAAAAACAGCCTTTTGTCTCAGGCATCCATAAGCAGCTTAAATGAGCAACGAGAGGCCCTCCTCTGCAGTGACAGCAGTGTTTTCTGGCAGCTCCCTGCTGGCTTTGCATGGTGTCCAGAGCCCAGGAGCTCTCCTCTGGGCAGCCACAGGCCAAAGCTGAACTGAGAACACTGGAAGGATTTGTTTTGCTCTCACAGGCAGTCAAAGGGATGCTGCCAGCCAAACCCTCACTCCCATGGCTCTCCATGGGCCATGTGAATACCATGTCTGTGCTAGATTATTTTTTTTTGTCTCTCTGATAGCTGTAATAGCTCTTGTAATCCCTCTCCTACTCTTTTTACACCTGTCCTATCAGCCAGCGTGGCTGAGAGCAGACTGCCAGCTGCCAGCACTGTGGATCCCAACCAGGGATAATGGATATACATTTTCCTACACAAAACGAGGTCTCTGGTGCAAGTGAGGTCTCATGCAGCTGTGTAAGGAGTCCTGGCTCAGGGAGATCGATGGCCTCTGTGACACTGGGAAGGTGAGGGTGGAGGTCTGGCTTGCCAGGGTGAAATAGAAGTTGCAGGAAGGAGTTGCCAGACCCTGGCTGATGTCCCTGCTGTAGGTCTTAGCCCAGATCAGGGTAACAAAAGCAAATCTTATTAGTAACTTGGCTGAGACAGCTCCTTATTTCAGCACAGTTTTATCTATAGTGTGAGTCCCTGTGCCCAGACCTCAAAATAATCCATACCACATCTGTAGTCCTGGTGAGTAGCAGTAAAGGAGGGAGAGGGATGCCCAGGAGGACAAGCAATTCTATGCCCCGAGGGCCAAAGAGATTCCTGCTCAAGAGGACTGGAAAGCTCTTGTGCAATGGTGGATCATGGGGTGGAAGGGAATGTTAATAAAGGTGGTACTGACTGATGGATACAGAAAGCAGAGAGCAAAGCCCAAGGGAAACTGGGGTAAGAAAGTCCAGGGAATAGGAATGGGAATGCTTGATTTGATTTTAAAAATGAGCAGTGAATGGCAGGAGGAATGGGGATGTGTTCAGCAGTGCATTGCAAGACTGGGATCCACTGCCATCAGAGATTGCTGAGACACAGAGCTCAGGAGGCCTGAAAAAAATGTATGGGCATTTATAAAGGTTGTGGATGTCTCCAGGATTACCTCATTGGAGATAATCAAGCAGAAGGGATATAAACCAGAGCTCTTCAGGGGACATGCCAAGTGACATATGCCTAGGGTTAGGAAAATATTTTCCTATAAGCAAGTTAGGATTGGCCATTCTAGTGTTTCTTGCTCTGGATTTACAGGACTTCACAAATGGGCACCTTCAGAGAGAAGAGAGGGGAGTAGATGAGCTGAGAGCCCAGTCCAAGGCAGCAGTCCCTCTGGTCCTGTGTCTTGCTGCGTGAGAAAGCATGTGAGGAATTATAATTCCCTTTGGACATGTGACCCAAATTGCAGCAGGAATTTGCATTCCTGGTGCCTGCTTCCGCTTCATGTCTGCCCCCCTCTGCACAACACCACCTGCAAGAGGGTTTGTTAGCCTCTCTGAGAGCATGAGCTCAACAATCTTTTCGGAGACATTAAGAAGAGTATCTACAGAGGAAACCAAAAGGTAAAGAGGAGTCAAAAAAATGCCAATGCTGTGTAAAAGCTTACCCATACAAACCGAACTTGCTCAAAGAAAAATCAGCTGTCACTTTAAAATATGACATTAAGTTTCTCAAATCACAGACCTTAATCAGGAGTAATACTTGAAGAGGAACAAAGAGAATTTATGATGAAAAATCAGGACAGTTGAGTGCTAGGCTCAGCGGGACTAACTGCATGACAATATGGATAAGAATGATAATTGCATTAGTTTAGCCTGAAATGACTGGCCAGAGCTGGGTTTTTTTGGTCAGCTGAATTTCTGAAATGGCTTCATGTACTTTTTAAGCAAACTTGGAAGCAGAACTACAAATAGATTATGACATGTTCATCTACTCTCTTAGGAGAATGGAGCATTTCAGAAAAGCATCCTAACATTGGCTTAGAGCTCTCTGAAATGGGTTAAAACAAGTGCCCCTTATGGGTCCATTTAAAATGACATTAAGAGGTGAAGGTAGCTCCTACTGACAAAAGTTAGAGGATCCAAACCCATGATGCTCTCCCTTTTTTCCGCACATTGTACTTTAACCCCAAGCCCCAGTCAGACTCTCCTCATGGTGACATTCTCACTTAATCCAATTTTCACGTCTTATTTACCATTTTTAAAAATTGGGATGACTTCAAACAGGCACTGATCCCCTGCCTGTTAAAAACAACAAGATACCTTTACCTGAGTCTACATTTTCTGCAATAGGAAACTGTGGGTTTATCTCCCAGCTCTATAGTCAAATTCTGGTTCAAGTGCCATCCCTGCGATCCCAATCCCAGCTCCACCTTCCAGCTCCGTGTTGCTGAGACCTCCTGTAACACCTGGTGGGAATAGGTGGGGGTCCCCAAAGCAGTGGTCTCCCAAAACAGTGCACTGTGAGAATGCAGACAGGGGAAGTAGCAGTGATACCTTAAATGGCTACCTAGAAACAGAGACTAGACAGGAATAAAGGAATAAAGGAGGTATTTGTTTGAAAGGCCTTCAGAGGTACACTCTGGGCTCCAGAGGGTCCTGCCTCAATGCATGCCAAAATGGACAATGACAGCTCACGAGTTCTTCACACTTTCATATCAGCATAAATTCACCAAACAGAACCCAGCCAATGATGGAATTTCCCCAAGCTTGCCCCCCTCTCCTCAAGATGAATGTTTACAGTTCTTAGGCCTAGGAGGGTCTGGGTATCCTTGGAGAGCGAGCTGGAGAGGCTTTGTTCTGTCTGTCTTGGCATGAGAGAGCAGCACTTAATGAGCTACAGGAAACTTGAGAGTTCCACTAGCAGTACAGGATTTGAAAAATATAAAAGTTAAAACCTAAGGCAACACAGCCAGTCCAGATGGGAGAGAGGACGAAAACATTCCCTCCCAGCCCATATCTGGACCACTGCTCTCACTGGTAAGCATTTCTCTGATGGAACATGAATTTGCCCTTAGCAAAGCCTGCAGCCTGAACTGGGGAGCATGAATGAGGCATGGGAGATGTGAACTGCAACAAAAATTGGCTGATCATGGCAAATTGGCAGCTGTCCCATTGCAGCACCAAATCTGTGGAAGTGCTACATCTCTTGGTGCAGCACAGAGGGACAGAATCTCTGCAGGACTGGCCCATCCCTGTTCCTAGGGTGCGGGGCAGCAAGCCCTGTGGCACAGGCAGCACTAGCAGGGACCAGTGCTGCAAAAGGGAATGAGTTACTTTTACTTGTTCTGCACAAAATAACCAAAACATCTGTGCCTCTAATTCCTCCTTCAGCAGCAGCAGCTCCAGCGCCCTGATCCCTCAGCGCTGCTGGCAGGCAGCACAGCTCTCCTGCAGCAGCCAAAGCACCAGCTGCTGCTGCCTCGAGGTGGATGTGCCCAGGACACCTTCTCCGAGCAGCCTGGCTGCTGTGCCAGCCGCTGGTGGCTCTGTGGGGCTGAGGAGTGGCCGGACAGGCAGTGTCTGCTGTCACACAGGCTGCCTTCGCCGCGACCCGGCCAGCACACACAGCTCCGATTGCAACACAGCCCGCCTCGCTCACTGGCTGCTCTTATTCGTCTTCCTCAAAGGCTTAAATAAACAAGAAACAGGTTAAAAACAAAATCTTGGCCCTGGCCCCTTCCTGAGCTGGCTGTTCCATGATGGCTTCCTGCCCCGTGCGCGAGCTTCCCCCTGCAGAGGGAAGCGGCGCCGTCCTGCAGCTGCCTCGAGTGGGAAATAAGGCCACGTACCTGCCTTTGATATCGGTGCCAGGCCACGGGAGCAGCGCTCTCCACACCATCCTGGTGCTTTCCACATCAAGTGGGAACTCGAGCGTGCTGTTGGGAGCTGGAAGAGGTTTGCCTTCCCAGGGCCATGGCACAAGGACATGGGGACAGCCCCTGCCAGCTGGGTGCCAGCTCCGCATGAGGGGGCATTTCGAAAAGACAAACCCCACCACACCTCTCCAAAGCCTTTTTTGAGGGGAAAGAGGAATTTTATTCCACTTGCACTCTCTCATGAACATAAAAACAATCTTGGAGGAGCCCATCGAGCTAAGAGCTTTTGTCCTCAGGACCTGCAGCACAAATTGCACTGGAATTAAGCTCCTCCGGCCTGAAGGGACACTGGGAGCTCATTGCAATGACCCCCACCCGAGGGCACCATATGACAGCTGGGCAAGGCTCCTAGGTCTTTCGAAAGACTTCACGTGCACAAAATTGCCTCACAGCACCTTTGCGATGGATGTTTTCTATTCTTGCTGCTCAGAACTTTCAGAAACTTTCAGATAAAAAGACGCCAAGGTACCTGAGGAGACTCGGTGCCAGCCACTGTGCATTTCCTCCTGCCCCAAGCTCCCTACTTTCTTGACAAGGCCCAAGTGATTTTCCTTGCAGAGCATTTGAGGTCTGGTTTTCTGTGTGTATTAAAGAGCTTTATGTCCATCATATTGCTGCTAAAACATGCCACTATCTCGTGCTGGCAATATGTTCCTGACTAGGGCTTTAGAGTGTTATAGATAAGTTATGTGGCGTTTTCCATTTAAATTAAAATAGATCAAGCTAAACTCAAGGGAAGCTGATAGCTGCACTTCCATTTTATTTCATTCTATTTCCTCTTTATGACCAATGTTACGCTAATAATCAAAACTTTGATTATAGGTCCCTAAGGCACCATGTTGCACACAGGCCAGGCTGGAAACCGCCTCCAGCTCTCCTCTTGTCAGGGTTCCAGCTGCCAGACAGGGGCAAAAGCTGGGTGACTGATATCAATGTGGCATCTTCGGGTCTTTTTCCTCCCTCTGCAGAGAAAATCTCTGCTTCTTGTCTCATCTGACTTGAATTCTCCAGGTATGAAGATACAGATCTGAAATTTGTCTGATTCTGACATCCATTGCTGGTGCAAGTGGGGATCTCAAACTGCCAGGGTGGACTTTGCCACACTGAGCTGCATCCAAGCGCTTTGAGAGGACTCTTGCAGAGGACAACCCCAGAAAGGAGGCTAAAACAACCCAGCTATTGAGAGTAGTGCTCCTGGCAGTAGATGGACTGGCCTCACAGAAGATGGAGATGTAAAGGAGATCCCCTTCCGCAGAACCTCAAGAAACTCCTATAAAAGGTTTGGCTACACCAAAAAAAGATGTTTAAAATGAAAAATATAACAGGAATGAAAATGCTAATCTGCAAAATGGAAAGGTAATAAAAAACTCCAAACTTTCTTGTCTTCCTCAAGTTTGTGGGGCTGAGGAATCGCAGAATCATAGAATGGCCTGAGTTGGAAGGAACCTTAAAAATCATCTAGTTCCAATCTCCTTGCCATGGATGGGTGTGAATAGGGATGTGGTAGTAGTCCTGCTTGCCTGACTCTGCCCAGCTGAGCTCCCATACCTCAATTCAGATCCCAGGGCAGGTGCATGTATTTGTACCTCACAGTGCCTCTGACCTTCAGGAAAAAACTGAGCTGGTCAAGGTCTTATTGCCTTGCTAAAGACTTCACACACTGGAGGTTCTAAAGAGTGGTTTGTACCATACAAGAAATCCCACAAGTGAGACCTCCTTGCAAAAGCCTGGACCATGTGCATCTGTAGGCTGAACTTCTGCCACAGCTGTTTTAGAAAAGTCACAGAGTGAAGTTCAAAGAAAATACTGAAATGTCTGCATGGCTTCTTCTCCCTGCAGTGGAGCAGATTCATGGGGACCTGCTGCCTGCCCTGCTCTGAGTGGGAGGGTGGAGTGAGATCACTCCCTGCTTTGCCTGGCTTGGATGTCACGCCTCACCTGCTCACTTCCATGAGTCCTGCACCCCTCCAGCCTATGGCTTCCTCCTCACACCTTGTTAGGACAGCAAAGGAAGCAAAGGGCAATAAAAGAGAACAGTGACCTTTTCATAGCACAGACCTTTTCCAACTTCGGCATAAATTCATGAGCTTTAACAGGCAGATGCTGAAGCCTTGGGTTTGGTGATTTAATGCCTTTTCCTTTGCCAAGGCCACCAGCAGGTATGTCAGGTTTGTGCTTGGGGTCCGGGATACAAAGCATCGTTATGGAGATGCTTTAGACCCTCACAGCTGTGGGGTGTGTGTGGGGCAGGATGATGGAACAGCAGCCTCAGCAATACCTGGCTGTGGACAGGGGTTCCTGGTGTCCTGCTGGGGTGCACAGGCTGCACACCACCTTCTGCCTGGAGGCCAAGGCTAAAGCCAAGCCGTGGAGGCAGCGAGTGCCAGTACACCCCGCAGGTGGGCTGCGTGGGTGGCACTGTCCCCATCCTGTGATGCGCCCCGGGCTCTTTTCCGGCACGGTGCATCCCTCCCCACCAGGGTGAGTGTCCCTGCTACTCCTGAGATAAAAGCACTGCTCCTGAGGAAGATCCAGGGTCACTGCCACCCTCGCTGTCCCTGCCATCAACGTGGGAGATCAGGACCCAGCGTGGCCTGGGTGGGCAGGGGCTCATTGTCAGGATGTGCCTCGGGCACGGCGCCTCTGCCCAGCCCTGCTTTCTGACCGCACAAAGAAAACATTTGCCCAGACACAGCCCGGCCCCTTGCCACGTTGAAAGGCTGGCTGCCGGCAGCTGGAAGGGGTCATGCAATGCCTCCTCAGCAGGACACAGAGCACAGCACTGGGAGACGAGTTAGACGAGGCTGGGGTTTAGAGCCTTCCTGAACTCCGTCCTCATAAAAGGCAGCTGTCTGGAAACCTGCTAATCGAGGGGAGGAGAGTCTCCCTGTGAAGAAGGGAGGCTTGCCAAGCCTGCCACCACGGCTGCTCGCACGCAGGCAGTGCTCCCGCCCCGGCTGCAGCAGCCTGGTGAAACACCGGGGAGGTGAATAGCACTGCGGGCAAGTGACCCTGCAAGCAGGATTCGCAAGAGCTTCAGAGCCTCACGCACCACGGGGTAGCTCCCTGTGGTACTGCACACCCCAGGGGAGCACTGCCAGCACGGGGCACCACACTGCCACCTGGTCCGGGTGCAAAGGGCACGCTGGAGAGCGCAGGGAATTCAGGCACAATGTTTGAGGGGGTATTTCCCAGCTGGTACAAGGTCCAGAGGTATCCTGGATACATCCTGACAAGCTAGGATGGGTCTAAGGGCTGACTTATCCTTCCCTCTGGGACAGCAGGTTTTAGTGATCATCACACATCTCTGTCCCTGCTGTCCTGCTTGTGGTCTGGGGCTGAGCTGCACTTGGTGCCTATGCCTATGGAATACTTTGGCTTTCCAGTCCAGTGCTGTTTATACCATGCAGAGGACTTCTCCTTGCTTGCACATTCCAAGTAGATCTGGGGTGGTGGCTGAAGCAGACAGGCACCAACAGATCCCCTGATTTCTCCTTCTGTCCTTCTAGCTAAAAAGCTCAGCCCAGGAGGACTCAGCAGGAATTGGGCTCTTTGCTCAGAGCCAGCCTGCTCAAAGTAGCATCTGTACCCAAAAACACACACTGGGCTTCTCCTCTGACTTCTCTCACATCTTCTCAGCACTCACCTGTCCGCAGCCAATTGTCTGGAATGGAATGGTTTCTGTTTCATAGAGGAGGGACACTGTCCTGCCTGTCATGCTCACTTGGATTTAGAAGGACTTGGCCTCCTTCCCATACCTGACCTCTCAGCCTCCTCTTTTATTCTGAAGGAGCTCAAAATGACAAGGCTCTAATAAACCCACCATGCTGAGAATGAGGGAAAATAATTTAAGAAGTGATGAATGACACATTCTTACTTACTGTAATTACACAGTGTGCTTCAGGAAGGTATTTTCCTATCACTAATCCAAAACATTTGCACTCCCCTTTCCAGTAGTTTTCTGCTCCTTGATTCCCTTCCAGGCAGCCATTCCCGGAGTGCTGTCAGGGTGCATTCAGTGTTCCTGCAAATCTCTGCCCCTTTGGAGCTATCAGGGAGGAAGGGGATCTGTGCTTCAACCTCTTCAGCATCAGCTTTGCACAGCTCCATTTGCAGAAGGAAGAACAGAGGAAGAGTGAAACC
The DNA here is from genome assembly GCA_013400515.1 of Erpornis zantholeuca. Classification (NCBI taxonomy): domain Eukaryota; kingdom Metazoa; phylum Chordata; class Aves; order Passeriformes; family Timaliidae; genus Erpornis; species Erpornis zantholeuca. The sequence goes on from VZTN01005749.1 coordinate 364,257, forward strand.
CTGAAGTTTTGTTTGCCCAGCATGTTTTTTTCCTACTGCATTTTCTAATGGGCCTTGTGACAGCCTGGGACCCCACCATAGTGTGTAACTACCATAAATATCCAGGTCAGCACCATATGGCCTTATACAACAACAGTGTTCCTCTAGGTTTATCCTTTTAAAGATTCTCACACTGTTTTCTACTAAGACTGTAAAATATCCCAGGTTTCCACTTAATTGAAGGGAAAAAAAAAAAAAAAAAAAAAAAGAAGAAGAACATGTGCTTCTATGTATGACCCAAAACTCTTTCTTCTTCTCCCAGAAATCCATAAAAAGGCATGCAGAAATCCTTAGGTTTTCATCAACATGGTGAGGAAGTGCTTTTCTTCTCCTAGGGCCTCCCAGAGGACTGGAATATGCTGGGTGTTACCATTTGAGGCAGTTCTGAGGAGCAAGCCACTTGACTGGAAGAGTCCACAAAAAAAACCTCATCCCACCAACCCTTCAGGCTGTGGTCACATGGAGCTGTTTCAGGGATCCCAACCACCTCACAGATCTGTTGAAATGTTCTGGATTCAGTGTTTCTCCCTTGAGCTTTGTGCAATCCTCCCATACCTCCTAGGACTTGGAGGGAGAGGATGTCTTTCACTTGGACATCTGGCACTGGGGTCCGAACAGACAAGCTCCAGGGCATTTTGTGAAATAGTCAGCAGCTCCCAGAAGATGCTTCAGACAGAAACCCAAGGACACCAGGCAATGCAGCCCATTAATGGAATGAGTCTGTCAGATACTGTTTCATGGGGTGTCTCTGTGTTCTGTGGGACTGTTATTTGCAATAGGGGCATTCATCTCTTGCACATATTTTCTACATCCTTCCTGATTCTTAACCGGTATAGGACTTTTTCCCTTCGCTTAGCTAAGGCTTGTTGGAAATGTACAGAAATACAGTGTGGTTTAAAACGTTTGCCAGCTTTAAAAATAATAATCTCAGAACATCCTGCTCCAGACATCACCTAAGAAAGTGCTCTATGGGTTGTTTCCATGCACTAGAACTTTTATGCCATATTTGACCTTTCATTCCAGACTTTTCCACCATGACCAGAATGCTTTTCCCTTGGTAGCCCACACTCCATTGTGCTCCAAATTTATGTGTATCATGCTCTAGGACAGTGGAGTTTCTCATTTTCTAGTTGTATCCTCCTGGGATTCTTTCTCTGATGAACCTTCAGGAGCCCACATTCCTTCTCTGGCACTTCGCTTCCTTGGTTCTCCTGAGTGAACTGGAAGTGTTTGCAAATCTGCAAGTGGTTTGAGAGGAAACAAGCATCTCCCTCTCTTCATTCATCCTCCTGAAGAATCAACTCTTCATGACACTGTGGCACTGCATCTCAAAGGTTCCTCCTGGATTAGGCATCCCTGCTATTCCACTTACGCCCAGAGGTGTAGTTAATTGTACAGTTGCAAAATTGACATTTTTCTAAAGACTTGGGCAATTGCATTGGGGAATCCTAGGCCCAGAGAGTGAGTTAGAGCAGGGATTCATGGCCTACCCCTGTTACAGTTCCTCCTGTGCAAATACCAGCAGAGCTCATCAGTAAATTTAACCACTGGCAAGAATTGCACTGGTGGAAACTGCAAAATCTCATTCTGCTGGCCACTGAAATGCTCTCCCTCTGTCACTGTGCCCAAGCAAGGTTTTGCAATGTTAGCACATCTACAAACAAACCTTCTGTAACAGGAGCAGAGTCCTGTGGACCTGCAGCTCCGGGGAGCGGGCCAGCTCCAGGCAGTCTCGCTTTTGCTTTTTTCAGTGGAAATTCCCCATCACCAGCTTGTGCAGCAGGCTGAAGTTACCTGCTCTTGGAACAACTCCCTTTCCTTTGGGACCAGTTACAGACTGTCAGCCTTGAACTTATCACAGGCCATGTGTAAATGCACCTACCACTTGTTCAAAGGTCTCGGTGTGCACCCATAAATAGCCTAAGCACACCAGACCTCTTGGAAGGTTGAGGCCATCCAAGGCCTCCTGTTGGCTTGATGTGCCCTACCTTCCCCACCAGCCTCTCCAGTGCAGCTGGGGCTTTGCATAAGCCCCCAACCGTCACCAAATTGCCAGGTCAGGCTTTGCTGAGAAAGCAATTTTCCCATCTTTCTTTTCTTTGTCTTTTCTGCCTGTTGATACACAGCTTTCAGATCTATTGTGGCTGACCAAACGGAACCCATAATCCAAGGAGCCTTCATGCTCAGACAGAGCTTCTTTCCAGGAACTTCAGAGGGGGAACTTAGGGGGAAGGTTGTTTTACTTGTTCCTGGTTGATGTTCCTGGAAGGCATCCAGCAGACAGATGGAGATCCTTTCTGTTTCACATGCACAAGATTTGACTGACCTGTTGGGGGAGAGCCTCTGAAGGTCCCAGGATTCCAGGCAGGCTTCAGATTCTCCCACCAGTCAGTGACGTCAAAGTGGAGCCACCTTTACTTTTTACTGTCTCCAAAGAAAGGACAGGTTCTCAGCTACCTGCAAACAATTCGCTTCTCTTGGAACACACCTTTAAAGGGAATTTCCAAACTGATGGGGTAAGGCACAGTTCCTGGTGTTTATCAGGACATCACCATGCCTCACTTATTGCTCCAGTGCCTTGTTTCTGACTTTTCCAGGTTTAGAAGTGCCTGCACTCTCCTGTCACCACTATCCACTACAAGCTGATTAGCTTGGCCGCCATGGGCTGGCTTGGGAGACTGGCCCATCTCTGGTGTCACCCATTTCACATGGCCTAAGATGGGCCAAAGTCTACCAGGCTGTGACCTATGTCCCCCTGGTAAGGTTTTTGCACCAGTCCTTCACAAAAACGTGGTCCTGACCCTGTGCCCCAGCTGGATCCCCCCCCCACCATTTCCCCATTTTGCAGCCCTGGGAAGGCCTCGCTGCACGTTGTGTCTTGTCTTGGCCCACCACCTTCCCACACTCAGGCTATTTTATTTCTGCTTCTGAGCTCAGCTGTGTTTTTGCATGGCCCCTGTCTCTCTTGCTTTACATATGTTGGGTGTGTGTGGTACTCTCTGAGGTGGAAGTTCTCTTTTCTTGTCCCTGCGTGAGCCACAGAGCTGCGCTGACAGGACTGACCACCTCCCCACCACTGCCTTCTGGGCCCATTGCTCTGCTGCAGCCCATGATTTAAGGACTTGGCACATCCCTCAGCCTCTCAGGCCATCTTTGGCTTCCCATTAAACACAGAGATATTGCTTCTGGCTCAGGAAGCCTGTGCCCTGCAGGCCACCAGGACCTGGGACACTGGCCTAGGGAGCTTGCATTATGTGCATGCTCTGTTTTTCTGCTCCCCCCAAAGCATCTCCTCCTGGACTCCAGGACCTTTTCTCTGACCCAGCTCAGGTTTTTAAGTGCTTGCATTTCCCTTTTACCCTGGTCTTAATCTGGTCACCCCCTTACTGAAAATTCTGTTCATAGGTCAATGTCCAATTTCCCCTGGTCGAATACCTTGTTATTCAACCAAAATAATCCAGATCCTTCAGCTGAATTCTCTTTGTCCCCCACTTTGTGGCACACAGCTGACCAGCTCTCTCTAATTTGATGGTTGATTCTAGTCATACAGCCAGACTAGGTAATTTAATCTCTTTTCCTGAAGGCAAGTGCTCACTGACATAAGAGCTGACCCCATCAAACTGGCTCCTAGGCCTCCCATTTCAGAGCCATTCCCTCATGCCATGGTCATGGACGGAGCTGAACAAATCTCCCAGATGTATTTTCCTCAAACATTGTGGCTTTTGCACTGATTCAGCTGGGACAAATAGTCTGATTCCTTCCTCCTGGAGACTGGAAATGCTGGTGGATGTTGGTGGTAGGTGGTGTGCTGGCCAGGTCTTGTCTGCAGCAGGAGGCTGTTTTTTCCTGCGGTGACCTGCAAGCCTTTTATTTCCTTTTCTGACCGATTTTCTCAATTTCTTAACTCTTTGCTGTGGTTCATCTTGGCTTATAAATTGGCCAAAACTTTTGTTATGCTTCTTATTTTCTGGAAAACATTATTTTGCATGATACTCACACGGCTGATCACCTCTTTGATCCATCCTGCCTCTTTAAACTGGGAATCTTCCAGAAGAATTTCTCACTCTCTCTGGACACTGAAGTCTTTTATCCTTGTCTGCAGGTGACCTCTTATAAAACTCTTAGAAGTTTCCAGATGTTGCTTGAACTCATTTTGCAAAGCCTCCAGCTGTCTCGGCTCATGTTTTGCATCTTTGGTAATTTTCAATTTCCGTTCCCACTTGGTTCCAGAAGAATCCCAGAATTAGGACTTCTCCTAAAAGCTGAGTCTCACCCCGGACATTCTTTCCATAATTTGAAGATCTGCAGGTTGTTCCAGAAAGGATGAAGCAGGCAAACAAATGCTCCAGAAATGCTCCAGGTGCTCCCCAAGGCAGTGGCTCCAGAAATGCTCACCCCCCCTGCTCCCCACCCTATCTGTTAGTTACTGAAACCATGCAAAGCCCTGCTTCCTGCCCATGGGAGGAATCACCTGCAGGGAACTGTCTTTTCTTTCAGACTTCAAGCTCCCTTTGAGTCAGCACTCCCCCAAAAGGTCTCCATGTGATTTTTTTTTTAGGGTTAAGCTCCTTTTACTTGGGCCGTTTTCTTGATGGTTTTTCAAGGACCAGTCCAGTGAGGAGGAGAGGAATTTCATGCTGAAGCTGCTTGTTTATCTCCACTGACTAACAAGAGAGCCTGCAGCTCTACCTCAGCATGGATGACTGACTTGGGGCAACCGATACGTCCTTGATGAGCAAGTTTCCCTTGCAGTCTGTGGTCCTTCTTCCCACAGGAGCTGCTCTGTAGTCCAGGCTTACCCGAGGTAATGTGCTAGGGAAGATTTAGGTTGGATATTAAGGAAAGTTTATTCCCCCAGAGGGTGGTCGAGAACTGGAACAGGATCTCCTGTGGGAAGTGACCACAGCCCCAAGCCTCACAGAGCTCAAGAAGCACTTGGACAATGCTCTCAGGCACTTGGTAGGATTGTCCTGTGCAGAGTCTGGAGCTGGACTGCAGGATCCTTGTGGCTCCCTTGCAACTCAGAATATTCTATGACTCCATGAACATATGTAACAGTTTGCTTTCCTCACCAGCAGTAAATTCTCCCACCCACCTCTGCAACAGTGCACAAGCCTCTCCTTCTGACCCCCTCCACCCCTATAACCTATAGGCACGTGGCACACATGCATGTTACTTATTTTTGTCCTCGGTTTAGCTTCACGGACAGTGTGGAAATGCCATCAAGTTAACAGGGAGAGAGCTGTACAAGCCCGCAGTGCCGATTGCTGCTTGCCAAGCAGGAGCCTCAAACACCTCATCAGAGCCTCCGCTGCTCCTAAAACCTCATTCGCACTTTACATACGGGCAGTGCGGTTCGGCAGCCCCCCCGCACACAAAAATCACGAGTTACCCTCCTGGCCAGATTACCTGTAAAGCACGATCGTTAGACAGGAATGATGTGAGGTTCCCGTCTCTGTTTTGGCAGGCGGGGGCGTGTTTGGTGTTTAATGGGGTAATTTCCCCGCCTCCCCCAGCCGCCGGATTCTGTGGGAGCCCGGGTTTGGAGGTCACGCACCTCCAGGAGCCGGAGCCCGCGGAAGGGAGGGAGCAAAACTGAACCGAAAGAAAAGCAAGCGATCAGCGCTGGCGGCAGGGATAAACACATCGCTATGGATCGCCTCAGCTGACACTTCCCTCCTGCGGTTCCCTCCGGGAATACCGGAAAGAAACCCACCAGCCCGACTCTGAGGGGGGGGTGGTGGTGGGGGGGTGTCCGCTCCCCCCGCCCCGCACGTGGGGCCGGGGCCGCTGCGCTCCCCGCACACGCCGCACACCCCGCACGTTGCAGGGCCACACATGCCGCGCCGGCGTGCAGGCACGGCGCACACGCGGGG